>JASCZW010000698.1:0-299922 GCA_034211315.2 Aedes japonicus | reverse complement strand
AATGAATGTTATCATCTCTCGTCTCCGAACATTATCATCTGGCGATCCAACTGGGTAGTATTTCCATAGCCACTCAATCAACGAAGAGTGAATCACAAGTAGGCAGAGCTGTTGTCCATTCGACGTGCGTGGTGGAATGGAGTAATCTACAAAACGTCTAATCTTGTTCACTCACTGAGTTCCTGCGTACGATGCCTTTACCAATACATTTATCGATGTGGTTGTTTCAAACACGGATAACAATAAATAATTTTCGCTGATTTTTTCGGCTGTCACCAACACTGAGTGGTACGAAAAAGCAAAAGCAAAAAATAATTATGAAATGTCTTCAGAAATGCATGAAATTTAAGCAGTTTCGATTCAAAAGTCAGCCAAACACAAGTTTTTTGGTTGAATTTATGTATTAAGTAACTTTTGTACGTTACGTAAGCATACAAATTGATAGAAGGAATATGATATTTTACTGAATACTTTTGAGTCAATTAGCGCTGATATTTTAGGTGTTCGAAAACGCGACGATGATTGTTTCCCAATTTCGAGTATCTTACTTATTCAGGTATTTTTTCTGATTGATATTACGAAAAACCTTAATTTTTCAAATAATTTTACCTTAAGCCTGGCAAGAATCACTGTTTCAGGAAGATCCACAACGATTTAAACTCGAAAATTAGATAAAATGTATACAACTAGAAGAAGCTTTGCGATTCCTCATAACAAACATGGATGTTTGTTTGTCCACAAGTTTCGCTCACATTTGAGTAACTTTAACTCAAAAACGTTAGAACCGAACGAAAATTTTGAGTAATCCCTGTTTTTTTATTTTGGTATGAAAACGAGTTTTGGGCCCATTATTTTTCTAGCATAGTTCGAAAAAAGCTTATAAATTTCCATAATTCTCAAAATGTTTTTATTCCGGCTTATAGCCCATAGGCTAGCCCCAGCTTATAGGCTCATAGCTGGCAAGTACATCCCACAACTAATTTTTGACCGCAAGTAATTTTGACATCTATCTATCCAGTATGATCTGGATTTATCTGGATCTGGATCTATCCAGATTTTTTTGTTTATTCTTCCATGAACTCTACGAGTGGACAAAGCTTCGTATTAATCTGAGACCCTTCGGACTAAACCTGTACGATAGTAAAAAATCACATCATCCTAAAATTTATTTTGTTTTGAGTTGAACTTACTCATATATATTGAAACAAAAATTTATTTATTATAATTTTTTTTATTTCGGTTCCGCAAAAGATGTTATAAAAATTATTGAAGTCCTTTTGAAAAAACACCGTTGAATTTTATTTAACAACTAAATTCGAAGCAGAAATTAGTAGTCAATGGGCCGGCCTTCATCGGTTCCGTGATAAAAATAATGTGTGGGTGAAAAGAATATAATTACTCTATTTGGCAACTATTTGAATGCAGAAATAACTTTTGTTCATCGGATAAAATTGGCAATAGCATAGGTCCCATCTATAAATGTAGTTCCGCTGATGATGCGTCAATGTCAACAAACTGGCTTTTGCTCGTTGATCCTCAGTAATGCCGGAGTATGCTCTGTAATATGTTAGTATATTATGTATATTATGTTTTAATAGTAAAGAACTCGTGGCTCGATTATTACATTTGTAAAATCAAGTGGCAACCCAAGTTATCATGAAGCTATGATAGCAGTACATAGGGCATATGCATTACATCTAGTGCCTCATTGAAGTTGGGTTTAAGCTGAAAAGAGCCCCACTTAGATCGAACTAATGCTATATATTTTATTATGCTATGTCCTTTATAATATCTTATGCATTACTAGCACTATTGCATTGGTAATACATCACTATATTCTAATCTAACGCTTCATTACTTGACAACTGTTGAATTAATGAAATTCCGCATGTATGATGTTGATTGATTTTGGGTTGAACAAGCGCAATAACATAATGCTTGTGGTTACTTAGGAAGTCAAGGGTGATGAAATGCACGCTTACCACCACGCACGCTTTTAACACCAATAAATGCATCCGCACTGTATATAAGGCATTTTGCCAAGGAACCTTTTATAGTCTATCTCAATTCATACGCCAATAAGAGTTTCGATTTTTTGGTTTATTTGTAATGTAATATACTATTAAAAATCAACAAGTCCCTGTCATGATAAAACACCTTAGTTTTTTTAGAGATACTTTCCCGCATCTACAGTGGCTGCTATTTGCTCCAGGTCGCCACTGGTTATTAATTTTCGAATACGATTTAGATTTTAAATTAACTTCCGATGCGCAAATTGAGAACAACGTTATCCGACCCGTTTTAAATTATAAAAAAATAACATGTAACGATCTCGAAATTGAGTTTGGCGCAGTTTTCTTGCGTTTGCAATAAAAATGTAAAATAATAAATCAAATTCATAGAGCGTGATTACTCAGCATTTGACGTTTTAGATATATTTATAAAATTTAGTAAAATTTACTCAACATTGAGTAAGCTCGAATGAGCGTGTATGTGAGAATACCATGACATCTGGCAATATACTCTACCTTGTTTCCAATGTACTTTGGTCTTTGTTTGTACAACGAGGGAACGGCATGGGCATAACTGTCTGCCAATTTTCTGGGGACTGCTCATTCGAAAGGGACCGTTTAAAATTTTTGAAAAGGACCCTGAAATGAAAAAATATTTGTACCAACTGTTCCATCTTAGCATTCTTCTTTGGTTGAAAGGAGCATCGGCACCAACAGCCAACTGCATCAACGCCTCACTGGGCAACGACTACTCGCCAGTGCACCCTCCAGGATGCTTGCTGCCGCTAACTACGTTGCAACAGTCACTGCACAGCTCTACGTTTGTGTGCTAATAGCTGGTATGTAATGGCGTCGGATGTTATTGCACAAAGAAGGTGGTACCAACGAGGATAGTGTGATACAAATTGTATCAAAGGGGACGAATTTCGGTCTCTGACGTGTAGCAGTTCGGCTAACCGGTAACCGTTAGTTCCAATTAAAAGGATGCATTAGCTTCGCCAAGTGCAAAAACTTTGTCAAACATACCTTGTTGTGGGAAAACAGTGCTGCCATCTAGGTGTCAGTGAATGGACTAGTATTCATTTCAAATGAATTAGGTCAACTCCCAGCTATTTGACACGTTCAAAGCAGAATAGGAGAGCTACAATGAAGGGCAGAATAAATAATAAGAGAACGTCAAATAAAAAATAATTGAAGGTCATTCTAGGGCCTTCGAGGTACCTCAGTTTTAATAATTCGTTCTTTCTGGCTCAAAACTTCGAGAAAGTTGGAAGTGCGCGACGCGAGTATTGAACCCTAGTAAGGACATTTGTCCGTTAAAAAAAATTGGTTATTTGTTAATTCCTTCTTCTTTTATTTTAGCCTTAGTTAGTAGTGATTGTTTAAAAGATAGTGTATTAGTTGTGTTAGTCGAGTACGAAGTCCTAAGGTAAAAGTGTTAGTTTGTTAAAAGAATGTAGTCTACACACAAAAAGGAATATTGTTTTATTAAAAGTTTTGCACTTTACTTCTAAAAAGTGGTTGTTTTTCATTAAAATGAAAGTAAAATTATCTAATACAAGAATATATGTTTTTGATTTGAAAGCATATTTTTCGGTTCAGTGTGTAAATTTAAAAGTGTGTTCTTTTACCCTGAAAATTGTAGTACTGTCAAATCCACCAACAAAAAGCAAGTCGTCGTCCTCGTAGTCTTCATCGTTTGGTATTTTTCTCCCGATCACATTGTTACATAACAAACAAGTGGAGGAAAGTTTGAACTGGTTTAAGGCGGTAGAGCATTTCAATGACGATGCTTTTCTTAGGGCGGATAATAGCAACAATCTCTGTCCGAAGGATGGGTACGTTACTACATAAATGGTAATCTTTTAGTTGAATTAATCATCCCAATTTTTTATTTGCAGCGCTATCACAAGCAATGACAAACTGCACCAGACCAGGCAGCAGATGTTGTTCAGGTGCATTTGGGTAAAAATGTTCGACATGGATCTCCCGTGATGGAAAACATCACGAAAGTTCATTTTGTAATAAAATTATTTGCTCCAAATTCAAATTTGAAAAATCTACAATTAATTTGAAAATAAATCCATTTATTTTAGAACTTATTTTTTATTTCAATCCAAGAAGCACATTTTTATTTTTATTGCACAACATTTTCTGGACGAAAGTTCATTGTGGAATCAAAACAATTTGGTTTCGTTTTCAACGATGCCACGGTTTAGATTTGACAGTTCTACAATTTATTCTGAAAATTTCAACTTTTAAATGTACAGAGCAGGACATTTTTGAATTGACGGTTTGAAGGTTTTTGTTTTGAAAGCAAACCACTTTCTACGAAAAAGAACCAGTACAACTTTTCAATTTTGGCAATGGTTTTTTTAATTTTAATTATCATTATTCTTTGTGTGTAAATGTTAGTAATTATTTTACTTAGGATACTGTGCACGAAAAACAAAACGTCTTGTCCTTTAAGAGGACCTTACACGACGGAAAATCGGAAATAGGTAATGTTTGGTGGCGTTTATGTGTAAATTGGTACGATTGATGTTCTGCGTGTCTAATTGTTGTTTGAACAGGCTTGGCAGGCCTTTTTCCGTCCGTTGCGCAAATCCCGGACTGTCATTACAGTCAAAATAAGGCGTGGGACCGTTTGACACGTGGACAACGTTGGTGGCGGAAAATTACCCGCCATAGTGAAATCCCTGAGCCAGAAATCGTCCCTGCGTGTGTTCCATTGGAGGCAACGGCAGATGAGGGATATCTCGAAGTCTATCGTGCTGGTTTGTGAGGAACCCGTCCCCAGAACGCCCGTTGTGCGGCTGTTTCGGCCATTGTTCGCCAGTTTGGCATTGTTCGGTCCGGCCGATTGTCTAACGGCCATTTTGGGTGTATCGCCAATCTCAACACCATCGGCAATCCACATAATCTACTACCACATGATCGAGACCTACTTGCGGCAGCAAAGCATCGTTTTTCCAGGCCGCCACCCATCTATCAACCGATACAATTTCAACGAGGCGAAATCCTACACCCTTACCCGGCAATTGATGAATCTTCACGCATAGCTCCTTCACATTCACCCAACTGGATGGCTCCGGGGAGTTTTTCAGCTGCATCATGTGAGTCATGTACATGCTCGCATGGGCATTCGAGTTTTCATCGGTAGTGACGAAACCCTTAGAGGAGGATAATGATTTTGAAGAGCATGGCGATAACGAGAATTTGACGACATCTCTAGATCAGAGAGGGGTAATTAATTTTAATAATTTTAATAATCTTAATTTATCGACTAACTCGAATGAGCAAACGCTTCCACCTAAAACACAATTAAGTACCGAAATTATAGTTTATTGCCAAAATTTTAACCGTATGAAAAGTGCGGTTAAAATTCAAGAAATTCATAATAAAATTTTGGGTTGCTCATTCCCAATAATAATGGCAACTGAAACCAGTTGGGATCAAAGCGTTAGGAGTGAAGAAGTCTTCGGAAATTCTTATAATGTTTTTAGAAATGATCGCAATTTGGAAATTTCTGAAAAAAGTCAGGTGGTGGTGTTTTAATAGCTATTTCTACCAATTTTAATTCAGAAATTATCGAAACATCAAAAGTTATGGAGTTTGAACATGTATGGGTGAAAGTACACATGGCAGGTGAAACACATGTATTTGCCTCAGTGTATTTTCCTCCAAACAACGCTCGTAAAGAGGTATATGAACATTTTTTTCACATTGCAGACGCAATTATGTCTGAGCTTCCCCCAGAAGCGAAAGTTCACATATATGGAGATTTTAATCAACGTAGTGCTGAATTCATTTTAGATACCGAAAATGAGTGCATCCTTCTACCAGTCGTCGGAGAAAATGAAACATTACAGTTTATTTTCGACAAAACTGCAGGTTTAGGGCTCAACCAAGTTAATCATGTAAAAAACCAGCAAAATTGCTATTTAGATTTTTTATTAACAAATATTGAGGAAGATTTCTGTGTAGCAAAATCACTTTTTCCATTATGGAAAAATGAAGCTTTTCACACAGCAATTGAGTTTTCTTTATTTATCCACGAATACGAAAGACCCGACGACTTCGGATATGAAGAGGTCTTCCAATATCATTTAGCAAATTATGATATCATACGAAATAAAATTATCAGAATTGATTGGCAAATCATTTTTAAGAACGAAGGAAATATTGAGACTTCTGTTGAAGTTTTTTACAAATTATTGTTTGAAATAATATTTGAAGAAGTACCACTCAAAAAAATAAGACGACAAGGTAAGTCAAACCAGCCAGTTTGGTATAATAAACAAATAAAAAATTTGAAGAATCGGAAGCAAAAAGCACACAAAATATACAAAAGAGATGGTAACAGCAATAACCTGGCAAACTACTTGAGTATTTGTGATGAACTGAATTTAACCATAAAAAATGCATATGATGAGCACAATGCAAAAACTGAACTTGAAATTAAGTCTTGCCCAAAAAAATTTTTCAATTATGTTAAAACTAAATTTAAATCTGACAATTTCCCATTTAGAATGCATCTTAACTCAAATGTTGGTAATAACGCAGAAGAAATTTGCAATCTATTTGCAACATTCTTTCAAGAAATATATACCACATTTGCTGAAGAAAGATCGCGATTACGAATATTTCGATTTCTTCCCAGGATTTTCAAGGGACATTGGAGTTTGTCAAGTCGAATTTCAAGACATATTTCAAGGTTTGAATAATTTAGACGTTTCTAAAGGTTCTGGCCCTGATGGAATACCACCAGTATTTATGAAAAACTTAGCATTGGAACTTACATCACCTTTATTTTGGCTATTTAATATGTCATTGAAATATGGGATCTTTCCCAAACTATGGAAAAGTTCCTACCTAGTACCTATTTTCAAAAGTGGGAAAAAAATCTGACATACGTAACTATCGTGGAATTGCCATTTTATCTTGCATTCCTAAACTTTTTGAAGCAATTATTAATGAAAAATTGTTCACTCAAATCAAAAACAGAATGGCTACTAAGCAACATGGGTTCTTCAAAGGACGATCAACTAGCACAAATTTATTGGAATTCGTTAACTACTCTCTGATAGCAATGGACAATGGTTACCATGTAGAAGCTCTTTATACAGACTTCAGCAAAGCTTTTGATCGCATTGACATACCCATGCTTCTTTTTAAATTGCAAAAATTGGGAATTGAGCCAGGAATTCTCAAATGGATCGAATCCTACCTTACTAACCGTCAACAAATAGTAAGATTTAAAGGGAAGAAATCAAACCCTATTCAAGTCACCTCTGGAGTCCCCCAAGGCTCTCATTTAGGCCCCCTCTTATTTATTTTGTTTGTAAATGACGTTTCTTTTATTCTTAAAAACATTAAATTTCTTGTTTATGCTGATGACATGAAACTATTTTTAGAAATAAGAAATAAAGAAGATATTATTACATTCCAGCAAGAAATAAACGTTTTCTATGTCTGGTGTAACAAAAGTCTTTTACAGCTAAACGTAAAAAAATGTAATTCGATTACTTTTAGTAGGAAACGAAGCACTCTAGACGTAACTATTAATTTAGGGAATCAGCCAGTTGAAAAGTGTAAAAGAGTAAGGGACTTAGGAATTATCTTGGATTCCAAACTTACATTCATTGAACATTACAATACTATCATCAACAGAGCAAATAATATGCTTGGATTTATAAAACGTTTTTGTTACAATTTTCATGACCCGTACACAATAAAAACATTGTACATTGCATATGTGAGGTCAATACTGGAATATTGTAGCGTAGTTTGGTCACCCTTTTCAGTCATACAAGAAGAACGAATAGAATCGGTACAGAAGCAGTTTTTACTATTTGCCCTTCGTAAATTAGGTTGGACAAGGTTACCTCTTCCATCTTATGAAGCACGCTGTATGCTAATCAGCATCCGATCATTAAAAGAGCGCCGTGAATTTGCATTAGTTTCATTCGTAAATGATATTGTTGCGCAACGCGTTGACTCAGTAGAACTTTTAGCAAAACTTAATTTTTACATTCCGTCCCGGCAATTACGAAATAGAAATATATTTACTACAAGCCATCATCGCACAAATTACGCCAAATTTGGGCCTCTTAATCAGATGATGGCAACGTACAATAAGCACGGAGAAAATGTTGACTTCACTATGACTAAAACAAAATTGAAGCAATACTTCAATGCAATTAGATAACCTAAACATTAAAAATATAAACCTGATATGTTAGTTTTTTAAGACATACTATGTATTTAAGAAGTGTAACATAAAATTGTAAATATCATTGTAACAAAACGGTCTACTACTGATTGACGACAAATAAATAAATTGTGGAGACAACTATTCGGCAGTATTCTGGCATCTCCCAGCATCATCACCCTCTTTCACCACCCTCGTCGCTGTACTCCTTTACCACCAAAACCGTAAGTCGCGCTGGCTCAAGTAGTCATTTTGAAATGCATGCAAGAAGAACAAACAAGAAACAAAATATGTACATAATACACTTAAAGCACAGTTAGGGAACGTCCATTAATTACGTCACGCAAAAATTGCCTTTTCCTACCCCCCCCCCTTGTCACGTTTTTTGTATGAACCTTCAAATTTTTTTGTATGGATCGTCACGTTTTCTCAAACCCCCTCCCCCTTACTGCGTGACGTCATTAATGGACCTTCCTTAGAATACACGTGATCACGTAGGTTTAGACAATAGTTAAAATAAACAATAGCTCTCGAAATACGATTTTTAAGTTATAAATATACTGCGACTTTGCTTTTCTAAAAACAAGAAGGTTTTACGAAGATTCGACACATTTATTAGTTTTCCGTGTACACACGATGTAAATTCATCACACAGCATAAATTTCGCACCCCTCACTTTCTGAAATCTTTCCAGAGGAAGAATTGGTAAAGTTGTGTGACTGGTTGGCTTAGACCCTGATTCATGCACCTTTTATTATTCATGCGGTGTTCATGTTGCTTTGCTTATCTGCTAAAACGTTGTCAAATAGTCTACATAAAACGACCCTGTGAACTTTCCTCCATATGTTTGGACTGACAAATTATCCCTTCTAGAATTTCGTTCGTTAGTGGTTCAAGGTTCTTTGTGATATACTCTGAAACGCAGCGTTTGATGACTGCTATGTTCAGCCGTGATGCGTTAACTGAATTTCAAACAGTACAAGAGAAAACTTCAACCAAACTCTTTAGTTAGTAAACTGATTTGGTCGTCCTGAAAAGGACGGATTTAATTGACGGGGGAGAAATAGTTTTCGATGCCCCTTGGGCTATCTTTTTCGTTCAGCTCCTCATCGTTGTGGCTGGCCATCTGCAAGTGACGTCGGATGATTGATTCTTGTCTCGTCACGGGCGGCTTCAGCAACCATGTTTCTCGCACCGAGGTTGACGGTTCATCGGCACCAACAGCAAACTGCACCATCGCTTCTCTGAGCAGCGACTGCTCGACAGCGTACCCTCCTTGGGCTGCAGGTGGTTTGGCAGGACACCGTTCTGTGAAATGGTCGTCGTTGCGGATGGCCAGCTGCAGTTGATGTGAGATGATTCTGGTCTTCTTCTTCTCACGGGCGGCGTTTTCCACGAACGTGCTCGCCGAACAGGTCAGTCGCATACAGATGCACAGCGAGAACTGGGGCCGTATTTTGAAACTCGAAACGAAGAACTTTTTCTCACAAGCGTTCGTACAAAAAGTCGTTCGTTTCGAGATCCAAAATACGGCCCCTGATTGTTACTCTTCGGTCGTTCCCACATGTTCCATAATTGCTGGCAAGGTTACTGTGAAAGTATGAACCAATCAGAGCGTAGCGCAAATATGATGTCATTTTCAACCAATAGCTTTGAGCGTTCAGAAATTTTTATGGGACGGAATGGAAAATCAGACACCGGCAACAAAGAAAAGTTATTTTGAAGAAGAAGAAGGCATTTGTTACTCGTTTCCTACGACCTTGCCAGGGAAATAACATTTTTCAACCTGTTGATATGCAAATTTGTATGGGAAAGAACGTCATTTTCAAATGAAAAATTGAACTACTTATACTATAATTGAACTTCTTTCAAATTTCAATGCGAAAAATTGGTCTTTTTGAAAAAAATCTTTGTACGAATGAAGTCATTCTGTTTAGTCGAACAAGAGTTATAAGCGTTCAAAAACCTTTCACTTTTGCGTAACGCTCTCATTTTTCAAAATTTTGAAATGACACCCGGTATACACACTTAGATTTTATTACAGTATACTGAAATTTTTTACCGAATATGAAACAGCTGAAAATTCGGTAATCGATTCGGTAGTTTTTTAACTTTACAATACGTTCAGTAAATTTAACTTCGCTACTGAGCTGTCAAAACTTACCGAAATGTTCTGTAAATTTTGCTGAACGATTGGTAATGCGAGCTGTCACATATTTACCGAAAATGATGCAATAAATTTACAGGTGCTCAGCAAAATTTACAGATTCGTTTGTTAACGGGTTTTTATTGATTTTCTTTTTTTTTTTTTACATTAAGAATAATTAATGAGTTAAATGAGTGTAGAAAAGAGATAAGGTACAATGGATTCTGTGCTACAAACTTTGATTTTACAATATTTTTATTGGTAACCATAAAAATCGTTGTTTTTATATTGTAAGATGGATTAGACTGAGAAAACAGATGTCGTTAGCACAGTATTTTGACAGCGTTTTTTGTTGTTTAAATTTTTTCAAATGCTTTTTCTTTGTTGTAGCGTGATTCGACGTGACATTTCAAAAATAGTGAAATCAAAGGCTTTATTTGTATAAATGTATTACAATTCTTACAAAATACAATGTTAATTAATCATGTTGATGTGATTCTATTCTATTCTATTCTATAGTAGTTTTTAATCAACCCAAAGAATAAAATCTGACGAACAAATATACATTTTGTTTGCCACAGAGATTTTTACGCTCTTTTTAACGAACAATCAACTTTTATGAGCTTAAGCTCTTTTAACTTTGGGGGACTTTCTCAAAACTATAAATAAATAATGACTACACTTGTGTTCGTCTATCAACAAAAGCTACAGCTGTTTATTTCAGATACCTTTTATAGGGATACATTCGAGCAGTTGGTTTTTCAATAACAATAACACTATTCATCAGAGTTCATTCTTTACACACAAATGAGTCCACTCACTTCAGTGGTGGGTTCGGACCATTTGGTCGATTACGATAATAATCCAACAATACTCTCCCCTTAAGTTTTTTATATTATACAAAATAAAAATTCAAATTATTGACCTATCACTAATGTTTTCTTCTGGAATAAATTAGAAATAAACGAAATCATTATACTTATTTGAATGCCTAGCTCTCTTAGATCGCCTGACATTGGGTGTTGACACATTTTTTCGCTTTCCTAGTGTCACTGTTGATTTCAAAACCCTATCATTTAAGTTTTCTGACCGTGAATTTCTTGATGACCTCGCAATTGTAGAATTTGAATGCAACGGATTTAGAGGAAAGATTGGACGGGCGCATCGAAAATAAGAGAATCCGATACAAAACCGTAAAAATCTTCCTCGTCGGTTTCAACTTGTTGTTGGTTGGTTGGGTGTGCTGTGTCATGGTCTGCCAAACGCTCTGGCGAAAATCGGTCGAACAAAACCTTCGTAGCCTTCTGACCGCGTGTTTCCTCCGCCAAACGCAACTGTTGCATGTGGGCGGATAGTAAACGACCACCGAGCGAAACCTGGAAAACATTTGGAGACAATCTTTTAATAAACTTTGCTCTCAACCATCGTCGAACATCAGTAGAGTTATGGTTTTTATAATAGATAGGATCTGCTGTCAGCTTAGTAAAAGGGTCTTGCACATAAGCGCGTGTACTGCGTTGAGAGTGTGATTCGTCATGCTGTGGTGTAGTTAGCTGTCTTCTGTAGGAAAATTTGGGGTTAATTAAATCTAATTCCGTTTTGGGTTTGAAGGTAAGGACTCTCTCCGAAGAGAATTGACCGTTGTCCAAACATATATTTCTATAGTTGAACAGGAAATTATACACTTTATCTTCCGTATCTAATGATTGCATATGTGGGTCGAGCAAAAATTTCTTAAATACCTCCTTTATCAATCTTACCATCCGTTCTGCTTGTCCATTACTCTGAGGATTGTAAGGAGGGCTCTTCATTACTTTGATTCCCTGATTCTCGAGAAACTTGATGAAGGGAAATGAATTGAAGGGAGGACCTCCATCGGTGACGACAACATCTGGTAAACCGAATCTGGCAAACATAGCCGTGAATTTCTTAATCACTTTTTTACCATCAGTTCCATACGGCATGTACTCCAGCTCTAACCATTTGGTTTTGCTATCAACAATTATCAAAAACACCTTTTGTTGGAAGTAGAAAAAATCGGCATGCAAACGACTGAAAGGTCAGGTAGTTGTGATCCAGGAATTGGTAGTCTTTGGTTTCTGTGCGATGTACATCTCATTACATATTCGACAAGATTTTACGAAATGCTCTATATCCTTGTTCAATCCAAACCAATAAACACTCCTACGCGCCAACTGCTTTAGCTTGGCAATCCCAGTGTGATTCTTATGCAGCATTTTAAGAATGTCCTTTTGAAGCGAGTGTGGAATAATTACTCTATCCTGGAATAGCATGCAGCCATCAACTATCTCTAGATCCTGGTAGTGTGCATGGACGTCTATGAATTCTGGTTTCGGTCTATCCGGCCAACCGTGGATAATATATTTTTGAATTTGATGAAGAAAACCATCTTTGGCTGTCTCACTAGCTATACGCTGGAAGTCAATTGGGAATTCTGGTGAAAAGTTCAAGTTTTTTATATATTCCCTTTGCAATTGCTTGGGTACTTCGTCGGGCAGTGGAAATCGGGAGCAAAAATCTGCGTTTCCCATTTTTGAAGAAGGCCGATACACAATATCAAAGTCATATATTGAAAGATCCATTACATACCGTTGAAGTCTGGTAACGTACATGGAATTCCGCCCTTCCTTTCCGAAAATACCAATAAGTGGTTTATGGTCTGTGAAAACGGTAAATTTATGTCCAAATAAAAATTTATGGAACTTTTTCACCGTGCTAACAACAGCCAAAGCTTCCAAATGTAGTATCGGATACTTTCGTTGGGCGTTATTCAAAGAAAAAGATGTAAATGAAATTGGTTTCTCTATACCATTTACATCGTGAGCAATAACGCCCCCAACACCATAGCTGGAAGCATCGGAAATTACCACTAATGGTTTTTTGGGATCATAGAATTCCAACAGATTTCCGTTCAAAAGGTAAGCCTTACATTCGTTAAATGTTTTTTCACATTGATTTGACCAAACGAATTTAACGTCTTTTTTCAGCAAATGGTACAGACAAACTAATCGGGAAGACAAATGTGGAATGAACTTTCCATAAAAATTCAAAAGTCCTAAAAAGCCTTCAATTCCGAGATATTTTTAGGTGGTTTTGCAGCACGAATTGTCTCTATCTTTTCCGGACAAGGCATTAAGCCCTTATCCGAGATGATATGTCCAAGGTAAGGCAATGAATGAACAAAGAATTTGCATTTGCTAAGGTTAACCTTTATATTAGCCTTGGAAATCCGGTCCAGAACTATCAGAAGATTTTTCCTGCAATCCTCAAAGTTAACTCCTGCTATCAAAACGTCATCCAGATAACAAATGACAAACGGCAAGCCCTTTAACACTTGGTCCATTACTTTTTGAAAAATCGAAGCGCTTGATGAAGCACCCTGGGGCAACCTATTGTAGGTATACAGACCTTTAATGGTATTAATCACCATAAACTTTTGAGATCTTTTGGACAATTTTAACTGTGTGTAGGCTCCAGCAAGGTCCAAAGAGCAGAAAACCTTAGCACCTGCCAATGATGCAAACAGATCTTGAGCATTTGGCAAAGGATAAGTATTTGGTAATATTAACTTATTTATTGACACCTTACAGTCAATAACCAGCCGAATATCTTGACTCTTTTTAACGACCACAATAGTGGGAGAAGCCCACTCACTCGCCTCAATAGGTGTAATAACCCCATCGTTTTCCAAAGCATCTATGTGATCAATAACCTTTGTCTCAGTCCTAAAGGAACTTCATAAGCTTTCCTAAAAATCGGTCTATCTTCCTTTAGTATCAAATCCCCTTCAAACCCAACAATTGGATCTTTAAAACTCTTGTTAAAAATGTGCCTAAACTTACACTTTACTTCTTCAACTGTGCTTTCAATTGCATTTTCCGAAATTTGATTTATCATTTTAGTTGAAAAAGTTTTACGCCAAGCTGGAAAGAAAACATCCAGCCATTTTCTTCCAAAAAGTGGAACTATACTGCGTGAATGTTTGACATTTTTCAGAACCACCAGCTCCAAACCTTGTTCGCAGGATCCGTTGACATCAACCGAAACTCTAACACATCCAAGAACTTCCAGATTAGCTCCATCTACGACTATCAATCTGTTATTATAGGGTTCCAAAATCAAATGTCCGAATCTATTTCTGTAATCCCGCTCATCTATAACGCTTACTGCTGAGCCACAGTCAACTTCCATTTGCAATTTTACATGCTCAACAATAGGATCCAGCAAACATGGCTCACTTAACCAACTAACCGAAGAAATCTTCATGCAATTTTCTTCCGATTCCGACTCGCTATTCTTAAGATCCTGTTTGAGACGTTTGAAATAGTCGGTACTTGTAGCATTTGAAGTTTGAGGTGCATCTACAAATTTGACACGAAGCTTCTTTTTCTTCTTTAACTCGTAGCAGTATTTTTTGTATGGCCTTTTTTGCTACAGAAAGTACAAAAATATGGTTTCCTAGGGGAAAGAGAAGATATGCTGCTGCTCTTGCTATGGCTTCGACTTCTACTTCGGTTCCTATAGGCTTTGTGCCAGCGTTCCTTGCTTCTAGGAGGGCGCGAGCTATAAACTTCTCTCCTAGTATCATCTACCTTTGCTACTACGGTAAGATTGTTGAAATTCATCATCCTAGACCTCACACCTGCACATTCGCGGTTGACCATAATTTTTCGACCTTTGCCAAAGTCAAATCTTCCTCCTCAATCAACCTCTGCTGAACCTGTTTATCAAGAATACCCATCACTAGCTTGTCCCTAATAGCTGTTTCCTTGAAAGCGCCAAACTCGCAGCTCTCCGCTTGAAGCTTAACTTTCAAAATAAAATCCTCGGCGGATTCAGATTCCCCTTGGAGCATAGTATAAAATTTATATCGTTGAAACATGTCCGTGTCAACTTTGTCAAATCTGCGTTTTAACGAGTCAATAATCGACTCGTAAGTCTTCGTCGCCAAATCAACACCAGGATGCAGTAGCTTAAGCTCACTGTAAGTTTCTCTGCCACATAAACCAAGAAAATAAACCAACTTCTCTTCGGCGGCGATTTTGTTTATTTTGAAAATCCATTCCAATTGTTCCACGTATTGCGCAAAGCTAGTGGAACCTGGAATATAAGCCTCAACCGAACCAATTAACGGCATTGCTTGTCTAATGTAAAAAAAAAAAACAAGCAAAAAAAAACAAAACAAAAAACTAAATCTAACTTCAAACGATTCTAAAAAATCAAAATAAAGGTAAAAACAAAACACATACCTTTGCTGATCGATGCTACCTTCAGTTAAAACCTGAAATAAAATGGGCACTGCACTCCAAACTCAAGCTTCGCTCTACAGTAACACTAAAAAAAAATCTTCACAGCCAACCAAAACCCAAAAACCGTTAATCCGGATCCGCTCGTAGATCACCACCAAATGCCGATAAAAATGTCGCGTTCAAATTCTTTCCAGCCCAGGCAAAAATAAGAACAGCCGGTAAAACAATTGCACCGAAACGCTCTGCTGGACAAAGAAAACAAAACCAAAAAAATCACAAACCTTGCAACAAAACTGCACTACTTGGCTAACTCAAAAATGCCAGCCCTTATTGTTGTCAAAACACAAACACTTCAGCATCAAAGGTACAAAAGCAGCAAACAGCCCAAAACGCCACCCAAAAAAAAAAAACTAGGCAGCTGGCTGTTTCTCGCTACCTTTGGTAAAAATGTTCTTCTAACAAAAGTTTTTTTTTTTTACAAATCACTGCACTTTCATTACCTTTTCTTATCCTCGTCGCCACTTTAACTTTGGGGGACTTTCTCAAAACTATAAATAAATAATGACTACACTTGTGTTCGTCTATCAACAAAAGCTACAGCTGTTTATTTCAGATACCTTTTATAGGGATACATTCGAGCAGTTGGTTTTTCAATAACAATAACACTATTCATCAGAGTTCATTCTTTACACACAAATGAGTCCACTCACTTCAGTGGTGGGTTCGGACCATTTGGTCAATTACGATAATAATCCAACAGCTCTTTGCAGGGGCCTGGCAACCCTATCCTTGTTACTAGCGTTTGACAGTATGCAACATATCACGGGCCTTATTTGAATAAGGCCCGTCTGACGTTTGTTCCTACGGGCACGAGTGGCAGTATTGTTTACAAATAATGAATCTTTTGATGTTTGGATGTTAGAGATGTTGGCTAAAGCAAAATGAATTCTCGCCAGCTCCTTGGCTCTTTGTCATCTAATCGTCCGTATAAAGGATATTTCTAGACAAAATAGTCAAAAGGTCGAAAGTAAAATTTGTAAACAAAGACCTCTAGCGTATTTTTCTGGGATCTGCTTGCTTCTACAACCAAAATAGCACCAGAAACAGATAGAGGGAGTTATTACCTTCCCATCGGTAGTGGATACAGATGTTAGCAACCTGACATTTCCAAGAAATTTACGTTTTAAGTCATTGTTTACAATTGTTCCTTTCGACCTTTTGACTATTTTGTCTAGATTTGTTTGAATCACATATCTCCAACGGAAATTACAAAAAGAAATAAACACTCGCGTTACAAAAAATATTTTTGATAATTCCAAATTTGATTATTCCATCAACCTTCATACTGAATGTGGAATCATAACAAGTTTGTCTGACGTTATTCCCAGATTCTCGTTCTTTATCAGGTTTGAAAATGTATCGATCTAATTTTAACACTTTAATTGCTTTGAAAGAAGTTTTTCGATACGGGTGAATCACAAACGCAGGAATTTGAATTTCTTTTGGTTCTGGTTGATGCTTGTTTGAATCACAAAACTGTACTACATTTTTTTGGCAATAATTTAAATAATCAGTGTAATGTCGTTGTTGCAACACCGCACCAGTTATCTGGCAACACTGCATAGCGGTGACTTTGACTGCCGTCCTGACATAAAGAAAGAGAAAGAGTGGGAGAACAAAAAATAAACAAATGATAGATGTAGTAGTAGTGGTAGAGAATAGAATAAACATAATTCGCCATCGCTTTTTCGAATTATTGAAAACAAATCGGTTTTGCTGCGCGTTTAGTTTATACATTTTTTTTATTTTTGGTTTACGATCGATTTAAAAGGAGCAAAACGTTCCAAATCTTATCGCCAGTCCTGTAAGTAGGAAAATAAATTGTTTAAGGTATTCAGTCGACAATAACCAATGTAAATACTTACCCTTTGTATAGCTTATCTGCAGGATCGGTGAACGGTAAATTGCGGAAAAGACTTCCAGAACTGTCGATCTGGTCGCACCTAGATTGTAAGTAATATTAGCTGATTAGAGTTGCAGATAAATATAAATATGAACGGTTTTTATAGTGCCGGCAAATTCATCGAGCAACCAATAAAACACCCAAAGTTAGGGTAGTTGGACCGAAACTAGGACGAGGGGCGAACTATATAAATCCCTAGGAAACCGTGAGTTTAAGCTTGAATTATACAGTGATAATTGATCTAAAATTGATTCAATTTAAAGATTTATCACAATAGGTGTTCAGGAAAGAAAGAAAAGGAGGCTTTGATCGTGGGCAAGGAAAACACTTAATTGTAAGCCAAAATTAATACATCTAAATAACACTCGAAATGTAAACTAATGTTAATAAATATTTACAGTTTGAGCGTCGCCAACAAAATACGTTGGCTGCTACAAAAAATTGGATTCCAGCCGGAACATTCTCAAAAATTAAGTGACACATGAAGTGTCCAAGAGAAAAGTATTGGACCTGCCCAACGATGACTTCCGATGGCGAATCTATCCCGGAACACCTGGATCTAACGAAAACTCCATTTGGAATATGTGGTCCATCAACGTGCGATGAACCAATGATCGGTTGCGACGGATGTACCTGTTGGTTCCACTACAGTTGTGTAGGAATCAAGAAAGGACAAGTACCGAAAAAATGGTACTGCCGAGACGAAGCCTGCCAGGTTCAGGCTCAGGAGTACCAGAAAAATGTAATGCTCGCCAAAAAGTCAGGCAACCGGAATCAAACCGAGGCGTCTGAAAAATCCAGTGTCAGCTCGCGCAAAGGCCCGTCTACTGTGGAAGCAAGAGTGAAAGCGGTAGAGGAAAAGCAAAAGCGACAGTACGAAGAGCTGGAGGCCGAGATGAAAGTAAGAAGAAATGAAAAAGAGATGCAGCGTGCATTTGAAAGAAAAAAGGTTGGAGATGGAGAACCAGATGTGCGCTGAAGAAGAAGAAGAAAACATGGCTCTGCAGGAGGAAATATTGCAGAAGAAGAAGTCACAGATTGCGCGGATAAAGGCGAATCAAAAGTTATTCGAAAAGCAAATGGCTGAGCTAGATGAAGAGTTGGCGGGGCTATCGGTTGTCAACGACCGCAAAGGGCCGAAAACATGTGGAGAAGAAGCAAACCGCTCTGGCGAAGGGCGCAAGCAACTTCTTAAGCTTACCGAGGTGAATTTGAAGAAGCTACAAAGTACCGATGATACTGACACCAGTGAGATAGAAGATGCGGAATATGGTGATGAAGAGGATTACGAAGCTGAAGTCTCGGAAAGAACGAGAAAACACTACGAGCCTTCCATCAGAAGCAAGGATGTAGTCGAAAGAAGACGAAATGGACAGGGACTCACGCGGATCGGACCTACGAGGGCACAGCTGGCAGCGAGAAAAGGATTAACCTACAAACTTCCTAAATTTTCGGGCAAACCAGTACAGTGGCTATTGTTTTACGCTGCCTACAAAACGTCCAACGATTCCTGTGGATACCAGAATCATGAGAACCTTATGCGACTGCAAGAATCTCTCGAAGGCGATGCTCTTGAATTGGTGTCTGGTCAACTGCTTCTTCCAGAGTCGATTCCAAGGGTTATCGAGAAGTTACGTAGGCACTACGGTCGTCCGGAGCAACTACTTCAGAATTTATTGGATAAAGTCAATAACTTAGAACCACCAAAGCCGGACAACCTGCGAAGCTTCGTCCCTTTCGGAAATACCGTGGAGCAACTCTGTGAACATTTGGAGGCTGCAGAACTTCGGCAACACCTCGTCAATCCGCTGTTGATTAAGTCGCTCATCGCTAAATTACCGGATCGCGAAAAGCGTGAATGGATCCATTACCGGAGAAACAAAGGAGAAAAAACACTTCGTACGCTAACGGACTTTCTGATGGAGATCGTCGATGACGCCTGTGAGGCAAACGTTGACATGGATTTCAAGCCGGCGTATCAGCAAAAAAGTGGACCATCGTCTGGAAAATGGAAGCCGACGGAAAAGGGAGCGTTGTTTTGTCATGGTGGAGAAAATAGTTCAGATGCCAATTCCAACAACCGGAAAAGATTGACGCCGTGCAACCTATGTAAGATCACGGAACATCGTCTTCGGCACTGCGAAGATTTTAAGAATCTGTCGTCCTCGGATCGGTTAAATTTTGCGCGCCGTGATAAACTGTGGCACGTGTGCCTCAACGAGCACGGTGGTCTATGTTAATTCAAGATTTACTGCGACGTTGGGAACTGCAAAGAGCACCATAATCCGCTGATGCATCCCGTGCACAATGGTGTGGGATTCAACGCACATATCCGAGCCAACGGTACGACAATGCTCCGTATGTTTCCAGTACAGCTACACTGTGGTTCAAACTCGATCACGGTATTGGCATTCCTGGATGAAGGTGCGTCTGTCACGCTATTAGAAAAGAAACTTGCTGACAGGCTGGGCGTCGTGGGAGTGCAAGAGCGGCTGACAATTAAATGGACGACCGATATCACGCGCGAAGAGAAGGAGTCCCGGCGAATGAATCCGTGGGCTTCGAGTGTTAATGGTGATGCAAGTGGCAAACTACTGCTGCATAGCGTTCGTACGGTTGGAAAGCTGATGTTACCACGCCAGAGAATAGATTATCAAGAGCTGACTGCATAATATAAACACATGAAGGGATTACCAATCGAGTCATACAACGGGCAACCGGAATTGCTAATCGGGCTCAACAACATCCACTCGTTTGCTCCGATAGAGGCGAAGGTGGATGCGCCTGTGGAGCCGATTGCAGTCCGATGCAAACTTGGTTGGACGGTATATGGTCCAAGGAACTCGACGACGGTTGCAACGAGTAATTATCTTGGCGTACATCGGGAAATTACGAATGAGGACCTACACGAACTTCTCAAAAGCCACTATGCTCTGGAGGAATCAGTGGTAATAGTGCCACAAGAATCTGTAGAAGAAAAACGAGCGCGGCAAATACTTGAGCAGACAACCGCGCGAGTTGGTGACCGGTTTGAAACCGGACTATTGTGGAAAACAGATGAGCCATGGTTCCCAGACAGCTTTCCTATGGCCGTGAGAAGAATGAAACAACTTGAGAAGCGACTACAGAAGAACCCGGAATTGCAAGAAAACGTATGTATGCAGATCAAGGAGTACCAGGAAAAAGGATTCACACATCTGGCTACCGCAGATGAGCTGAATGGAACTTCTCCCGACGAAGTCTGGTACCTCCCACTCAACGTCGTACAAAACCCGAAAAAGCCAGGTAAAGTACGTCTAGTCTGGGATGCGGCCGCAACGGTAAAAGGAGTTTCCCTGACTTCTCAGCTGTTGAAGGGACCCGATATACTCGTACCTCTTGTGAAGGTTCTATTCGGATTCCGAGAATGGCGAGTTGCTTTTGGTGGAGACGTTAAAGAGATGTTTCACCAGATGAAGATTCGAGCTAGCGACAAACAGAAGCAGAGATTCGTCTTCAGGAATTCACCGGCCGATCCAGTGAGCATCTATGTCAAGGACGTGGCCACGTTTGGATCCACAAGCTCTCCCTGTTCGGCCCAATACGTTAAAAATAGGAACGCTAAAGAATTTGCTGCTCAGTATCACGCAGCATCAGCAGCCATCATAGATCGTCACTATGTAGACGATTATTACGATAGTGTCGATACGGTGAAAGAAGCAGTCATGCTTGCGCAAGAGGTACGGTTGGTACATCAGAAGGCGGGTTTTGAGATCCGGAACTGGGTGTCCAATTCTTCAGAATTTCTGCAGAGTATGGGAGAGACGAAACCAGTTGCGCTGGTCCACTTCAACCGGGATAAACAGACTTCGAAGGAGCGAGTTCTAAGACTAATCTGGAACCCGAACCTGGACGAATTTTCCTTTTCAATGACGCACCGCGAGGTTGTTGGCGTATCTGTATGAAGAAAAACGGCCGACGAAAAGACTTGTAGCAAGTTGCGTAATGAGACCCCCTCGGACTCTTATCGCCGTTCACAATTCACGGTAAAATAATCATTCAGCACATGTGGCGCTCCAACTGCGATTGGGACCAGGAGATCGATGTTAGGTGTTGGGACTTATGGAAGCGGTGGACCAGCCTACTGCCTGATGTGGAAGCCATACGAATTCCTCGTTGCTATGTCGGAACTATAATGCGCGGTGAAATCGATTCACTAGAAGTTCACATCTTTACCGATGCCAGCGAACACGCTTACGGATGCGTTGCATATCTGCGAACAGTCGTCAACGGAAATGTTCATTGTAGCCCAGGGGGTGAGTAACTCTGCCACGTTGTGTTTGTGTTGATCGTGTACGAGTGTGTTTCTGGGGTGGCAGAAGGTGTTTTTGTGTTTCACAAACTACATTCGAAAATTTATGCTTATTGGCAACCATGGACGGTTTAGACGTTTAATACACGCTTACTTATGCATCATTTGAATTACATTAGTGTAAGCGAGAGGGAAACAAAAACAAACAATCGATTCGTGTAAGTGGTGCCAGATATGAATTTATATTTAATGTGGTAGCGAGTGTGCTTGAAGTGTGGCAAATTGTGTTTTTGAGAGTGTTAACACAAGGTGGTAGAGTGACTTTCCACCTGTTGTAGCCTGATAATGTCTCGAGCAAAGGTGGCACTGATAAAGCGTCAATCAATTCCTCGTTTGGAGTTCATGGGGGCGGTCCTGGGAGCCCGTATGAGTCAGACTATTATGGAAGCACACTCGTATAAAATTCATCGGACTGTTTTCTGGACGGATTCTCGTACAGTGTGTAGCTGGGTCAATTCGGATCAGCACCGTTATAAACAATTTGTCGCATTTTGGATCGGTAAAATTCAGGAGCTCACAAAAGTGGCGGACCGGCGATGGGTGCCGACCAAGTTGAATATAGCGGATGTACTGACGAAGTGGGGACAAGGCCCGCCACTTCAAAATAATGGAACATGGTTTCAAGGTCCAGAGTTCTTGTTTCAGTCAGAGAAGATCAACGTTTGAAGAAACCGAGGAGGAGGTCCGTGGTGCAGTGTTGTTCCACGAAGTGATCGACGTTAAAGCGATATCTCGATGGGCCAGACTCTTGCGAGTTACAGCTACAGTCGTACGCTTCATTGCCAACTGCCGGCGTAAAAAACAAGGCGAGCCAATAATGACAGCACGGGCTACGAAGGGCCATATAGCAAGTTCGGGAAGCCAAGCCATATATTCCGGGTGCAGTTGAAAACCGGAATATAGCAGTCGCGCCAATCGATTTTACTCCAGTTCCATAAGTCCAAACAATGGCGCATCTAGTGCGCTGTATGGCGCATCGGATGCGCTATACAGCGCACTAGATGCGTTATTGTTTGGACTTATGGAACTGGAGTAAAATCGATTGGCGCGACTGCTATATTTCGGTTTTCAACTGCACCAGGAATATTTTCTGACAACGCTACATGCTTTCAAGGGGCAAACAATGTGATGGTGAGGATGGAGAGCATAAATGAGCATTGTGCTGAAAGTCTGCCTAGTCCAAATATCGCTTGGCACTTTAACCCACCCGGAACGCCACACATGGGTGGCATCTGGGAACGAATGGTGCGATCGGCGAAAGAGGCGATCCCAACTAACATTTTTCATTAGGTAAACGCTTCATTGGCAATACGTATACAACGTTAAACTGAGTAATGGCTAAGAAGTGGTTGCACAAGCGTCCAGCCAATATTTTCACAGGCAAATCTGGCGAATCTACCCAGCTTCATGAAATTGCAAAAAGATAGCAAGAAGCGTGTATACTCCTTTTAAAAAGTTAGTATCATCACCCATTTGCAGCTTCTATGTTTGATAATCATTCTCTCCACTTTTTCTCAACTTGTATACAGCTGATACTCTGCTATACATACGGAAATGTTTTTTACAGCTTCACTAACTGAACAATGTTCTTACAGTGCGCAAATGGTAGCTTTTGTACAGCCTTTCGAAAACCCGTCATGCAGAATATGTAATCGGTTTATAGCCTAGGAAGCTTTTATCCAAAAATTATACAACTCATTACGTAACTGTTCTCAAAGACAGTACTTTGTTAATAGCAATTTCTATTTTTAGAACTGTGGAAAACACCTTTTAATGGCTAGTCTTAACACGTTTATATAAACGCTTAAACATAACTACTACACAGCAATCGAAAAAATATGTATGTCAAACACTGTTTACTTACAATACTCGTGGACGATATTACGACAATGGTGCTGTTTTACCGTTGTGAAGCGCAATTAACATTTAACTATATGAATTTTGTATTATAATGTTTATATATATAAATTTATATACCACTTACCCGTGTACTCACCAGATTCGAACTCTGCACCTTCACCATAAGATCGGTGACTGTATCCTCAGATCCATATCAGCTGAACGGAATTCCAGTACCCGTATTCAAAGTGTTCAAACCATGTTTTAGTTCTAATAATGCTGAAGAACAATGATTGCTGAAGCTCTCTACGAACAGATTCATACTGTTTTTAAAATCAGTGTTACCGAGATTATTATAATCTAAACATGATCACCGTCCAATTTTCGTTGTTATCTGTGCCGTGCTCGGACTCATTTGTTATAATTTTTTAAACGACATTAATATCAATTTCATTCAAAATTGTTTCCTGTGATTAAAAAAAATCCACTAGGGCTGGGATTGAACACCTGATGTTTTGCTCAGTAGCCCGATAGAATAACAACTAAGCCACCGAGACATATTTTTCAATCTATTCACTTATTGGGGAACGTTCATTAATAACGTTACGCAAAACACTTTTTGCAAGCCCCCCTCCTTGTCACGTTTTTAGTATGGACCTTCAAATTTTTTTGTATGGATCGTCACGTTTTCCAAATTGGTTGCATTGGTTGAAAGCATGCTTCTTATACACTTCCAATTGACATCACCTATCAAGCATATATAGTCTCGTGGGATTATGGCTAGGCTCTGGATGCCGAGGATGACGGTTCGAATCCCGATTGCAACTTTTTTTTCATGTGAGGAAAATTCATACGATCGTCATATGAACTTCTTTCGATTAGGGAATCGTATAAAATTTGCAATAATGTCTTCCGGCAAATTTTCATACGATATTCGAGTGAATTCCTCTCGATTTGTTCGCTCAGTGTACTTATACAACATTCTATACAGCTATAATCACTAAGCTGTATAGTGGTTGAGGTATTTTTTATATAAAAGCTTTTGAAAAGCTATAACAAAGCTAACAAATAAAACTGTGTAAGAGAACACAGAATGATAATTCAAAAGCTAAACCGACTAATTTCTTAGCTACATCAACAAGCTGTGTAAATACAGACAAACATTGTTAGCATAAGAGCTTTCTTTTCTAAGTATGTAACCTAGAGCTGAATGTTGTGTTTAAGCTGTGTAACATTATGCATAAGTACTGTATGGATTTTTTAATTCTGCTTATAGCTTATTCAGCTTCACTTGCTTCTATACAATTATAAAACAGCTTATAAGTTCTTAACTTCGGCTTAGGCAACTAAAAATGTTAGTTGCACGCTAAGATCAGTTTACCCAATTATGAGTAAAGAATACCCATAATCGCAAAAAGTGCACATACCCATTTATGGGTACGCTACTACTTACCTATATTTGAGTATTTTTTCCCATACAAATTAACTCAAGTATGGGTAAAGTCAACTTTACCCACAAATGAGTATGTGCACTTTTATGCGATTATGGGTAAACTGAGCTTAGTGTGTGGGGTGCGAGCACTCGATCATGGAAGGAAGTTGACTGACGAAATACTTGGTTCGACACTGGCGGAAGCGGCCGATATGATAAACACGCGTCCGTTGACCTATTTGCCGCAGGATTCTATCGAAACTGAAGCACTGACCCCGAATCACTTCTTACGGGGAACTGTGACTAACGTTGATGTGAAGATGGACGGAAAACCTGTGGATCTCGCTGAAGGACTCCGAAATATGTACAAGCGCTCACAATATCTAGCGGACAAAATGTGGGAAAGATGGATTAAGGAGTATTTGCCGACAATCAACCAACGGTCAAAATGGTTTGATGAGCAGAAGAAGTTAAAAAAAGGCGACTTGGTATCCTTAGTTGACGGAAAAAATCGAAAGTGCTGGAGACGAGGTATCGTGGTGGCGGTTTCCGAAGGTTCGGATGGCCGAATTCGACAGGCAGATGTGCGGACCGCCGACGGCAAAGTACAGCGACGTGGAGTGGTAAATCTAGCGGTGATAGAGATTTAGTAAATCCGGATCTTCCACACGGTTGTTCGCGAAAACCCATTAATGGGTGAAAAAACACCCATTTTCAAATAGCATACCCGTCTGTCATAAAATGGGGGAATTCTCAATCATGCAATGGGTAAAAAAATACCCATTGAAGGAAACCTCATACAATAAAAAAACGGGTATATTTTTACACATTAATGGGTGAAAAAAAGTTCAAAAACCAAGCGTATCCGGTGCATTTTTGGTGGAAAGCGCAGCTTGTTTTATTTTTCAATTTTATAAAACCTAACATAATATTCGAAACAATATACTATCGGAATAACGCAAGTAAGACATACGATAGTTTTTATAAATAAGAATCTAATGCTTCGAAATTATGCTTCCAGATCGTCGATTGTAAAAACTTGTGTTAACAACCGCTTTCTGTGCACGGAACATGGAGGAACTTACAAAGAAGTTGGACGCAGAATTATTGATTTTTTAATAGATTCTTCGTTTCCATAGGCATGAATAAAGACTAGTAAAAGTATCATTTCTTATTTTTTGTATTTTATTATTAAGTACCATGAATACTATAAATTTACTATTTACAAACTGCTTAATAATCTGCACCCAAAAATGGGTAATATTTCACCCATTTTGGGGAAACCTCGATTTTTTTGCAATGGGTGAATAAATACCCATTTTGTGACAAAGACTGCTTTTACCCATTAATGGGTAAATCAAGTTTACCCATTCAATGGGGAGAGACACTTCTAGCGAAAATGGGTGTTTTTTCACCCATTAATGGGTTTTTGCAAACGACCGTGCAAGGGCTGGGCTGTTGCAACACCGCACAAGTTATCTGGCAACACTGCATAGCGGTGACTTTGAGCACAGAGAACAGACATTGATGTCCATATACCTCTTCTTGAAAAACGTGTGTAAAAGTTAATATTGGCAGCCGGTATAAAAAGCAAGTGTAGAGAAAAACAAACAAAACTTTTTAGGTTATGTGCTAGGCTTTGTATTGATAAAAATTGGCATGAAAGTTTTCGCACAACTGCAGCGCCGCCTACCAGGAGCATAACGACATACATTTGAAATGTCGGTTTAAAGTTTTACACAAGTAGCAGATCGAAGATGAACGTCTGTTCTCTGTGCTTTGAGTGCCGTCGTTACATAAAGAAAGAGAAAGAGTGGGAGAACAAAAAGTAAACAAATGATAGATGTAGTAGTAGTGGTAGCGAATAGAATTAACATAAACATAATTTGCCATCGCTTTTTTCGAATTATTGGAAACAAATCGGTTTTGCTGCGCGTTTAGTTTATAATTTTTTTTATTTTTGGTTTACGATCGATTTAAAAGGAACAAAACGTTCCAAATCTTATCGCCAGTCCTGTAAGTAGGAAAATAAATTGTTTAAGGTATTCAGTCGACAATAACCAATGTAAATACTTACCTTTTGTATAGCTTATCTGCAGGATCGGTGAACGGTAAATTGCGGAAAAGACTTCCAGAACTGTCGATCTGGTCGCACCTAGATTGTAAGTAATATTAGCTGATTAGGGTTGCAGATAAATATAAATATGAACGGTTTTTATAGTGCCGGCAAATTCATCGAGCAACAAATAAAACACCCAAAGTTAGGGTAGTTGGACCGAAACTAGGACGAGGGGCGAACTATATAAATCCCTAGGAAACCGTGATTTTAAGCTTAAATTATACAGTGATAATTGATCTAAAATTGATTCAATAGGTTTATCACAATAGGTGTTCAGGAAAGGAAGAAAATGAGGCTTTGATAGCACGGAGAAAAAAATAAAGTCATATCAATAATATTCCGGTCCCGATCAAGCATATTTGTGCATGGACTTTTATGTAATACTTTTTTGAGATTGTTTCACGCATAATACAATAGATCGAAAAATAATGGAAGCTTCAATTAAACAGAATTGATGATCTAATTAGAGCATGAAATAGGGTTGAATCTACCATATTATGCTAACATCAACAATATTCATTGTTGATTATTTGACAGCTCTCTGCTGCTCATGATAAATTCAATAATGTTTATGTTTAATTTGACCTTATTTTGAGGGTTGAACTAATGGTATCGGATGGTTGGTTTAAGCATACACAGAGATTCGTTCAAATGATGTTATGGTTGGTTCTAAAAATCAAAAAAATCGTTAAATTTACGATAAAAGTTCCTATAATGGTGGTATTTTAGTGCAATATGTTCTAATTGGAACATTTTGCACTAAAATACCACCATTATAGGAACGTTTACTCAATTAGCACATATTCTTTGGATATTACGAAAATAAACAACATATAACAATGTTTGAAAATTGGAAATATCATTCTTATCAACATGCGACCGAACCGGAAACCGTCCACTCCGGACAGCAAATTGCTTATTTGCTTATTTAATTGCAGCGCATCAATGTCGTACCCGTTAGCTGAAATCAAAATTCATTAAAACTACTTTAAAGAATAGTTACAATTTGCTTACATACCTACAAACTCTTCGATGCCCGCCGCGGATAATTCAAACGATTTCAATAATGCTACCACTTCTTTGTCAACATAAAACTCTTCAACCAAGTCGAAGTCCAAGTCAACCGAGTGATCTGTCGCCGCCATGATATTTTTTTTCCTTCGCTTTGTCGTTGAATGCGGATGGCAGCCACGAGGCTCAGTGGAGCTGCTATATGCCCTATTTAACCTTCCAGTATGAGTGATTCAACGATAAACACGGATTCAAATAATGACATGTATGCTTGATTTAAGCATTTAATGGTTGATGTTCAATAACGTTGATTCAAATGAAATATATGCTTGATGTAAACATCAAATCATTTTCAAACAACCATTTAAATTAACTATGTCAAGAATATCTTCGAAGCTTGGGATAACTATGGAGAAAGTTATATCAATCATGCATCATTTCTGTCCGTGAGTGGGTGAGGAAAGCACTTAATTGTAAGCCAACATTAATACATCTAAATAACACTCGAAATGTAAACTAATGTTAATAAATATTTACAGTTTGAGCGTCGCCAACAAAATGCGTTGGCTGCTACAAAAAATTGGATTCCAGCCGGAACAGTCGTGCTTGAGATATAACATACTTAGTAGCAATCTGCAGAAATGGTTCTTTGGGGCCTTTCATAAACTTTTTCAACATGCCATTGATATCTTCATATGTAAATAGAAGGTCCATTAATTATGTCACGCAGTAAGGGGGGAGGGGGGTTTGAGAAAACGTGACGATCCATACATAAAAATTGAAGGTCCATACAAAAAACGTGACAAGGGGGGGGGGGGGGTTGTAAAAAGTCAATTTTTGCGTGACGTAATTAATGGACGTTCCCTAACGAGAAAGTCCATAGAGGACCATAATTTCTTGCGCATTCTGAAATATGGAGCATCAAGTGAACATTATATGTCATTTGAGCAGAACCATAGAGTTTTTCGAATTTCTGTACAAAATCAATTAAACTGATTTCACATTCCAAAATTATACTTTCTGTTGTTTTGGAAAAGCATAATCATAAGTTGTAGGAAGCACGTCATTTAAGCAAACTGGACCATAAATGAGCAGCCAATTTTGCCACTCATTGGCTTTCCACGACTTTCGATCCGATATTTTTCTTGGGTATCTCGAAACCTCAGCAAATGGATTGATTGATTGTAGTATGCTGTCGATGTCCTCCATCCTGTGTTTTATGTAGCATGCCAAACTAGAGTGCTCAAACCAAAGCTTGCTTAATTGTTTCGTTACTCCAAGCAGCACCGCATACTGGGCAGTAGTCAACTATATCAAAGTTAGTTATTGAAATCAAGGGTGATATACTTTGTACGGGTTCTCCCCTTCTACGAATAAGAGCCATTGCCCTAAGGACATCAATGTTATTTCGTGCAGAAATGTTGGCCTTAAATTTGTAGCGTACTTGTCCTTCAACTAAGCTTCCCGGATGCATACAAAAGCTGCAAGCATCATAACCGTTAAACTGCCGGATTTGCTGGAGTTTGCAACGAGCAACACTATCAACGGCGCAACAAATAGCTTGAACCTTGCATAATATATTATTTTTCAAAGGTAAACTGTGTTCTATAAGATAACGCATCAGCTCATCAAAGAATGGCATAAGGAACACGCCTAAGTCAGGTTCTCCATGTGATAACCATAAGCCAGCAACAATAATGTTCTTTCTTAGGTAACGGAGTGCGGGGGGTAAATTGTTTATGGTTACAATAATAGGCCAGAGGGATTTTTTTGCGTTGGAATTAAACATAGCAACACCATCTGTGTTCAAATAAATAAATATATCAGTCATATTGGAAATGCTCCGTATTACTTTTCCATCCATTATATCATTGATAATTCCATCAATACGGAGACTTCGTGTGTAGCTTTGAATAGACGAAATATTGGAAATGCTCCGTATTACTTTTCCATCCATTATATCATTGATAATTCCATTAATACGGAGACTTCGTATGTAGCTTTGAATAGACAACCAATTTCTCTCTAGAACGTTGCGTAAGTTTGCTTTAAAATCAAACATAACGAATGTGGATTTTCTATAACTTATACAAATACGGCAATCCTCACTGTAACTGGTACCTAAATATAATCCGCAGTTTTTACAACAAAAACGTCGGATGCATTTTTTACCAGTAAAAAACTGAGAAAACTTGTAAAATGAGGGTGGTATTGATTGAAACCCCACAATTACATTGATTAACCGTAAAAAATCTTCCAATGCTGCATTTGACAGATTATGCCTGATGTAAACATGAAGCAACATGACTAATACTTCAACCATGGACCCAAAAGGGAAGGACGTAGTTGTCCCGAAGAAACGTTTGAAAAATTATGGATCACTATCGTACTAGAGAACCGGCATCTAGTACTGTCAAAGTGCCGTGTATACTAGATTATTTTATAAATTGCGTAGGCGTGTTTTAGTGTGCATGATAGTTATGTCAGTATCAGCTGTTGTTTACAAAAACAACTGGAACCTTTAGTATCCATAGAATTTTGCAAGATGACGTCACTAGTGAACGTGTGGTTCATCCTGATGAATGGAATTCAGTTTTGACAGGTATTCGTGGTTTGTTTGTTTTCGATTTCAAACAGATGAAATAAACAAACCACGGACTCCAGTCAAAAGAAATTCATCCGATTCATTTTGCGAGGTTATGTTAGGTTGGTGTAAAACTCAATTGTCAGTATCATCACAAGTGGTTTCACTCCGTTTGCAATGTTGACCAATATTAATTGATCTATCTGCGTGAACCAGATAATTCAGCCGGTTAATTAGATTTGTTTACTCTGTTTCGCTCTGGCTAACATACAGGAGAATGCGTACACGGGCGCTATTCAGGATCAGATTTATGAGCAATCATTGGAGTGTCTCGTCCACGAATCAAAATGTATACCGGAGCGGTGATCGGTAAGATGGATTGATAAGACATGTGTTATTTTTGTAGTCCCGATTTTGTTTTTTCATTTAGCTAATTGATTTTCTTCATTTTTAGGTTGTTAACTGTAATGTGCCGTTAGTGAAGAGCAATGGTTCTACTTTGTACATGACGCTAGATGTGGTTGTATTTGATCAGCAATTAGACTTGCCTCAGGCTTTCGTCATTTATTATGTCATGTTCGGACGAGTACATGGAATGAGCAGCAGGAAAGGCAATGCCATTTTTTGTCGAAGACATTCAGGATGAAGCCGAGAATCTTATGCGGTACAAATAAATGAACTTAACAAGTAGGTAAAGCTCAACAAATTGAAATAGTGTTCAGTAAATATTTGTTCGATTCAGCCACTTAGATTGATGTCGTCGATAATCCAGACATTACCACCATCCTCGTGACGACAACCGTGATTCGAATGGCCTAAAACAACGCCGAATACAGAACTATGAATTCAGCTGGGACAAGACTCTACAACCAGACAGAGATTGTAGTATAAAGCTGTAGCACACTCATTGTCGGTTATGGAGTTTGAAGAAAAGTGCCAACGATAGCTCAGTTCATGACATCGGCAGTTCTGAGTTGCTTTCGGAATCTAAAGCCTTCAATCGTATCTGCAAATTAGCTAACGGAAAACAGTAAGCGTTAACAAACAAACAAATAACAAATAGTTTGATTGATTACCAAATTATTTCTGAACCATTTGCTGACAAGAGTAAACTAACATATTATCTGAAAAATCTTCTTGTATTTTCTTATCTAGAGAGGAAATGGCAGTCTGATCATTACATTTAGTTGTACAATCCTTAAAAATCGCATCATTAAGTTTGTCTCGCAGGTCAAACTTACTTTGCAAACACATCTCCTTACCACCTAATGCCTGGGACAGACATACAACGTACAGCGTTGTACTCCTTTAGTCTAGTACGTGTTTTTTGGTACTGGATTAAAGTATTTGACAGTTCGTACAACGGTCAGCGTTGTATGTCTGTCCCAGGCATAAGGCAACAAAAAACCTATTAAAAACTCAAAACCATTCCGTTGCAGAATATAAGAAAAATAATCATTCTGTACAAATGAAACCGAAACTGAGCATTATTTTTTATTTGATGATTAATTATTTTAATGCCAATATGCATGTTTATATCATTAATGTTCGCACCAGTTGTTTTTCCTTGTCCGTAAACGTCGCGTTAATTATTTCGTCTCGCTGTCCTCTGCCGTCCTAAGTGACCCGGAACAAACGAAACTCCCACAGTTCCAAGAGTTTTCCGATTCTGATTCGAGGTTCCAGCATTGAGTGGTGGTAGCGGTGTCGAGGCGGATGATCTGCCGTCTAATGCTGCGATTCAGCGATCCACATTGGTACTGTTGTTGGCGCATGACCGAACCGATAGTTGCTGCAGTCATAGGTATCCCATTGTTAACGATGGCGGTGACGAATGTCTATGATGCCGATGGAGATGGTGATGATGATGATGATGATGATGATGATGATAATGATGATAATGATGTTGTTGTTGTTTTTGTTGTTGTTGTTATCGGATTTTTTCTGTTGGTTCAACTGGAAGTTTGGCGATGGTGTTCCACTACCGATCAGCTGTGGTTTAGTCATTCCACGCATTATAGAACCACCGGGAGTCACTGGCCTGCACTGATTGGTGTCAAAACATGTTTCAATGGGGTTTCGCTGAAATGTTGCATTATTAGAACAATTTTGAATCGTAAATTTAGTGGCAGCACTTACAAAACAGAAAATTTTGGAGTGGCTCGTTTGCACTAAGGATGAACAGAGAACACGCAAAGCCAATGAAGAACGGCCAGTTGGTTTCGATGTAGGTCAGTCATTTGTGTTGCTCCCAACCCATATTGAATCACTTGTACTCGAAGGCGTAGTCTGCTTTGCTCGCGACTCATGTTGTCTATGTACAGGATGTTGCACGCAAACGGAACCGAGGTAGGCAGATAGTTGACTGTAGTGCGCTGCAACAGGAACAGTAGCTGGATTAACGAGCTGATTAAAGTTACGTACCTGATATAACAAATTGATTAACGTATCAGTTCGAGTCCCAATGATACCGAGTCTCGTTGAACAATGCTCTGATGGTGGTACCCACTGCATCCAGCAACTTACTTCCGACGGTGAATTGACCTATTCAATAACAGCTAAAGTGTTATCGAAAAACTTTTACATCGACGATCATCTTGGTGGGGTGGCTTCCAAAGAAAAAGGGTCGAGCTCCTGCAATCGGTAGGATTCAACTTGACAATGAACAAACTACGATCCTCCGGCACATTTCATCAGAACTACGAGAAATTCGGAATTTGTTGGAACTCGATTCGCCATCCTCGCCTGGGGAAACTTTGGAGCTGCCCAGTCGATGACGTCTTTCACTTTGAAATACTCCGCTTAATTCTGTTCGTCTATTGAAACCAATAATTGTCTTGTATTGCATTCCGATCCCAACTTTTCTCCGTCAACAACAGCTGTGACCTCGTGATAGACTTTATTGACTTTGTTTTGACAAGAAAAAAGTGTTGCCGAAGTTGAAAAAAAGGAAGTGTTGCTGTATTTTTCTAGTACTGCTCTCTCTGGTAATGATAATCTAGTATATATGGAACTTGATACACTGAAAATTTTGACTAGGTGCGTCAAGCATAAATCGTCCGTCCGATGTCCGTAATTAGTCCGTGCTTCAACTCTGGTAACATTTAAGTCCTTGTGGAGCAAATCGTTGAAAAACGTTGAGTCCTAATATAAATTAGAATTAGCTTCAATCATGTAGATAAATATAATTATGCACTACCTCGTCTTCGTCACATTCATCAAATTGACGAAGATCTGGTTCACTCTCTTCAGAATTGCTGCCGACGGAAGCGGTGTCGTCTTCTTCTACTTCCTCATCGTTATCATGATGCGGTTCACCTGGGCTCGAGTCTATATCCTTATAATCTTCATCTACAGCATAATACCTATCTAACTTGGGAACGGAAGATGCTGAAACCGGAAGCTAATGGTTTTTTTTTATATGAAGCTGGTACAAAGAAGTCTTATTTACCTGTGATGTTGATCTAATTAAGGCCATCAGAGGAACATTTGTAATATTTTCAACAGAAAACTTTGTTGTAGAACTCTGTGCAGCACCAGCGGTACTTGAGGTGCTGGAGTTAGAACCTGGTGCAAATATAAGTATTGGAATGTATTAAAGGGATAAGGATTCATTAATTATTTGCCATTAATTACCGGCAAATTTTGTGATTCACCCAGCAGATTGGTTTTGGAATTAGCAGGCCTCAAATCAAACATATTAACACCAAACACAGAATCCTAAACTGCTCAGCGTCCAAAAAAATCTCGACGAACTGCTTGTTGTTTTGAAGAGCAGACACAGTGGGAATCCGTTTATTTACCTAGAATTAAATGGCTTTATTTGCATCGTTTTAATATCCACATATGTTTATTCTACTCACATTTGATCGACGAGCATATGGAATAGATTTATTGATAAAATATAATTTGTTGTATCGTGAATTTCTCATGTTTTCAAAGCTTAGTTCGTAATATAAAAATAAATCTAAAAATCACCAGATGCAGAGTCTTAAGCTGAGATCACACTGTTTGACGAAATGCCAAATATTTGACAAATTTTGACAAACGTGTGATCGCCAAACATATTTGGCCAAATATTGACATGACAAATATTTGGTATGTGTCTGTCATTCCAATTATTTGGCAATTTGTCAAATAGTGTGATGCCCTTTATGGCCCAAATACAATGATAACGGCAACGATAAACGGCAAAGCCCGATCTACGTATGCCTGCTTATCGGAAAGAAAACAGGCTAGATTCAAGCCGATTCTAATTGGACATATCGAAGTCATTTGCAGCAACTGTCAAATTTTCCGTTCCGTTTCCGTTATCATTGTGTTTGGGCGGTTATTATGGTTTGTCAAATATGTTTGCGCAATGAGCCTATGCACGCTATAAAATGTTTGACTTTTACTGTGAGCCATGAATTCAAACCTTCTGTGAGAAAGAGTGAGACAACACCAAAACACGGCTCACAGTAAAAGTCAAAAAGACAAAAGAATTATAGCAGCGTGCACAGGCTCATACTTGCAAATAATTTCCCAACTAACATTTTTAGTTGCCTAAGCCGAAGTTAAGAACTTATAAGCTGTTTTATAATTGTATAAAAGCAAGTGAAGCTGAATAAGCTATAAGTAGAATTAAAAAATCGATACAGTACTTATGCATAATGTAACACAGCTTAAACACAACATTCAGCTCTAGGTTACATATTCCTGGTGCAGTTGAAAACCGGAATATAGCAGTCGCGCCAATCGATTTTACTCCCGTTCCATAAGTCCAAACAATGGCGCATCTAGTGCGCTGTATGGCGCATCTGATGCGCTATACAGCGCACTAGATGCGCCACTGTTTTAATTCATTGAACGGGAGTAAAATCGATTGGCGCGACTGCTATATTCCGGTTTTCAACTGCACCAGGAATACTTTGAAAAGAAAGCTCTTATGCTAACAATGTTTGTCTGTATTTACACAGCTTGTTGATGTAGCTAAGAAATTAGTCGGTTTAGCTTTTGAATTATCATTCTGTGTTCTCTTACACAGTTTTATTTGTTAGCTTTGTTATAGCTTTTCAAAAGCTTTTATATATTTTTTTTACCTCAGCCGCTATACAGCTTAGTGATTATAGCTGTATAGAATGTTGTATAAGTACACTGAGTGAACAAATCGAGAGGAATTCACTCGAATATCGTATTAAAATTTGCCAGAAGACATTATTGCAAATTTTATACGATTCCCTAATCGAAAGAAGTTCATATGACGATCGTATGAATTTTCCTCACATGAAAAAAAAGTTGCAATCGCGATTCGAACCGTGAACCTCGGCATCCAGAGCCTAGCCATAATCCCACGAGACTATATATGCTTGATAAGTGATGTCAATTGGAAGTGTATAAGAGGCATGCTTTCAACCAAATGCAACCAATTTGGAAAACGTGACGATCCATACAAAAAAATTTGAAGGTCCATACTAAAAACGTGACAAGGAGGGGGGCTTGCAAAAAGTGTTTTGCGTGACGTAATTAATGAACGTTCCCCAATAAGTGAATAGATTGAAAAATATGTCTCGGTGGCTTAGTTGTTATTCTATCGGGCTACTGAGCAAAACATCAGGTGTTCAATCCCAGCCTTAGTGGATTTTTTTTAATCACAGGAAACAATTTTGAAGGAAATTGATATTAACGTCGTTTAAAAAAATTATAACAAATGAGTCCGAGCATGGCACAGATAACAACGAAAATTGGACGGTGATCATGTTTAGATTATAATAATTTCGGTAACACTGATTTTAAAAACAGTATGAATCTGTTCGTAGAGAGCTTCAGCAATCATTGTTCTTCAGCATTATTAGAACTAAAACATGCTCTGAGAAAAATTCTATCGTTGTACCGACAATTAAATCATGGTCAGGATGACTATCGCACATAATGGTTACAATAACAATGAAAATGGTCGAATTCACCACGTTCATGGCATTCTTGACTATGATCGTGGTAACAAGGACTATTGTGACATATGGGCAAATGTTGGATCAATTATTTTTAATGGTCGTTTTACCCATGTTCATAGTCGGTTCTAGATCACTACACTGCAATAGTCATCTTAACCCCCAATAATGGTAAATTTTACTATCAAATTTCTCTCTGTGTGGTTTGAACACTTTGAATACGGGTAATGGAATTCCGTACAGCTGATATGGAGCTGAGGATACAGTCACCGATCTTATGGTGAAGGTGCAGAGTTCGAATCTGGTGAGTACACGGGTAAGTGGTATATAAATTTATATATATAAACATTATAATACAAAATTCATATAGTTAAATGTTAATTGCGCTTCACAACGGTAAAACAGCACCATTGTCGTAATATCGTCCACGAGTATTGGAGGTAAACAGTGGTAAATAAATAAATAAAAAAAAAAATACAAATAAAAAATATATCAACGTGTTAAGACTAGCCATTAAATGGTGTTTTCCACAGTTCTAAAAATAGAAATTGCTATTAACAAAGTACTGTCTTTGAGAACAGTTACGTAATGAGTTGTATAATTTTTGGGTAAAAGCTTCCTAGGCTATAAACCGATTACATATTCTGCATGACGGGTTTTCGAAAGGCTGTACAAAAGCTACCATTTGCGCACTGTAAGAACATTGTTCAGTTAGTGAAGCTGTAAAAAACATTTCCGTATGTATAGCAGAGTATCAGCTGTATACAAGTTGAGAAAAAGTGGAGAGAATGATTATCAAACATAGAAGCTGCAAATGGGTGATGATACTAACTTTTTAAAAGGAGTATACACGCTTCTTGCTATCTTTTTGCAATTTCATGAAGCTGGGTAGATTCGCCAGATTTGCCTGTGAAAATATTGGCTGGACGCTTGTGCAACCACTTCTTAGCCATTACTCAGTTTAACGTTGTATACGTATTGCCAATGAAGCGTTTACCTAATGAAAAATGTTAGTTGGGTTATTTGACACTCTGGAAATTCTTGAGTGGCAAACATGAGCAAATTTATACCGGCAGCACGGAAGACAGCTGTCGAAAGCTTTTCATTTTGCGCTCCTAACCTGATGAGCATAAGCCAAACATAAAAAGCAATTTCTAGATATATTTTTTTAAATATTTTGTATATTTTCATGTTGTTTATTTTATAACTGTCAATCGTATAAGTTTTCAATTGAATTTATTCGAAGTTTCTTTTAAAATAAATTAAATTTTATAACGTCTTCTAAAGTACAAAAGATTTGACCATTATAAACAGCAACAATATTTTAAATTTATATTAAAATTTAGATTGATTTGGATAACGCGTTTAAAATCTTCAAAATTTTCGGTCGGTAGATACTCATCCTTTACAACTTCCTTCAGCTTCTTAACGTTTTCTCTATAATGTTGCTATTGCTCTTCAATTACCTTTGAACGTTTTTCGTGTACATTTCTAGATGACGATTGCTTGTGAAGTAAATATTTTTCGAAGCATTCCTTATGCAATGTAGTATCGTCATGAGCTTTTATTTTCTCGCCTAGTTTTCTCCAATTATTGAAAATGGTGCAACTAAATTTTTCATTTTGTTTTCGCAAAGCCTTTGCGCAAAAAAAGCAGCAAACATAGCAGACCACTTTATCATTGCTACGACTGTATTCCAACGTAGATGAGAACGACCGTTTTCCGATGAAGCTGATGGAGTTGCTAGTTGAGGAAGAACACTAGCGTTGCTTTCAATTGTTCCGGAATTATCAACGTTAGATGATTGGAATCTAAATTCTTGGTGTTCTGAAAAAACAGTGGAGAAGTAAATATGTTGTGAATATAATATCGGTCCTTTGGTTTTTGTATGACAAGTGATATTTTCAAATTGAGCGTTGTGATATGCAGCTATTAGCTTAAAGTTGCTCCTTACAAAAAAACTCTGAAAATATCTAGGGTATGATGTTGTCCTTAATACCCGTGGTCAGGGGTTCCAATATATTTTTACAAAATAACTATTGAAATGATCTAAAACAAATGGAAAAAATCTGGAACCTGTTCCACGATTATGTTTTCTTGAAAAAAAAACAAATATCTGAAGTATTAGGATATACCTACCTATCTCTTAATTTTTTCATATATCATTTTGTTCGTTTGTCAAGATTATACGGAGCTCTGTAAATCAATTGTTAGATAAAATGAAAATGCAATCTTTCTAAACATAGCAATTTTACTTCTCGAATTATACTAACTGAATTTATCTGCAGTCAAAATATCACTGAATAAAAAAAACAGGTAACAGTAACAGTAGTTAAAAAAACAGTGGGTAACATCCACACCTCTCACGCCAAAGTCACGAGTTCAAATCTCACCCCGGACAAAGTTACGAAACATACCCAAAAGTTATTTGAGCGACTACGACGGGAGATGAACCAGCCCAGGGCTGAAAATCTTGATAATAAAGGAATTAAAAAAAAGTAATTTTAAAATTCAGAGATTATTTTTCGGTTTCTACAATGTGGATATTTTAAAGCCATTCAATGGAATTCAATTTAAATTACTTATTGAATAACTATTTGAAAGATCTGTGAGCAAATCATCAACCAAGTTTGTTTTAAAGTGGAATACTATGAACAATACAATGAAAATTTATAAGTTATATCGAGCAAAATTTCTAAGGAGAGTTAAAAAATTTTGAAGGAGATTTCCGAGGTTTATTTCATCAAAACCTATTGAGAACTTCACGGCAGTTCGAAAGAAATATCCATGGGGAATTTGAGGTTAAACTTAAGATTTTGTTTGACATTGATAGTATTCTAGGGCATCGAAATTCCATGGAAATTTTTCTAAATTTTGTGAAGGTATAGCAAAAGAGATTAACAACTACAGTATAGGGAAAATAAGAAATGCACCCTTTTGAATTTTTAAATTTTCAAGTACAGTCTACATAATGGCATCAGATTTGCCAATTAGTTTTTAAATAATTTTAAATTGAAAAGTTGAACAAGAATGAGTTCTTTGGCAAAATATTTCATTCTTTTGAAATAAACTATTTTGAAAAAGAAAATAAATGGTTATAAAATTTTCAAACATTGGTGAATAAATAAAGTTTTCAAATATGGTGGTTTTTCTAAAGACTTTGAAGCACAAATTCAGGTTACTTCTATTGTCTAGACATAGAGAGTGACAAATATGACTGTTTTGTATGAAAAACTGTAGATGTATTGATTATATTGGCCACCACTGTTTACTAGGAACTATTTCAGCCAAAAATAGAACCTTTTGATTGAAAATCAAATCCTTTAAAGAAATCTTAAGTATAAATGTTAGACAACAGTTATAATAAATGCGAAGTGAATTTTGATAAAATCTGACATACAGACCCATTATGCAATCTATATCGACTACTACTGGTACTGAAGTCAACCTCAATCAATGTTATGATTTCAGAAATTTACCTGATTACATGTTTACCTTACTTCTAACCCAAGTAACAAATTCAATTTTAAGGAACACTTGAAGAAGTTTTCAAGACTCATTTGATAAAACCACGCATAACACTAGATATTCTACATAACATCGGTAAAACAGCCATAAAACCCTCTTAAGTTCCAAAAGGCCCATACTACAGGAGGTTCTCAAGACTATTTCCCAAGGTTCGCTTAAAACTTGATAGTTTTATCGGTGCATACTTGTAAGGACATTCAAGACATACTTAAAACTATGATAAAACTACCACAAGTTTTGATAGTTTTATAATTTTCCTCTTTAAGAATACTTCCAGTCTATCACAAATATGCTTCGAAGATTCCATTTTTCGATTCGTTCTGCTGAATGGGGACTTATTTTGTTTATAGTTGAGTAGAAGCTACTATATTTCCATTGGCGGAACTAGACAATTTGTCTGGAGGGGGCCTACCCGAAGATTTTTTTCGATTATAGAAATATTGAGAAGAGCGAAGAAAGTAGCGTAATTGTTGGGGACAGATTATTTTAATTGATAAATCAAAACAAGTTTAATCGAAGAATTAGGTCTATTCTGCGCCTCGAAGAGTCGAAATGTCTTAAAAGAATCGAGTGTGGTGAATATAAGCCTCGTATTATTCCGTGTGGATCAAATTGAGAATGGACTCACACGAGGTTACTGTAGTCACCTTACTCGATTCTCTTAAGGCATCTCCACTAACCGAGGCACAGAACAGACCTGCCCGCATAATCACAAACCATTCCTGGACCATTTCGCTTATTATTGACGACCGCTTCCGTTATTGTTACGACATTTACCCTTATAGATGACAACGATAAACTAACAATCTCCTATATAGTTTTAACAATATGTCAGATGGTAAAAGGCCAAATAACAATATGCTGAATAGGCGGTTAAGTTAGGTTACCATAAAAATATGGCAATTTTCACGAACAAATTTTTTGTAGTAATCTATTCCAAACAGTTGGTATATAATCTACACCGAGTGCAGACAATAAAATACCTTTGAATGACAATATGCCAAACAGTAACAATATGTGTTAATGTAGAGGTTGTATGGTGAAAATGAGATTAAATTATTCGATAACAATAACATAAAATGTGATAATATATTTTACATTCAAACTATAGTTTTGACTATATAGCAAATTGTTTTTCGTTATGCGGGTGACTCTATATAGAGTCAAGTTTGAACTGAATATATTCAAATTTCAAAGAACAACATTGAGTCAATGAACATTTTAAATTTATATTAAAATTTAGATTGATTTGGATAACGCGTTTAAAATCTTCAAAATTTTCGGTCGGTAGATACTCATCCTTTACAACTTCCTTCAGCTTCTTAACGTTTTCTCTATAATGTTGCTATTGCTCTTCAATTACCTTTAAACGTTTTTCGTGTACATTTCTAGATGACGATTGCTTGTGAAGTAAATATTTTTCGAAGCATTCCTTATGCAATGTAGTATCGTCATGAGCTTTTATTTTCTCGCCTAGTTTTCTCCAATTATTGAAAATGGTGCAACTAAATTTTTCATTTTGTTTTCGCAAAGCCTTTGCGCAAAAAAGCAGCAAACATAGCAGACCACTTTATCATTGCTACGACTGTATTCCAACGTAGATGAGAACGACCGTTTTCCGATGAAGCTGATGGAGTTGCTAGTTGAGGAAGAACACTAGCGTTGCTTTCAATTGTTCCGGAATTATCAACGTTAGATGATTGGAATCTAAATTCTTGGTGTTCTGAAAGAACAGTGGAGAAGTAAATATGTTGTGAATATAATATCGGTCCTTTGGTTTTTGTATGACAAGTGATATTTTCAAATTGAGCGTTTTGATATGCAGCTATTAGCTTAAAGTTGCTCCTTACAAAAAACTCTGAAAATATCTAGGGTATGATGTTGTCCTTAATACCTGTGGTCAGGGGTTCCAATATATTTTTACAAAATAACTATTGAAATGATCTAAAAAAATGGAAAAACCTGGAACCTGTTCCACGATTATGTTTTCTTGAAAAAAAAAACAAATATCTGAAGTATTAGGATATACCTACCTATCTCTTAATTTTTTCATATATCATTTTGTTCGTTTGTCAAGATTGTACGGAGATCTGTAAATCAATTGTTAGATAAAATGAAAATGCAATCTTTCTAAACATAGCAATTTTACTTTTCGAATTATACTAACTGAATTTATCTGCAGTCAAAATATCACTGAATAAAAAAACAGGTAACAGTAACAGTAGTTAAAAAAACAGTGGGTAACATCCACACCTCTCACGCCAAAGTCACGAGTTCAAATCTCACCCCGGACAAAGTTACGAAACATACCCAAAAGTTATTTGAGCGACTACGACGGGAGATGAACCAGCCCAGGGCTGAAAATCTTGATAATAAAGGAATTAAAAAAAAAGTAATTTTAAAATTCAGAGATTATTTTTCGGTTTCTACAATGTGGATATTTTAAAGCCATTCAATGGAATTCAATTTAAATTACTTATTGAATAACTATTTGAAAGATCTGTGAGCAAATCATCAACCAAGTTTGTTTTAAAGTGGAATACTATGAACAATACAATGAAAATTTATAAGTTATATCGAGCTAAATTTCTAAGGAGAGTTAAAAATTTTTGAAGGAGATTACCGAGGTTTCTTTCATCAAAACCTATTGAGAACTTCACGGCAGTTCGAAAGAAATATCCATGAGGAATTTGAGGTTAAACTTAAGATTTTGTTTGACATTGATAGTATTCTAGGGCATCGAAATTCCATGGAAATTTTTCTAAATTTTGTGAAGGTATAGCAAAAGAGATTAACAACTACAGTATAGGGAAAATAAGAAATGCACCCTTTTGAATTTTTAAATTTTCAAGTACAGTCTACATAATGGCATCAGATTTGCCAATTAGTTTTTAAATAATTTTAAATTGAAAAGTTGAACAAGAATGAGTTCTTTGGCAAAATATTTCATTCTTTTGAAATAAACTATTTTGAAAAAGAAAATAAATGGTTATAAAATTTTCAAACATTGGTGAATAAATAAAGTTTTCAAATATGGTGGTTTTTCTAAAGACTTTGAAGCACAAATTCAGGTTACTTCTATTGTCTAGACATAGAGAGTGTCAAATATGACTGTTTTGTATGAAAAACTGTAGATGTATTGATTATATTGGCCACCACTGTTTACTAGGAACTATTTCAGCCAAAAATAGAACCTTTTGATTGAAAATCAAATCCTTTAAAGAAATCTTAAGTATAAATGTTAGACAACAGTTATAATAAATGCGAAGTGAATTTTGATAAAATCTGACATACAGACCCATTATGCAATCTATATCGACTACTACTGGTACTGAAGTCAACCTCAATCAATGTTATGATTTCAGAAATTTACCTGATTACATGTTTACCTTACTTCTAACCCAAGTAACAAATTCAATTTTAAGGAACACTTGAAGAAGTTTTCAAGACTCATTTGATAAAACCACGCATAACACTAGATATTCTACATAACATCGGTAAAACAGCCATAAAACCCTCTTAAGTTCCAAAAGGCCCATACTACAGGAGGTTCTCAAGACTATTTTCCAAGGTTCGCTTAAAACTTGATAGTTTTATCGGTGCATACTTGTAAGGACATTCAAGACATACTTAAAACTATGATAAAACTACCACAAGTTTTGATAGTTTTATAATTTTCCTCTTTAAGAATACTTCCAGTCTATCACAAATATGCTTCGAAGATTCCATTTTTCGATTCGTTCTACTGAATGGGGTTTATAGTTGAGTAGAAGCTACTATATTTCTCTTCCAAAATGAATACGTATGTAAATTAATTGTCAAGGTGACCATAAATGCTTCTGTTTTTTACCTGCGTTTGATGAATTTTTCATGTGACATTCAGTTTATTGGTGTTTCATAACATAAAAGTTCGAAAATTTAATGCGCCTCTGAATTATTGCTAGAACACTGACGTAACGGGTGTCCACTAAATAATGAGAACGAAAAGAATGGGTCAGGAAAAAAATACCAGTGAAGTTTTGTTCAAACTGATTTATTTTATTAAAAGGGTCAACTTAAATCTTCAAACTAAGTTTAGTGAATATTGTCATATGGTCCGTGGTCCGCCGTGCGGCGCAGCTTAGTCGTTATGCTGGAACATGACCGTTGGACGGCAGCCACATCGATTTTTCGGATGCAGCTTTTGATCCTGTTGGTAAGTTGCTTGGTGTTCTTGGCCTTCCAATTATCCTTGTATACCATGGAGCTCAAAAGACCGAAGAAATCCTCGATAGGACGGCACTGTGGCAAATTTGTCGGATTCCGGTCTTTTGGGACATATGGTATATTTTGGCTCTCCAAAAACGTTAGCGTTTTTTTTGCGTTGTGCGATGATGCCTTGTCCGGCCAAAACACGTATTTGCCATCCGAGTGATGTTGTTTAAGAAATGGGATGAGTATTTTCTGCAAACACTCTCTTTGGTACACCTCCTGGTTGATGGCCAAACCGCTTGGTTTGAACCACGGCTTCGAAATACCCTTATCGGATATTACGATGTATAACATAACCTTCGATTCAAATTTGTGCTTGAACTTATACATTACTTTTGGAAGAGTAGTAGATTTGTCCTTAGTGTAGAATCGGTCGTTTCCCGGTATCTGAGACTTCGAAAGAGGAAAGTAGCTTTCGTCGTCCAGAACGAAAGATTTTCCGCCGTAATTCCGAGTCATCCAGCGGCATTGGGATTTCACGGTTTGAATCTGCTCATCTGTGTACTCTGGGGATCTGGTTTCTTTCTACACACTATTCCTTCTTTCTTTAGCGTCTTGCAGATGAGTGACTTCGAACAATGGAACTTTCGGGCTGCTTCCCGTTGACTTACCGAATCCTTGTTGTTGAACATGCTGCGCAGCGAGCGGAGCGTTTTCTCATTCATTATTTTCGCTGGACGGCCGCAACCTTTCTTCCGGGTTACTCTCATGCATGCCAGGATACGGTATACGGTGGATACCGGAACTTTTTCACGACAAAAAAGGTCCACCGTGTATTTTTTTCCACGATCTTCGTTCGCTTGAAAGAATTGTACAACGCGCGCGCGCAGTTCTTCCTGTTTCGACGGCATGCTGAACACGACTGAACATGTTAGAGTTAAATAAGAGTGTATGAAAATTTTCTGGAGAGTGCAACGATTCATTCATCTAAAGTGACATTTCTATGCGGCCGTTTTTGTTCTGATGGAAAAGTATTGAAATCATTCTCATTTTTTAGTGGACACCCGTTATTTAAAAAATAAAACAAATTGTAAGTGTTCGCGTTTCAGTTCCGAGTGTTTTTGAGATTGTCGTGTTCAATATCGTGTAGTTGTGAATACATGTGCAGGAAGTGATCGTATGTGGTTGTAGTTTTCTCCATCATCAAAGCTCCCTGGCGAATATCGTTACCACAGAACGCAGCCACCACCCCACCGAAGTCTACACAACCCACCACCAGATGGACGGAAAATGTCTCTTTTGGGCGGCCATGAGGGGTGGCGATAGAGAAGGCCATTGCGAACTGCGCGATAACTAGCACAATGAATGCGATTGGCTTGGGTCACTGGCCGTATGCTGAGGGCGGTGACCCCATGACCCATTAGACTCGCATATCCAGCTCGATAGGAATTTTTAATCAGTAGTAAACCATCTAGTTGAACGGTCGATAATTCTCGATCCTAGTGAAAACACCAAAACCGTTTACGAAAGCGAAAGATATTAGTGCACATCTGTAGAAGCACTTAAGCAGTGAACAGCAGGTAACTTGCCCGTAACTGCCATGGAAGATAAAAGTCTTAACGCAAACTACTTGTCCGTTAGGACCCCGCTGTATTTTTGTACAGAGTCCCTGGAATCCCCGGTAGACGTACCGGAAGCCTGCACCGTTCCTAGGGCATCACAATATTCATCGTTCCGAGTCCGTCAACATACTCGGTGGCCCAGGACGGTAGTAAGGAGAAGAAATCGCCATCCCTACCCCATCGGCATCCGGAAGAGCGAACGCGCATCGTCGGAACTGGAAACCCGAAACATTAGGAAAACCAGCCGTCGAGAGGAGCAGTCAACGTGGATACGTGGTGGTGAAACTGCAAGGGGCCCCGAAGAACAGAAGGTCAGATAGACAGTAAGAAAGTGGGAGATAAATATAAATTGTGAACGTGAAGTGCTCTAGGAGTTTTTATACTAATCAGTGCGATTATTCCCTGCTTCGTGAAACATTGTCCGGTGAGCGTGCCGACCCTGAGGCCATTGTAGTCGGGGAGTTTCAGAGGCGCTCCCGATTGAGGTGGCTAATACTTACACTTTGGCGCCCAACTTAAAATTGCCTTATCGGCAGCTGTTTTAAGCATCCAGTAAGGAAAATCGCACATTAAATAACTTGTTTCTACAGAAGTCTCTGGGAAAACATCCAGGCCTTCACGAGTTACTTATCACAATAGGAATTATTAGTTGATCTGACATAATTCAGCAAATATTTTATTTACAGCAGAGGGGTTCTGATTGTTCTTGAAACGGTAAAAAAAAACGATTGTTTAAAAAGTGAATCAAAAGTTGATTTCCGTTAGAGCGGAGTGAAGTGTTTTATCATTACAGTGTGTATTCGGAGGAAGGTATTAAAACACCAGAGAGAAAGTTGGATTTATTTTCAAGCATAAAATTGAGATTTTTTAAATTATTAACATTTCAAAAAAAAAAAATTCAGTATACACGATTACAGCAAACTTAGTTTGTTCTTTTACATTCTAAAATATTATAATTCCACTGAAGTTTTTGGCAAACTCTGAAAATGGAGCAGGTTCAATTGCAGGCACAATATTTTGCGTTGAATCCGGCTCATTTGACCGATAACGAATTGAACCATGAATTGGAAATTCGTGAGGTGAACATGCGAGCCGAGTCTCGTAGTAAACAGGAGAGAACGTTGCGTAGTTTGTTGAAGGCTGAAAGAGAAAAAAGTAACGTTAATTTCAGACGAAATTGGATTACTTCGCTTGATGAATTAAAATACTGTGATGAAATACTTTTAGAAACGAAGACAGCGTTAGAAGGAAAGAAAACGAAGAAGGCACCAGATCAAATATTTAAAACCAAACTTCTTCACATTTTCTTCAGGATGGAACGACTTAAGTCCCATACTAAAGAAGAAGCAGATTTAAACAGTATAACCATAATGGCAGGAGAGTGTGTAAGGTTGTTGAACATGTATTTTTCAGTCACCTCACCACTTTCAGAAGTGAGAGAGGCAGAAGTTAGTATAATCAATGAAAGTTTACGACAGGCACGCGAAGAGCAAATAGATGAAGCGAGAGATGTGATCGATGTGATCGATCCAATAGGTATAACGGATGAGCAGCATGAAAGTGAGCATAGAAGAGAGAATGATACAGGAGAAAATACTCAACATAATTCGGACGATGATGAAGGTGCAGTGGGTGGTGCTGTTGAAGAGGATGAGGATATCAGAGATAGGGTTGTAAACGAGCTCTCCGATGAGAATGAACGTTTGAGATAGTGGTAAATCAGCTGTTGAGACGTATTCAGGCACTAGAGGTTTCGAATACAGCCAGACAGTTTGAAAAGGAAAATGAACATACGAAACAGAAGAGCAGCACACCCGTAGATGAGAGAACGGTTCGAAATGAGAATGATGAACGACAAGGTAGCAATAAACAGAATTTTTTTGAATGGGTTAAGCAGCGATATAGTTCAATGGAAAGTATAAGTGAAGGGAATAGGAAGGTTCAGTTGTCAAACCAGGAAAATTCTAATAAGAGACAGATAATAGGGGTAGAGAAACCAAAAAGCCACCAATTACCGGTGCATAAATGGTCGGTTAGGTATGATGGATTGGATAATGGAAGGAGGTTAAACGAGTTTCTGAAGGAAGTGGAATTCAATGCGAGATCGGAAGGGTTTACTTAAGCGGAACTGTTCGTGTCTGCACATCACTTATTCACGCGAAAAGCGAGAGCATGGTTCATGGAAGTCAATGGAAGTAACGAGCTAGAAACGTGGGAGAATTTAACCAAAGAACTAAAAAGTGAGTTTTTACCTGAAGATATTGACTACCAGTACGAACGGCTGGCTTGTTCGCGGAGACAAGGTCCTAGGGAGAAATTCCAGGATTATTATCTGGACATGGTGAAAATTTTCCGTAGTATGTCTAAACCGTGGGATGACGGTAGAAAATTTGACGTCTTGTTCCGAAACACCAGGTCGGATTGCAGAACAGCTATGCTAGTGGCCAATGTAACATCCATACCTAAAATGAGGGAATTTGGTAAAAATTCGATTCAATTAATTGGCAAGTGTATATAAAAAAGGAGAATAGATTCAGTAGACCGAACCAACCAATTGAGGAAATACAACAGCAGAAAAAGTACACCAGTAGATACGAAACAAATAACAGATTTCAACCAGACACTAGAGGGGGTTATCAAGGACGGAACTTTAATCCGAATTATAAATCAAGAGAATATCCACCGGGGAAAGCCGGAAATGAGGTTGCAAATAACCAGCGAAAATTTCCACAGAAGCAGATGAATCAGGACAGCAAGCAAACCCAGAATTTGAGACAGTTTAATCCAAAACCTGGCCCTAGTGGTACTAGTGCACTTCAAAGGATAGTTAAGGCATACATTCCCATAAAACGTGGAGTTTGTTTTAACTGTCACGAGGAGGGACACTCGGCAAAGGACTGTCGACAGGAGAAACATGAATTTTGTGAACAATGTGGTTTTCCGGGATTTTCGACAACCAATTGCCCATTCTGTCAGTCAAAAAACGTCAAAAAGACTGCTCAATGAGGCTGAGCAGTCAAGTCGACTCCGAAAGTCCTCAGCAAGATTTTTCAGGGGATTCAGCAGCCATACTTCAACAATTAGGTTACTCAAGGGTGGCAAATCGTTCCAAAAAGCAGGAGGAGATTGCGTCATTGCTCGTCAAGCTTAGTGGAGATGCCAGACCATGGACGCGAGTCCAACTGATGGGAATTGAGTTGACTGGACTTCTGGATAGTGGAGCTGCACGGACTGTTTTAGGGTTCGGTGCGCGAAAATTAATCAAACAGCTAAATTTAAAACTAGAGCCAACTTTGGTAAATTTAAAAACAGCAGGTGGGGAAAATTTAGAAGTTCTTGGATGTTCGGATGTTCCAATCACTTTCAATGGAACTACAAAAATTTTACCCGTCTTGATTGCTCCGCAGCTCAAACGGAGGTGTGTGTTGGGGTATGATTTCTGGCTTAAATTTGGAATCAGTCCGTCCATACAGAGCCAAATTCAACGAAAAATCCACATAGCGGTAGATAACATGATTCGGGATGGGATCGTCGAGGAATCTAATTCAGACTGGTCTCTTCCAGTAGTACCAGTTGCAAAACGTGATTCGCAGGAGGTTCGTTTGTGTTTGGATGCTCGAAAATTGAACGAGAGGACTAAGAGGGATGCTTACCCATTGCCACACCAAAATAGGATCTTGAGTCACTTGGGACCGGTAAAATATCTGACAACGATCGATTTATCCCAAGCTTTCCTCCAAATTCCGTTAAACCCAAACTCAAGGAAATACACCGCTTTTTCGATTCCGGGTAGAGGACTGTTCCAATTTACACGGCTTCCGTTTGGACTGGTTAACAGTCCTGCTACACTCAGCAAGTTGATGGATCGTGTACTAAGTCACGGAGCGCTAGAACTGGCAATATTTGTCTACCTAGACGATATTGTGATTGCTAGCATAACATTTGAGGAACATCTGCAAAAATTTGAAGATCTAGCGAAGCGATTGCGGGAAGCATATCTCTGCATAAATTTGGGCAAGTCGAAATTTTGCTGCCAAGAATTACCGTACCTTGGATATATTTTATCCCAGGATGGATTACGGCCTAATCCAGATCGCGTACAAGCAATCTTAGGATATCAGGTTCCGAACTCGGTTAGACAGCTTCGTCGATTCCTCGGTATGATTAATTACTACCGTAGGTTTATCGCAAAATATAGCGAAATAACAGCACCTCTCACTGACTTACTGAAAAATAAGCCAAAGAGGGTGCAATGGAACTCAGCAGCCGACAATGCTTTCAAGGTCATCAAGGAGAAACTTATCTCTGCTCCTGTGATGGTCAATCCAGATTTCACTCTCCCGTTCACAGTCCAAACGGACGCAAGTGACAACGCTATCGCGGGTATTTTAACACAGATTCACGATGGGGACGAAAAGGTGATAGCTTACCGTTCGGAGAAACTCAAGGGTGCTGAACTCAATTACCATGCGGCCGAGAAAGAAGGTCTCGCCACGCTCCGTTGTATTGAGAAAATCAGATGCTATGTAGAGGGGACGAAGTTCACGTTGATAACTGACTCCTCTGCTCTGACATTTATAATGCGAGCGAAATGGCGATCTTCATCTCGCCTTAGCCGTTGGAGTATTGAAATGCAGCAGTTTGATATGGATATACGCCATCGTAAGGGTAAAGACAATGTGGTACCCGATGCGCTCTCTCGATCGATTGAATCTCTCGATGTGGAACCCGATGATGGGTGGTATAAAAAACTGTTGGCAGACGTTACAGTAGACCCGCAAAAATACATGGATTTAAAAATCATCGATGGAAAACTGTTCAAGTTCGTATCAACCAGATCCGACCTTATGGACTACCATTTTGAGTGGAAATTATGCGTCCCAATCACAATGCGGGACCAGGTATTGAAAAAGGAACATGATGATAATCTGCACATAGGATATTTAAAATGTATCGATAGAATCAAACGTCAACACTATTGGCCACGCATGGCCGCAGATATAAGAAAATACATTGCGAATTGTGAGCCATGCAAAGAAAACAAACACTCTACTATTTCTACAGCTCCAAAAATGGGAAAACAGAGAATTGCAAACCGACCCTTCCAAATAATTTGTATGGATTATATCCAGTCTCTCCCCAGGAGTAAACAAGGCAACGCACACTTATTAGTGGTCATGGACCTATTCTCTAAGTACTGCTTGCTTACTCCTGTAAGAAAGATATCAGCGATATCTCTTAACAAAATATTGGAAGAGCAGTGGTTTAGGCGACTCTCTGTACCACAAATCGTCATCACAGACAACGCGACGACATTCTTGTCAAAAGACTTCCAACGTTTACTCGAGCGGTATGATATACAGCATTGGGCTAATGCTCGACATAGGAGTCAAGCAAACCCGGCCGAACGGTTAAACAGAACCATCAATTCCATGATTCGTTCCTATGTGAAACAGGATCAAAAGCTATGGGACACGAAGATATCGGAGATTGAATTCGTTCTCAACAACACAATTCACTCAACAACGAGGTTCAGTCCACATTGCGTGGTATTCTGTCACGAGATAATTGATAGAGGATCTGAGCATAAACAAGAGAAGAGAGATGAACCTAATGAAGAGCAGAGAGTAGAAAAGCTGAGAGGAGTAACAAAAAGGGTTGGAGAGTTGGTGAAACAATACCTCCAAAAAGCACACGAAGATACTAAGAGACGATATGATCTTCGCCATAAGCGTTATTCACCGACGTTCGACGTGGGTCAACGAGTTTATAAGCGTAACTTTCGTCTATCGTCAGCGGGGGACCAGTTTAACGCTAAGCTGGGACCGCAGTATGTTCCGTGTATCATCCTGAGAAAAGTCGGAACCAGTTCGTATGAGGTGTCAGACATGAAGGGAAAGGTGTTAGGCATATTTTCCGCCGCCGATTTAAAAGCATGAATGCTAAAAGAAAAGCAACAAAATAAGAAAAGTACGAGCTCATAAATCAAATCAATGTTAGCGGGTTTTTCTAATTTGATATCAGTTGAGTATTTTGCGGTAAATTGTTTTGAAAAAAATACTTAGCCTTTCAGATTTAGTTAATTCGATACAGGTACGAATCCTGAGTTTGTACCGGGTAAAACAATGATCATTCCAAATCTTGTAAATAAAAAAAAAATGTATATAAATTCGGCCGTTATGCATGTTTGCCAAAAATTTTAGAAGTTATTTTATTTTGTAGTTGTAATTTAATTTCTTATCTGTTTTAGTTTAATTGCTTCAGTGAATTATTTATTTTATATGAGAAAGTAAAGATGTATGAATCGGTTCTTCTAATGATTTTCATTTCTCGTGTATGGAAAGCTGGAAATATGTTGCATTGTCAATGCCGTCAACTGAATGAAGATTATAAGGTAGTATATGTTTGTAAATATATCATGTGTTTATTTTGCTGTATTGCGGTTCAAGGTCGTGATCATAATACCGAACAATTCCGGCAACACAATATTGTTCCGCAAATGAATCATATTCACCATTCTACTGTATTCACTTGGTACAAAAGATGATGAACTTCTAGCAAGGAATTCCCAAATAGTGTTAACGAAAATTAAAGCTAATAATGATCAAAAGGGCTAAACTATCCGCGGATATCAACATGATATTAGAACGTTCGTTATGCACACGTTTTTTTAGAAGTTCCTTAGTACAAACTTCATCGCTAAGGTACCACTGATGATCTGCATCACGTCAGAATCACTATTGACAGCACTTTACAATTTTTCCGATCTCGACCGAAACGCACACTGATAAAACATTGATAACGTTACCATAGATGACGTTTCAGATCGCAACTCCGACAACTTACGTATTATGTTTCATACACAGAATTATTGAACTGTACACATTTTGTTTTGATTAAATAATGTAGATAAATAATAAATTTTAATGTTAAATGTCTTTTTAAACAATCGGTGAAAAATACACTTAATTGTTTCGAGGTTACTAGGCCGGCCTGCCTTAGTATTTGATCGCTGGAGACCGGAGTCAATAGACATTGATGGTCAGTACTGACATTTTGTCACTAAATTGCGAGGAGTTGATAAGACCAACGATGAAAACTTATGACCCCGATACTCGATAACAATGATAGCATACTTCACAAGTTTTTTTTTTGTTCACTGTTTCAAGGCCTGTCTTAATCTAGTATGTTGTAAGTCAAAGATTTCAGTAATTACAGTCAGTGATTGTGATTTTACCGGGTGAGAAGTTTCTTGAGTTGTGGAGGTTCAGAGGTACGTGTAACTGAGGAAATAATGTGTGATTTGTAGCCAAAAATATTTACGTTGTAAATATTTTTACCCGAACTGGGGGAGAGTGTAAGTGTTCGCGTTACAGTTCCGAGTGTTTTTGAGATTGTCGTGTTCAATATCGTGTAGTTGTGAATACATGTGCAGGAAGTGATCGTATGTGGTTGTAGTTTTCTCCGTCATCAAAGCTCCCTGGCGAATATCGTTACCACAGAACGCAGCCACCACCCCACCGAAGTCTACACAACCCACCACCAGATGGACGGAAAACGTCTCTTTTGGGCGGCCATGAGGGGTGGCGATAGAGAAGGCCATTGCGAACTGCGCGATAACTAGCACAATGAATGCGATTGGCTTGGGTCACTGGCCGTATGCTGAGGGCGGTGACCCCATGACCCATGACTAGATAAGTACTAACGTATAATAAGTAGATTTTCGAACTTTCTGTTAAGGCTAGGCAAAATATGTTTCTCCACTAAGCTACTAAAATAGTATTTAAGCTCTTTTCGCTAACCATCGAACTTGCGAATGAATTATGGACCATGATTGGTTTTTAATTGCACATATTTTCTCAGTTGACTTTCCATCGTGTTTTTTTTCCTCTTGTACATTTCCAAAGTTTGCCAGTACCAGCCAGGTGATGCTCTTAGCATCAGTTATCACTCTGAACGTTGACCCCTCTACATAATGCCTGATGTTTTCTACTGCCATCAGCACACCTAAACATTCCTTCTCCGTTGCTGAATATTTCCTCTGAGTGCTGGTTAATTTCTTGCTAAAATACCCCATGATACGTTTGCCTTCTTCGAACTCTTGTAGCAACGCAGCTCCAACTGCTAATTGTGATGCGTCTGTTTCTATTATGAACGGTCTCGAGTAATCAGGATTAGCAAGTACCGATGCTGAAGTTAAAACCGATTTTTACAGGTTAAGACCTTCTTCTGCTTCCACTGACCATTTAAATTTACGCCCTTTTTTCAACAGCTCGGTTATGGGAGCAGTAAGATGACTGTATTTAGGTATGAATTTTTGATAAAACCCCATTAAACCTAGTAATCGCCTTACTTCGCGAACAGTTTTCGGCTGTGGATAATTTAGAATGGGTTCCAATTTTGCGCTGTCCACAGTTAAACCATTTTCTGTTAAAATGTAACCCAAATAACGTACTTGCTTTCTACAAAACCTGCTTTTTTCAACCGAAATAGTTAATCCGGCGTTTTGCAATCTGTTTGCTACCTCTTTGAGCAGTATGCAATGTTCTTCAAGCGTTTCAGTTGCTACAATTATGTCATCCAAGTACGTGAAGACTTTTGGCTCTAAGTCAAATCCGATCGCTCTGTTCATTAACCTGTTCATGGTGAACGGTGCGTTTTTTAATCCAAATGGGACTACTTTGAAACGAAACAAGCCTTTCGGAGTTCGGAAGGCTGTATAATCTCTCGACTTTTCACTTAGTGGTATCTGAAAGTACGCGTCTTTCAAGTCTATCACGCTGAAATATTTGGCTTTTTGCAAACGGTGAAAAATTTCTGACATGTTACGCATTGGGTATGCGTCCTTCTTTGTTATTTGATTGATTCGGCGTGAATCGAGGCAAACTCGAATTTTACCGTTGGCTTTTCTTACGGGTACCAATGGATTCGCATATTCGGCCATGCATTCCTCTATTACATCTAACTGTTTCCATCTTTCTATTTCTGGTTCTATTTTATCCCACATCTTGGGTGCATACCGATACATTGGCAAGTCTTTCAGATTCGTTCCTCCTACCAATTCTATGCGGTGTTCGAGTAAAGTTGTTCTACCAAGATTTTTATGACTGGTGCAAGCAAAATTCCTCAGTGATTCTTTCAGTCTTGTCCTCTCCGAAAGGGATAGCTTATGTTCGGTTTCAATATTTTCTATCAGCTCACCCGGATTCCTTGGGAGATCCAAGGTTGGTACGTCTAACGAACTGTCTTCTTCAGGGAGCGATTTAATTAAAACTCCCTCGGGTATTTCTGATGCCTATAACAAACGAATTGAGTACTCTATTGGATCATCTGCATCCGAATTATGGTTTGTTTCTATCTGTAGATGGTTAATTACCATCTCTCCACTCAAATTAGATGTCCATGTTAGGTTCAGCTCCTCGATTCGGTCCTGATTGGTCATCATGGGGCTGATTCGGAAAGCTTTCCAGAAATCCATTCCCAAAATTAACGGTTTTCGAATTTCGGGGACAACTAAAGTGGCTATCACTCTAGTTTCATCTCCAAGCGTGTACGGGATGTTAACATAACCAAGACACGAGTGAACTGTATTATCTGCCGTGCTAACTTTCATATTTGATTTCAACATTTTAAATCTGTGAGCTTCAAGCAACTTAAGCTCACTTATCACGCTAATACCAGCTCCTGAATCCAGTAGAGCGATCACCTCAGTTCCCAATATGTTGACCTTTATGTGCGGACAAGCACTTGGATTAACCCGTACATGAAATAAAGCTGCCTCATTATCATTACCGATTCCAAAGACCCCGGGAATCTCTTCTTTTGGCGAGATGACTGGATCCCCTTGCAAACATCTCGCATTTAGTTTGTCGAGGGTGATGTCCTCTGAGGTGTGATCCTTCTATGGTTCTTCTCACAAGTCTGGGTTGTACGACCCATATTTCCGCATGCGTAACAAAATATGCGCTTAGGTTCGTTACAAGCCCTCCAAATATGACCTGCTCTTTGACAGTTCCAGCATACGGTATTTTGTGCTTCATGATATGGTCGTGGTCTATAAGGAACCTGCGGCTGATTTCTGCTTGCAGCTGGCCTTGTATTCAACTGCCTTTCTTGGAGTGCATTTATTCGATGCTCATCCTCCGCTCTTGAATTATCAGTATAATAATCGTCCGCTTCTAGATGGTGAATTTCTCCTCTTGTTGTTTGATTCGATCTAAATAAGCTAGGGTCATTTGCATCAATTTTGGTGATTGACCTCTATCAGATGCTCCAAGCCTTTTATCCGAAGGACTGATAAACGTGATCGGTAATGGGAGCGCATATTTTCCCAAATTAGCTCAAACAATGTTCTTGATGAAAAGGGACGTTGTAAGCATTGATTCAGTTTCTCCATTTCAGTCACGTACGCGATGAAAGATTCGCTGCGTTTCTGTTTCAGTTCCCGAATCTGGGCTCTGATTCCCCGATCTCTATTAGGATTGCCATATCTGAACCTTATTTCATCTTCAAATTTCTCCCAACTTGTAAATCTATCTTCTCGGGTAAACCACCAGTCGTATGCTTCGCCTTTCAAACGATGGTGAATATGTATCATCAGCTCCTTTGATGATACCCCCTCGTGTCGAGCTAACTTTCTTATTCGTGCCAAAAAATCTTCAACTTGCATTGATTTGTTGTCTCCGGAAAAGTTCAGGTCCCAATTGTGGACTCGAGATCTCCTATAATGACTTCTATTTATACTAGGACTTCGACTAGACGATGAGTATCTTCGATGTCTACGACTGTGTCTTCGAGAGCTTCGGCATCTATTTCTTCCATATTCGCTATTAGAACACGAGCTATAACTATCTGACAGATAGTCCTTTCTAAGCCTATGTCTGTTGATTATCGAAACGTCACTATTTGAATTTGAACTGGAACGCGAGCTTCTCTGAAATCTATGTTTTCTGTACTTTTCATTCCTACCACGGTGACTTCTCTCATCGTCTCGTTTCGAGCCACGATGTCTTCCGTTTATCCTACTGCTCCTGTGCTTTTCTTCATCTCTCCTGTGTTCGCTAACATATCCATGCTTTTCTTCATCTCTTGTGTTGGTACGTCTTTTCTCTTCCCTGTGTGTTTTAAAATGATATTGCCTCTCCACCGTCCTCCTACTATCCTTCCCGTCACGTCTTAGATGGAACTCTTCCCAATCATCTTCTGGATATCGTCTCTCAGTCTTTTAGCTATCTACCTTTCTATCAGCTTTCACCTTAGGAATTGCACCCTTTGAAAACTCTAGTAATGCTTTCTTGTTATTTTCTCCCTTACTTCCTTCTGAGACCGATTCCATTAAATCACTTTTGTTCCCCTCAATCTGTTTCTTCTCTTCCTCTCCTTCGGTTCGGTCATTTCTATCTCCTAAGCTTTCTTCTTCAGGAGGCCCTTCTGCCCTATCCCGAGTTTCAATATCGTATTCTCTGAAAATTCTCTCAATGCGTTCATATAGGTCTGCCTGTAATTTTTCATCCGTTTCGTCACTAACCGCAGCATTTGCTGTTCTAATCAAATAATGACGAAGCCTGGATACAACTGCTCGATCTTTGCGTTTACTTAGATGTTCTTCTAGCTCATCAACATTTTTCACGATCACGCTATTTTCGTTCTTTATATTCGCTATCGGCGCGTACGGTACCTTTAACTTTCTGTCTTCCTTGACCAACCGCCTCAACAATCTCTTTTTATCTTCTAGACTCTCTCTTTTGTCCACCCATTGTCTTCGTAATTTTAATTCGTAGTCTACCTCGTCTTCCAAAAGATACTCAACCGCTGGTAGAATATAATCGAAGGCCATTTTGAGCAAACTTGAACAAATTCACTTAAACAATACAAACAAAACCTAAAACTCACTTCACTTCGATATAAAAACAAATGAAAACACCTCAACCAAATTCAAACAAAGTCTACCTGAAAACCTTAGCCTACAAAAAATATATTTACAATCAAGTTATCTCCAAATACTATGTGAAAAGTTTAAATTCAACTGGAATGAGTTTCCAAAGAATAAAAAGTTTTTGACGTTGGGCGCCAATGTAACCGTGCGGGGGAAGGGTGCTGAATCACAGTAAAACGCGATGGCTTAAGCGCCACTCCCATTAAGGGAGACCACCGGTCGTGTTGAATATGCCCGACTAATTTTTGAAACTGGTTTCTCAGAGGAACCACCCGAACGGTACTTTAGGAAAACCCTACTTCAAACGCACATATGCTGCTGAAACCTCAAATGAACACCTTCTGCCGATAAAATTAACGAAAAACCCACCAATCCATTCAAGTTATATAATTCCCGTAGTCTCTTTAGACTTTAAAGCCAGAACAAACCAACGAACCTGTTTTCAAACGAATGTGCTTGATTTGAATAGACGAACGCAATATTGAAAATGACGAATGAGCCAGCTAAAGGACGAAACGTGAATAAAAAACGGAAACTAAACAACAAACTCCAATCTCAATCTATTTAACATCTATTTACAAGCTTCACTCGTGTTGGACAGAACTTGCTCTAAAGCTACAAATTATCTAACTAATCATGGCCATGAAAACTTTGTACGGACATACCTGCGCAGGTTTTTTCTGATGACGGTGATGACGGTGACAAACGAAGCAATGCTGATGACGGAACGAAGCGACGATAATTTGAAGCGGTGATGGCGGTTCAGGAATGGCGACGGTTCTGAAATGGCGACGGTTCCAAAATGGCGACGGTTCCGAAATGGCGACGGCTGACCACACAAATGGCGTGTCGCGGCGTACCTAGACCCGTGCGCAATATGGCCGAAACTAGAGTTGCGGAGAGAGTGGCGGCTGGACGGAAGGCTTCCGATTTATATTTTGTCGAGAACGTCCGGAATTGACCGTCTCCTTCAATATAGGAGTCCCCTTTCCCAAGCGACCCGGCTTCGCGTACCTTTCCGCTATGACCGAGCGGGGTTAAGGAAGACTACTATATATTTTGGGTAAGGTCCGGTTCAGTGTCCGACACTTGACAACGGATCACTGAAACCGCGCTCTCGCTATCGGTTCCACAAGGATTGTAACGTAGGGTGGAAACACGACGGATTATTGGCGACCGTCGGAATAACTTCGCTAGTTTTCCGAGCGAACTTCACTCTCCTCCGTTTAGCTACCTGATCAGGCGGGCCTTTGCAGGGCGCACGAGTCTGGCGTTCTTGCAGACGACGTTCACCAAATCGCTCAAATCAAATTCTTCAGCATCCACGATCGCCGAACGAGGAATATTAAACCAGCCCGTACAACACAAAAAGCCCGTCGAACGAGCTGTCCAACGCGAAATGACCAAAATTAAAATCAAGAAACACCCGAAATTAAACATTTAGTAACACTCCCTTTTTGTACGTATTCACAATTTTAATTCGATTTTACCAGTTATTTGCAACGCATATGTTACACAAAAGCACTCTAAAAACTGAATATACAAAAAAAAGTTACATCTATGAACTGGCTCATGCCATTATTTAAACAAGTCACCTTTGACTAAACACTTAAAACACTTAAAAACCGCGTCAAACACAACTGTTTTCCAGCCGATTCGCTAGCGTAATGGCCGGGATTAAAACCTCCATTGCCCAAGAAACCACGGAATCAAAGAAATTGAATCGGACGCGAGAAATGATGTTCGGCTTAGCCATTGCACTATGGTCCAGATCACGAATTTACGAGGAAACATGCTCCCAGCGCCTAAACTTGAAACTTTACAGCAAAGTAATGTTCTACAATATGGTTTGTATTATCAAGGCCCATTTTTTTATGTTGATTAAAATTAGGGTGGTCCCCATTTTCACGGAAATACAAAAACTAACTTTTTTATTTACAGAAATAGACGTTTACATCCTTTGGCAAAATTGTAGCGCAAACAATTTCATGGAATTATTATCAAGAAATTTTTTTTGTACCTTAAAAATTGACCGATTTAGAGCAATTTTTTCTCATCAACTTAGGGTGTACCATAAAAAATTAATTTTTTTGCCCTTACTTTTTTATTTCAATTCCCACCGTAAAGTTGTGTTTGAACGAGTTTTAGAACTTTTTAAGACGCGTACTTTGGTATAGAAATTTTGCCGCTAGCTTCAATAAATCAATAGTTATTGAAGTTTTTCTTAAAAAAATACACCCTGTTTAAATGTTGATTTTCATGATTGGGGCAAATACAAAAAAAAATTAAAGACGTTATTTGAAAGGACAATTTATATTGTTCAACATATGTGAAAACTAGAGATATGTTATTTCTGTATCTTGAGAAAATTACATTTGAATCTGGAATTGTTTAAGAAGAAAAACTTCAATAACTATTGATTGGTTAAAGCTAACGGCAAATTAAATACATACATTAAAATACGCGCCTTTTCTACAACTTTCACAAGTTCTACAACTCGTTCGAACAACGATGAAAATTGAAATAAAAAAGTTAGGACAGAAAAACTTTTTTTTATGGCTCACCCTAAGTTGACGAGGGAAAAGTTGCTCTAAATCGGTCAATTATTAACCTTAAAAAAATGGTGGTGAAACTTGAAATAAAAACGTATTCCTATTTTTTTATGTTCATTTAAATTAGGGTGGTCCCCATTTTTACGGATATGCAAAAACTAACTTTTTTATTTGCAGAAATAGACGTTTATATTTTTTGGCAAAATTGTAGCGCAAAAAATTTCATAAAATTTTTATTAAACATTTTTTTTTTGTAGCTTGAAAATTGACCGATTTGGAGCAACTTTTCCCTCATCAACTTAGGGTGAGCCATAAAAAAAAGTTTTTCTGTCCTAACTTTTTTATTTCAATGTTCATCGTTAAGTTGTGTTCAAACGAGTTGTAGAACTTTCAAAGGCGCGTATTTTAATGAATTTAATTTGCCATTAGCTTTAACCAATCAATAGTTATTGAAGTTTTTCTTCATAAACAATTCCAGATTCAAATGTAATTTTCTCAAGATACAGAAATAACATATCTCTCGTTTTCACATATGTTGAACAATATAAATTGTCCTTTCAAATAACGTCTTTAATTTTTTTTTGTATTTGCCCCAATCATGAAAATCAACATTTAAACAGGGTGTATTTTTTTAAGAAAAACTTCAATAACTATTGATTTATTGAAGCTAGTGGCAAAATTTCTATACCAAAGTACGCGTCTTAAAAAGTTCTAAAACTCGTTCAAACACAACTTTACGGTGGGAATTGAAATAAAAAAGTAAGGGCAAAAAAATCAATTTTTTATGGTACACCCTAGGTTGATGAGAAAACATTGCTCTAAATCGGTCAATTTTTAAGGTACAAAAAAAATTCCTTAATAATAATTCCATGAAATTGTTTGCGCTACAATTTTGTCAAAGGATGTAAACGTCTATTTCTGTAAATAAAAAAGTTAGTTTTTGTATTTCCGTGAAAATGGGGACCACCCTAATTTTAATCAACACCAAAAAATGGACCTTGATGATACAAACCATATTGTAGAACATTACTTTGCTGTAAAGTTTCAAGTTTAGGCGCTGGGAGCATGTTTCCTCGTAAATTCGTGATCTGGACCATAGTGCATTGTATTGTATTTAGGTGTTCATTCGATATCCATCTCTTTCGCATATGTAGCCTCCCATAAATACAAACTTTCATCCTAGCGTGCTATAAAAAAGCTTCCACCTATCATGCAATAAGAAACCCTACAAATGTACAATGAATAACACGACTCAAAACAAGAATCTAATTGAAAACGAAAATCTAATTTGAAACACATAATCTACTATTTACATTACCTTGAACTACAAATCTAGTATTTACATATTTACATTTATACAAAATTGGTCCAAATAAACGCACCGCGTTACACCATTAGACTCGCATATCCAGCTCGATAGGAATTTTTAATCAGTAGTAAACCATCTAGTTGAACGGTCGATAATTCTCAATCCTAGTGAAAACACCAAAACCGTTTACGAAAGCGAAAGATATTAGTGCACATCTGTAGAAGCACTTAAGCAGTGAACAGCAGGTAACTTGCCCGTAACTGCCATGGAAGATAAAAGGCTTAACGCAAACTACTTGTCCGTTACGACCCCGCTGTATTTTTGTACAGAGTCCCTGGAATCCCCGGTAGACGTACCGGAAGCCTGCACCGTTCCTAGGGCATCACAATATTCATCGTTCCGAGTCCGTCAACATACTCGGTGGCCCAGGACGGTAGTAAGGAGAAGAAATCGCCATCCCTACCCCATCAGCATCCGGAAGGCGAACGCGCATCGTCGGAACTGGAAACCCGAAACATTAGGAAAACCAGCCGTCGAGAGGAGCAGTCAACGTGGATACGTGGTGGTGAAACTGCAAGGGGCCCCGAAGAACAGAAGGTCAGATAGACAGTAAGAAAGTGGGAGATAAATATAAATTGTGAACGTGAAGTGCTCTAGGAGTTTTTATACTAATCAGTGCGATTATTCCCTGCTTCGTGAAACATTGTCCGGTGAGCGTGCCGACCCTGAGGCCATTGTAGTCGGGGAGTTTCAGAGGCGCTCCCGATTGAGGTGGCTAATACTTACAAAATAGTAGAAAATTCAACTATTAGGTGAAAAGGCTGATGAATTGTGTCTACAATCCATTTTATGTTTCAAAATGTATTTAAACAGCATTGTTTGTTCGTACCATTGGAAAAATGAGAGTTTTGTTGCATACTTATGAAAATGGCTACCATTCCGAGGGAATCCAGAATAGCCACGCTTGCCATTTTTTCAATGGTTTTATCGAAAACTATCATAAAACGCAAATAAAACTTATATTGCTTGCACAAGACTTACAGCTTTTTTGAGGAGCGCGATAAGTTCATTTTTATTTTTTTTGTTCTTGAAAAAGATAAGTTACGCTTGAATAAAACTTGTTTGAATTGCTAAAGGTAAACAATTCTTTCATAATATAGCCATAAGATCAGTGTGAAAAAGGCACATCATAAACAAAGAAAATGTGAACGTGCAAATCAAAAGTGTCTATGCATAATTGTTTTTCTTAGTCATAATTATAGCTTATAATTTATTGTTTTTATTCACCAGCGGAAGTCTATAAAACAAAAATTAACTTGAATATGCTAACAATGGTTTTGGGAAGAATAACAGATAGTAATATTGCCTCTATGACGGAAACATCTGTTGAGCGAAACATGATTTTTCCTCTTGATCTATATGCTTAACCTAACGTCGGAAGAAGTGCGCTGTGTAGTGGATCACTGAGCGATTCCAGCGCACTACTTTCGACTTTAGATTTAACGGTGGTGGAAATACGATAACGCATTGCGATAACGCACTACCTGGGACGTTAGATTTATCAAGAGTTATGTTTTTCGGTTTTCAACTGCCGACACATTGACCATTTAATTTGATTCGTTACAAAAAATAGGACACATAACGCATATACCCTTCTGATAAGTCTCAGTAGGCTGCAAATCCAATGGAATCTAGCGATGGTAAAAAAAATATTGGTCGTTGGTGGCTGAGATGAAGGACTACTCAATATATTGGATAGGTTTTTATTGAATTTCCGCTTGAACGATCCACTATTTTATATTTTCTTTCACCTATGGGCGTCCATCATCCAGTTTGTTTACTTTTCACATAATGTTCTTTCTCAAGAGTATGTGCTCTTATTCGAAATCAAATGGTTCTAAGAGCGCTTTATGGCAGCATTTTCAAGATACATTTATCTTAAAGAAGAATGTCAATGACTTTTTCAAAACTTTATCAGGTTTTATGAAAGTTGCGAAACGATGTCTTGAGAGGGGAATCAAGTATCTTATAAAATTACTTGTAAGGTGAATTACATTTATAAATGATGTAGTTTTATGGAGGTTTCTTCAAGTGTTCTTTAATCACTCCTAAGAACTGTTAATCAGTTACAACCACCTTAACTTGGAAAATGTCGTGATAAAACCAGACCATATTTTGCCCATGGACATTCGTTAGCTTCGAAACTTTTAATCAATGTGGGGAGTCTATACTCTACTAAATTGTCCGTACAAGAGAAAATAATACCGTGAACTCTAAAATGCGCTTATAAACAAAACTCATAATTGTAAAACCTTTTTGAATAATAAAATTAAAATACGTACACAGAAAAGTGTTTCAAATCTTATGTTTCAACATAACAGGCCCTACATTTAACTGTCGCTATTATTTAAGTTATGAGTCTAGAGGATTTAATATTAATAGAATTGAATTATCAGAATTTAGAATTGTTAAGGGCACAGGCGTTGGGCTTTTTTTAAACAGTATTTCGAAGCAAACGCATTTAAAAAAAAAAATAATAGTGTATATATTCAATGATTGGGTTTCCGCCAAAACATGCTGTTAAGAGGATCAGCATACGACATCTTACCGGGTTTTTCTGCGAGGTTGTTAAGTAAACAACGACGAGAAAAACCACTACTGGTAAAAATGAGAAGTTGTGTTTTCAAAAACCTCTAATTGGAATTTGGCTTCCATCACATGTGGTCTTTAGGGAGTGTAAAAACATAGATTTCACATTGCAAGAACCATAATGTGCCTTCGACGTTATTTGAGCACGATCAAGCACGTTTGTTTCGAAATACTGCTTAACAAAAGCCCTATGCTCAATTTCAAACTAATTCTATTCAATTACATAACCTGCCGAGCGCTTTAGGACCTATCGATACTTTCTCTTCACATCTTTGGTTCTAGCGAATGGATGTAATGTTGATATATCGGAATTCTCATGGATCTAATGGTCGTTAACTATGGTTTTCTTGATATATGTACCGAATTTTCATCCTATAAGGTACAGTGGGATATAAGAAAAGTGTGGGGAAGAGGGTATGTGCACTTTACTCCTTCAGAAATAGTTACTCGTTCAAAGAATTACTAGAGAAAGCAAAGTACAAAAACAAGAAAAACCCTACAATTCGTTAGAAATTATGAATAGTGTTTCATTTCAAATTAAAAATATATTAGGAAAAATTCCTGGGGGGGCCTACAGAATCCTGGGGGGGGGGCTTGGCCCCCTAGGCACCCCCAGTAGTTACGCCAATGCTAAACTGCGCCAGCTCGCAGCAATTTCAACGGTGGTGGCAACGGCAAGTTCATCAGAAACTATCAGACGCTGTACGTGCCCAAGATGTTCGGAAATTTCTACCAGAAGCAACGTTTCATGCCATACCCGTATTAGCATCAAAATCGTAGTAATAAGAGCAACAATTTCTTTCAGCACCCCACAGGAACTAGAGATCGAACCCCTGTCAAATGATCCCGGTGGCTAGTATTGTATCTTGCATCCAGAACGAACTGCACATTAAAGTTGTAACAAACGAGGCTGGAGTTCTGTTGGAGCATTTACAATGCTCTGTGGGATGCATCACGAACAACAGCTTTGGTACCAAGGTACTGAACATGCAATGGTTCATGCAATCAACTCGACGAACGATAACGATGATCAATGATCTGATCAATGTATAGTTTGGAAGGATAATTATCAGCCGCCGAACCCATAAAAAACGGCGCATGTAAAAGGTCGACTTGGACTTGAAGCTGGGTCATTAACAAAAGTATCCCATCGTCCCAATTCAGTAGATACTACTTGGATCACGTCAACGTAATTTAGTCATGCTGAAAAGATAGAAGAGCAGTTCAAGAAAACCGAAAAAACGAAAAAGGACTACGAGTCTAATGAAAGAAGCAAAGGAGGAGCGCTATCGAGATAAAAAAAAACTGAGAAAAACAAAGAACGCAAAAGGAAGGATTGAAGCGTATGAAACCGATGAAAGCACTGCGGAACTAGCTGCTGTGATGAGATTCGTATTCATAAATAGGGAGTTGATTAGAGGAGACATAGAGTAATAACTCAATTACTTCTATACAGTTAAAGTATGAATAACTATCTGACAAGAAAAGCGTCTAATATCAACTTCTAACGGAAATCGTTCTGCTTATAAGTGTGCAACAACATGTACACGCAAAAAAAGCCGCAGTAGAAACTACCATTTCGAGGGTTAAATTAAGCGCAATCACCAACAATTTTCAGCTGACTATAAATGCGTTTGATTTTACCATGCCTGCGATTAGATCAACCATGGTGCGGTTGATATCAATATGAGGTTTGTCAAATATACCACAAACGTTGAAAATTTTACCGTAAACGTAGAAAATTTGACTGAAATTTCATGGTAGTTTTAAAGATAGGCGTAGTCGGTAAAATGGTAGTTTTTACTACAAGATTTCTTTCTGTGTACATTTGGCCGTGTTCACTACACATCAAATTTCCAAAATCTTATACGGTACTTGTTTTGCTGAAAACAGAAATTTCACCGAACATTTTGTACAATATGACATTTTACTAAATTCCAGCAATCAAAAATACTGAATTTCTGTAATTTACAAAAAACAACCGAAAATTGTTAAAAAACACTACCGATCGAAACTGTAAATTGCTGCAGTTCCGAACACTGTAACAATAATTACAAATGTACTGTAAATTCAATCTTTTGCAAAATATTCTGTAATATAAAGTTGTTAATTGTTAATTTTTTCCCTGCTCTCAAACACAACTTTTTCTCGCCATTTTAAAGTTGAATGTTGACCAGCTCTGTTGAACTTCGCGGTGCAGCCAAAAACCAGTGCCATAAATGAAGGATTGGACAGCAACTTTCCGGGACCATAGCCACACTCGCCAGGAAGGGACGTGTTTGGCTTACCCCAGGAATCATTTGATTGCATCAGCGTTTGATGGGAAGCTCACTAAAGTAAATCTGAAACTCAAATATGCATCAACGGAAATTAACAAGAACTGAAAGGGTTGATATTAAATGACATGTACATTATTTCCAGTGAAAACTAGATGTATAGTTGCTGATATCAAGATACTCTATATCACGTAATATATATAATGTAATATATATGTATGTAATATATATATGTATGTAATATATATGTAATATGTATGTTTATAAACAGTAGTGCGAACGTACTATAACACATCAATTTAACTCATTAATTATTCTTAATGTAAAATCAATAAAGAAAGAAAATCAATAAAAACCCGTTAACAAACGAATCTGTAAATTTTGCTGAGCAACTGTAAATTTATTGCATCATTTTCGGTAAAAATGTGACAGCTCGCGTAACCAATCGTTCAGCAAAATTTACAGAACATTTCGGTAAGTGTTGACAGCTCAGTAGCGAAGTTAAATTTACTGAACGTATTGTAAAGTTAAAAAACTACCGAATCGATTACCGAATGTTCAGCTGTTTCATGTTCGGTAAAAAATTACAGTATACTGTAATAAAATCTAAGTTTGTAGAGTATCTACCAGTATACCGCCATAGCAAGTATAACAACAACCGACTGCGTTTTCCATCTTTCCACCTTCGGTTCGGACCGACGATGAAGCGATAGCGTTTCCAAATCCTGAATCCGATGCCAGTCGCGATGTTTGATTCCTCGGGCGAATAAGACGAGAACGCGTTGTTTGCTGACCCACTTCGTCTGAAAGCTAGAAAAATTATTAAATAAATTTTATCCAAATTTTATGTCTCAACTAATGTTTTTAGGAAAGCTTTATCCAGATCTCTGAGTTTGCACTTTTTGGTCGCCTTAACCTTCGATTTTCCAACCCTATTTCTGGTTTTCTTGTACTCATCTCTCAGCTGCATCTGTGGCTTTATTTAGATGCATTCTCGATCGGGTTAAGGAAACCATCACACAAAAATTCAACAAGCTTAATTAAATTATTTCCAATGCAATGCAACGAACTCTGGAACGAAGAATAAATCCAATACTTAGATTCAATTTACTTACAACTACTACTTATTATATCTTTAGATCTACCTGCCACTCCTGAACGTTCGAATTGCCACCATTCATAATCGGTCATAATGATTGCAGCCAATTAACCAGGTTGATCATCCGCCCACACACCAAATATAGTTGGTACCACAACGAAAAATCCGGCCGTGTTTTAACAAGACAGTAACTCTTATCCTGCTCGCAGCACTTGCAGTTTTATTTTCCGCACAGATGAAAAGGCCACTACCAGTACAAACGGCAAATTCACTGCATAAGAAATAAATGTAAAAAAAAGCGTTGTTGCTTACGCAACGGAAGGAAACGCTTTTCCGTAAATTTAACGCGTTTATTAGACCGTGGCTGAACGGTTAAAAATATCCTACAAAGATACATATTATGTTAAGTAATTTTTCCATCGTTTATTTATTTGAGGTTAACTTACGTTTGTGTTTCGAGATTGCGTTGCTCGGTTGGGACTTTGCCTGGACAGTAAAATGTATGATTGTGCTGTTTTCATATCCTAAAATTCGGCTTTAATTTTATAAATTCCATTAAATATTGCAAAATTCGTTACCGCTAGCTCAATAATTCCTCACTAAATCCGAAAACTTTATAAACTACCAACTTATCTAATTTTCTTATTGGGTTGAAAATTCCAAGCGCTACAACCTTATTATAACTTGTTCTATCGATGACACTGATGGACCAGTTGACAGCTCTTCCTGTCCGTTGTATCGTAACCTGTTTCACTCTGCTGTATAAGTACGCGCCGCTGTATCAACCTGACGGATAAGTAGGTGCGGCGTTGCACGATGGGCGCACGCAACAGCCCCCCCCCCCCCAGTGGTTGGACTTTGGTTCGATCCACTTCCTTTCCCTACATCCAATACAGCAAGCTTGGTCGCAGGTCTTTCGTACGTTCCCGAAGTAGTCTGAACAACCGCCGATCGAACTTGTCCATCTACAGAAGTCTTCACGGAAATCACTCGGCCTTTGGGCCAGCAGTTCTTAGGTGAATTCGGGTCGACTATTACAACAATTTCTCCCACCGCGATCGGCCGCGCTGGATAGAACCACTTGGTTCGACGTGTGATTGTAGGAAGGTATTCTGCTACCCACCGCTTCCATAAGAGATTGGCAAGAACCTGTGATGCCTTCAACGAACGTTGCAATGCCAACGGACATTCGTCGTACGACACTAACGGTTTCGATCCATTCGATGATCCCAACAGGAAATGATTCGGTGTAAGCGCTGGTGATGAGCATTCGTCCACTGGTACATGTGTCAACGGTTGACTGTTTACAATGTTTTCTACCTCAATCAGGTAACTTCTCAACACCTCTTCCGTAGGCACCCGCTGCGGCTTGACTTTGGTCAAGATTTTCTTTACCGATTGAATGAGGCGCTCCCAGCAGCCACCCATATGGGGTGATGCAGGAGGGTTGAAACGCCATGATGTTCTGGGTGTGGTGAATTCGGCCATGAGTGCGTCGTGGTTCAGCGCCGCTATCGCATTTCTCAGCTCTTTTTCAGCGCCCACGAAGTTCGTCCCACGATCGCTTATAATTTCTATCGGAGTCCCCCGTCGAGCAAAGCAACTATTCAGAGCCATGATACATGAGCTCGTGTTCAACGAAGAGGCCAGCTCAAGGTGTATCGCTCGGGTTGTCAGACATGTTACGATAACACCCCAGCGCTTCTCATGATGACGACCTACAACGACGAAGAAAGGTCCAAAGAAGTCAACGCCCACGTAAGAAAATGGGCGCACAAAAGCTTCCAACCTAGCCTTTGGTAGAGGGGCCTTCATTGGTGAAGCAGGAGCGGCCCGTTGTATTTTGCAGACTTGACATTCTCGACGAACACGATCATAGACAGTGTGAACTCGCGGGATGTGGAACACTTTGCGCAATTCGTTCACGCAAGTCTCGTGACACTGATGATGATAGAACGTGACACTGATGATGATGAACGTCGCGTACGATAAGTGACGTGACCGGGTGTTCTCGTGGGAGAATGATGGGATACCTACTGTTTTCATCCAAGAGTTCACATTCGCCTAATCGACTGTGAATTCGCATCACGCCCTGTTTGTCGACAAATGGACTAACCTTGTACAGATTGTTCTTCTTATCTAAACGACGGTCTCCAGCTGTAAGAATCGCAATTTCACCTGCATATACATCTTCTTGAGCTCGCTTTATATGAAACACTTCCGCCATGAGGAGTTCTTCTTGCGTAAGCGGTCCGACGTTTGGTTGTCGATCACACTTCTTTAGTCGGATATTGTTTACGAATCGTTGAACAAATGCCGTTGCACGTCGTAGATGATACCACGAAGAGAAGTTCTGTGGTAGCAGGATGGTACGAACTCTCCCTTCCGCATGGTGCAATACGCTTGTTCGGATTTCTACAACGGTTTCTGCATCATTCAGTGACGATTTGGGCCATCCTCCTTTGCACTTCCACAGGAACGACGGTCCATTGAACCAACGACTTGTTGGCGACAGATCCGGTTTGTTCTTCCATTTTGTACCGTCGTCGGCCACGTTTACCTTTGTCCCCAACCATCTCCATTCAGTAATATCCGTCGATTCCAATATTTCGCCTACACGGAAAGCTACGAACTGGGAGTACCTCCGATGGTCTGACTGAAGCCAGCACATAACGTCCCGAGCATCTGTCCAGAAAAACCGACGATCAACTTGGATGGAGTGACCTGCTACAATACTCCTAGCCAGGCGGGTACCGATGACTGCCGCCTGTAGCTCAAGACGAGGTATGAAGACAAATTTGAGAGGTGCTACCCGAGTCTTGATTCCGACGAGCACACAATAGACTCGATCATTCTTCTCAAAACGGAAATATGAAACAGCAGCGTACCCAAGCTCACTAGCATCTGCGAACGTATGAAGCTCGATCCTCGTTTCGTCAATTCTTGTGTCAGCCCGGTAATAGCAGCGGGGTTTTTGTACAGATTCAAGTTCTGGTAGAATGTGTAACCATGTACGCCATTTCTCTAGTTCCTTCTCACCGATTCGCTCATCCCATCCTGTTTTACTTCTCCATACTTCTTGAAGAAGTATCTTCAGATACATAAGGTAGTGCGCTATTAGTCCTAAAGGGTCATAAATAGCCATCAACGTTCGAAGCATATCTCGTTTAGTTGGGTGTTTGGCAACGGTAAGAAGGTCTCCATTACGGTCTGTGCAGAGCTTATATCGGAAGACATCCGTCGTAGTGCTCCACCACATGCCGAGGACCTTTTCCAGGGCTAAATCGGAATTCATTTCCATTGACATTTCTGTCTTAGGGTCCACCTCTAGCGCTTCCAACACTACCGCCGAGTTTGACACCCAGTTTCTCATGTAGAACCCACCCTGCTGATGAACGTGTCGGACGTCGTTCGCCAATTTGATTGCCTCTTCTTCCGTATCTACACTTGTTAACATGTCGTCGACGTAATGTCTATGGTGGATAGCGTCAACGGCAGCAGGAAACTGGCTTGCGAAACGGGTTGCATTCTCGTTCAGGACGAAAATCGCTGTGCTGGGTGAACACGTGGCACCGAAAGTCACTACCTGCATGACGTAGCCGCATGGTTCTGTTGTTTTTTCGTTAGCACACCACACGATCCGCTGACTCTCTTTATCTTCAGAGTTCATCCGGATCTGATGAAACATCTCTGATATGTCGCCTCCCAAACCTATCAATCGTTCCCGGAACTTGTACAACACAGGTGCTAGATCATTCAGTTGGTCCGGCCCTTTCATCAACACGGAGTTCAAAGAGACGCCTCCGAAAGAAGAGGCTGCATCAAAGACAATCCGAACCTTCCCTGGTTTGTTGGGAATGAACACTGGGAAGATTGGTAGGTACCATGTTCTATCTCCGGTCCTTTGGCTTTCCTCGGATGAAAGTTTCCGAAGGTATCCTTTACGCTCGTAGTCGGCCATCTTTGACCGCACTGTCTCTGATAACCCGGCCTCGCGTTCCATCCTTTTGGTCAAGCAGCGATGACGTCTCAACGCCATGGAGCGGTTGTAGGGCAAACGCACGTCGTCGTACTTCCAGAGTAGGCCCACTTGGTAGCGCCCGTTAAGGAAAGTTGTTGTATCCCGTAGTTTCACCAGTGCTTGTTCGTCCTCCTTGGAATGAAGTTGGTTCTGCGGGGCGCCAATCCCTAAACTGTCAAACGCGAAGTAGTTCTTAACAGTCTCGTGCAAGATCTCATCCGATTCGTAGGCGTGGAAGCAGATATGGTAGTTGTAAGGGGTGTTGTCCGACAATACACCATCTTCTGACGAGTACGTCCATAGATTGTCCATCCAAGACGCGTCTTGACTGCAACCGGTTCGTTTGGCTTCCCCTCCCGGCTCTCCAATGCATGCACCACTCGTATGTTGTTCATCCCGATCAACATCTTAGGTTGAACGTTGCTATATGAATTAATCGACAGGCCGTCGAGATGAGGGTATTTCTCCGAAAGCGTGCGGATGGGCAGAGATTGTGACGGAAGCTTCAATTCCATTACCGTGTATACATCTGTCAGGTGATTTTTAGAACTTCCATCGTCCAATCGAACTTCCATCGGAAATGTCGAGTGAGACACGCATAGCATCGTCTTCGTACCGACAAGTGTCTGCCGTCCATCGGAGACACAATGGGTGCTTTTCGCCTTGCAGATTCAGCTCATTCGCCAAGCATTCCTCCATCAGCGTGAGAGATGACCCGCTGTCCAAGAATGCATGGGTGTACACCTTGAACCCGTTGTTGTACAGCGTAACTGGGACGTACTGGAATAATACGGCTTTGCTTCCTCCTTGATGAGTGTTGCACGATTTGGGTACATTGGAACTTCCGGCGACGTCATGTTGCGGAGCTTGAGCGTCTTGTTCCAAACCTGACGAAAGCGATGACACTGGTTTGTCCTTGGCATCGTTGTGCATAAGCTGCTGGTGCTTGTATTCACACCCATTCTTCCCACAAGTCTTCGCGGTTTTGCATGGTCCTCGATGATTTCCCAGGCAACTACGGCATAATTTTACTCTAAAAAGGGTAAAGAAAAAACAATGCCGCTACCCGCAACGAATGTAAACAATAATTTCAAGCGATCCAGGGAGGATTTGGACCACACCGAAGACGTAATGGATTCTTTCGACGATTTGCTGGTACGAATGAAGGCGATGATCGACGATGGAAATAAGCGCATTGAGACAAAAATTGAAGCTGGAAACCGTGCTCTAGTGGATGAAATTGGTTCTCTTCGGTGCGAGATGCAAAAGCTGAGGGATGACTGTGCTCGTGACATCAACCAGTTGTCGCAAAAGTTTACGAAAACGGAGCTGGAGGTTAAAACTAACAAAGATGCTATTGCTCAACTCAAGAAGTCAGCTGATCTCCTGCTCACTGGTGTACCATACAGCCCGTCGGAGAAAACGAGCGTGTTCCTGTCCAAAGTTTCAATCGCTCTTGGTTATTGTGACACGGGTGTTCCCGTAGTTTTTTCAAAACGATTGGCCCGTGTCCATATTGCTGTTGGTACCTCACCACCGATACTGTTCCAGTTCGCCGTTAAAGCAGCAAGGGACGACTTCTTTCATCGCTGTCTGTCCCAAAGGGGCCTGAACCTGACCCAGCTTGGTTTCAACGTCAACAAACGAGTGTATTTAAATGAAAATTTGAGTGAATCAGTACGTCAGTTGAAAGGACATGCCTTGAGACTCAAGAAGGATGGTCGGATTCGAAACGTTTTCACCAGGGATGGAGTAGTCTACGTGAAGCCCAATGCTGATACCCCAGCTCACCCAGTTTGTAACCAGGATCAGTTGGAATTAATTGTTGCGAGTTAAAAAAAAACCTTTCCCTGCTTAATCATATTCCTTCCACAATTATCCATGTATCCATTCCTTTTGCTCCCGTGATTATTCCACTCCTAAAAGTAATAAATCAACGCAAACCTCTCCTCTGAATTGTTCTTATATTCCTTCATATATTATCCGTGCTTCCATCCCTTTGATTTCCATGTATCCGTCCTAAACGTCTAGCTGCTTACAATTATCATCGATAATCGTGCATTCATGCGTGTTGTCGGCAAAGGCCGAACTATGTGGATACGCTGCTGTTGTTGCTGTTGGTGATACTGCTACTGTCGCTGTTGCTGTTGTTACCGGTGTGTAGTGTTTACACTACATTGTGTTTGTTTTCGATAACGAGCGTTAATTTCAACAAACCTCCCAGTACATGACCACAGTCGGAATAAGTACAGTTGTTAATGATGATCAATGTTATGTATGTATTAGTTTTTGTAATCTTAGTATTCTATTCCTTCCAAATAGTTAATCAAATTCATTTGCGATTCTACCTCTCATTCTATTTTATTGATGTCGGTTAGTGAAATAGGTCTTGCTCGTGCAAATAATGGTATACACTGACGAAAAAAATCTTAAGAAGTTCATTCAAAAACCTTATGAAATTTAGCCACATGGAATCGGTTTGAATTTCATACTTTTACCTTAGCTGTGTTATTATATTCACCAATTGCCTTTGGTGACTGAATTTGATGAGTTGCGCATGTCAGTTTTTGTATCATATCGTGCAACCGTGACACATGATTCATGAGTTTGATACATAGTTTTTGTTGCACATATATTTGAGGGTGGGGGCGACCCCGGCGTATTGGTTAACATCCATACCTCTCACGCCTAGGTCACGAGTTCGAATCTCACCCCCGGAGAAGTTACGAAAATGCTCAAAAGTGGTGTTTGACTGACTACGACAGGAGATGAACCAGCCCGAGGCTGAAAATCTCGATAATTAAGACAAAAAAAAATATTTGAGAGTGTGTGTGTACTGAAATAAATTTATTGTTTTCGTACATACTCACACATGATAGTGGGAACTAAAGACAACATCAAAATAAATTAAATTTGAAATCAACTTGGAGTAAATATCTCGGTAGGCTTTGATCCAATCATATTTGTGTTTATCTTAGTTTTTTTTTTCTGAATTCTATAGTGTACATTTAGATTTTGAAACATATTGAAATATATTTTCATGAGCTGATATAGTTTCGTTTGGATTAAACATTATTTTTCAAACTGTAGAACAAAGGAAAAATCTTGGAATAAATGGAATGTGTCCCACTATACATAACCTCTTAATTAAGTTGGGTTAATACTTATAAATATCTTTAGGCCTTGCTACATGTATAAAATATATACGGTTAACTATAATAACTTATTTGTTGATACATGATCATTTATATAAAATAACTCATAATAATAATATTGATTAAATTTGTTAAATTAATATGTTAGATTTTGTTTATTTATTCTGTATATATTGAATAATATTTTATATATTATATAAAATCACAAGTTTGTTAGTTTCTCTGCAAATTGTAAATCCGAGCAATGTTTAATTAGTGGTAGTATTGTGACAAAAAGACATTAATTATGAAGTTTGTCGCGAATGAATCGATGATTATTAGCAAGAGGAGGAATCGAAAAAAACTGAAGTCTAGAATCACGGTTTTCGGTGGCAGTGAAATGAAGTGAAATTTAACGCTGAATAACCGCGAAAATTGGGTTTAAGAATTGAAAATATAAAGTTATGGTCGTTCAGAGTCAATTGTTGATATTTTTTAGTCCGGTCGCTACTTACACTCAGAAAATTTGACTGATAGATTCTATGTGTCCACACATAGATTTTTGCAATCTGCTTTGTACAATGAAATCTATGTGCAGGACACATAGTTTTTTGGTTCCATCTAAAATCCATGTGTGGCCGCACATATTATTCATTTGACACATAATTTTCATGTGCCCTTCTAAGGGGATTATGTTTATGTGTGGCAAATCAAATCTATTAGAATTACTTATGGATTTTTACCATTAATTATGTGCAGATTTGTTTTCGTGTAGTAGCAGTGGAAAATGTGACTGCTAACCTTTCCACAACTTTCCAACATCTTTGTGATTTCTAGTGGAAGTGCCGAGGATTTCTCGGCTTCCTCCAAAGCGAGTATCATGTCAACACATTCATTCCCACTTGACCAGCATTCGGGCACGGCCGGCGCCAGTATTGCTTTATAATGAGTCACCAGTTTTTAAACATTGAAGATGTATGTAAGTCCCAAACATCATCTGTTGGTTCTTTGTGTATATACAGCTGTTCTGGAAACAACGGAATTGCATGCGTGGGCGGTCATTCATGATCATGCTCATGCAAATTGTAAATCCAAGCAAATGTTTTTTTTTTTTGGGAAACGATACCTATGGAGTTAATCCAAGAGTTACATTTTTGTTTAATGTAAACCAAGCAAACAGAATTGGCAATTGTTTGAACTAGATTTATTTGATTGGCTACAAATTTCGAGCTCAAGAAATGTCCACAGGCAAACTAAAAAGATATAAAGTTTTTTTTGTACATTCTTTGGTTCTAGCAGAAATTGCTGTCCACTGGTTGCATGTTTATAAGAAGGATATTTCCAATTTTCAAACATTATAATTGATTACGTGCTACATGCAACAATACAAAGCATAATTAGTTAAAAGAAATATTAAGGTTTCGCAGTTTATTTACATAGTTACTACTACTTTTTTTGCATAATTTTTCATGAAGACATTACACATTGATTTGACTTCATTTGCGTCCTCTCAACCAAATCAGTGCTGCAACTGAAATTCCATCACCTTGACGAAGAATACTTTAATTGGCACTGGTTCGTAGTCGAATCACGTTGCCGTCATGCTGTCCGTATTCTAATCTTTCTTATGGTCTATATTTTCACAATTCACAATAACCATGACAGGTTCCATCGTAGTGATTTTGTGTTCATTCCTCCATTTCTAGTACATATCTTGTAACTCTTTGTTCGTATAAACACTGATATGCACCTATAAAATATGATAGATATGATTCTCACAACAGATTGAATAATGAATCAATAAAAACAACTAACCTTGATAATTTTAAGTATAATCATTGGATCACAGCAAGAATAACAACGATAACAACAACGCATAGCATAAAACATCATTTTTACTGAGAGCAACATAATTCACTTCACTCCACTTCACCGGTATTTTGCTAACCACCACCCAATGGTACATTCGTCGAAGAAAATTCATCTGGCCGCGTACACTCTCCGTCTCTCTTAATTTGCTCTTAGATTTTCTACAAAAATGGCTAACATCAACCATATTGAGTTATATAATAAATAAAAATTACTAACAACTGCAAAAGCGCACTGTTTCAAGCACATCACTTTTATCTCCATCAGCTTGTTTTTGGTCATATAAGAACTGTCAAAATACACATTTGCCTTCTTCCTTTTGCTCCACTTTAACAACTCAACAGCTCACCGTGATCCACCTTACGGTGGATTGATGAGCTGCATGGTGGTTGCATGTGAGCTTTTATCGTGTTGCGTGACATCGCTGTGACATTTTCAGGCAAACTCATCAAAAAGCGACTGGTGAGAAAAACAACAGCACTCTTATGAATGTGAATGCGATGTTTTTTGTCTTCATTACCAGCTATGTTTTAGATATGATAACTACATGAGTTTCATAACACAGCCTTGTGCTGTGTTATTGTTTATTGTTGATTATGATAACTGAAGGTGTTTGTTATGCATTTTGAAATTGATTTTCACAATTTTCACTTCCTTGTATAGTATTTTTAGAAAGATGGGTTTATTTTATAGAATAATTTAATTAATGGGACCAATATCATCTTTATTTGTAAATAAAAGGTACCTTTTTACATTCTTTGAAGTGTTTATCAATGCACAAATACCTAGTCAATATCCACATCGTCGGTCCAGGTCGTCGGAAAGCAGGGATTTTTAAAATCCGGCATCCGACTTTTGCTGGCCTTTGGATTCTCGGAGATGTTCTTTGGGGAGCAAATTGATTAACCTACCAAGAAAGGTTGCTCATTTACCCGTCGCTTCTGCTTGAGGCATTCATGGAGCCATTCGGCACTGAGAATGGTTGAATCTGTGGACAGTATGAAATCAGTCATTAGCCAATGATAATATGGTAAGCTAAAACTACAAAAACTCACCCCCACTTGATGGCAGTATCATATTTGGCTCCAACCGGCTATTTGCTGGCTATAATCGACCACATCGGTATAGTTCTCGTCTACGATCATTCCGCCGCAGTTTTCACAATCGGAAACTATCTGCATCGCGTCTTCGTCCGAAAATCCGTAGATGAATAGTGTACAAGCCCAATGCTCGCTTGCCGTGTCTCCGGAGGTGGTCTGCTCGGAGTCCCTAAGATGGAGTTTATCGGATTCCAATACGGTAGTCAGATACGTAAAAAAACAGCGGACGTCTGCACTCTTTGACTATACGTTTTCAACTCCTGTATATTTCGAATATCACTTATATCTAATGTGGTGTAGGTGTGGTGAGTTTCTAACTCTTGGTAAATATTTTATACGTAGGTAGGCTTGGTAATTATAGTAAATGTGTGGTGATGGTGATAGGGTTCCTAAGAAAGTGTAATAAATACAGTTCATTTTCTTCTTTTAAAGTTTGATTTCAGGTTTTAGTATCGCGCTCGTACATGCAGCCGCCCTTGAGACGTCCAGTTTCAATTGGTTGATTTTGGGTTGATTGGTTGAAGTCCCACGTGGAGGCGAGTTGGTCTTCGGATGCCCATTTGGGTTACCATCCTGCGGTCCCTCGTCGCGAATGCCGCCATAGGGTTACCAGCCGTTGTAGTCATCTTTATTCGGGAACGGTTCGCCTTTCCCTCGAAGCGACTGCCGCTATTGGGTTGCCAGTCGTTGAAGTCATCTGAACAGGTAATGCAGAGCCAACTGACGAAGTAGCAGTGACAGAAGAAGTATTCTTTGGAAGCAGACAAAGCTTATGAATGCTACGACGATAAGTGGTGTTGTTGCCGACTAGTACGTCTGCTACTCGAACGTTACAATCCGCACCCGGAATGGTTCTGATAACCCGTGCAGTTGCCCATTTGAACGGTGGTTGATTGTCATCTTGTAGCAGTACCATATCGCCAACAGCAAGGTTTGGTTTACTACCAGGCCATTTGTAGCGTTTTTGGAGAGTAGGGAGGTATTCTTTGTGCCATCCAGACCAGAATTCTTGGAATACACGTTGCATTCGCTGCCATCGTGACAGACGATTGCTGGGAATGCTTTGAAGGTCAAGTTCGGGGAAGGATTCAATATGACCGCCAATAATGAAGTGACCAGGGGTTAAGGGTTCTAGGTCTTGAGGATCGGAGGATATTGGAGTGAGGGGGCGTGAGTTTAAGCAGGCTTCCACTTGAGCCAGGGTGGTGAGCATCTCTTCATGGGTGAGCAGGACGTCCATGGTTACCTTTTGCAGTATCTCTTTCGTGGATTTTACGCATGCTTCCCATAGTCCACCGAAACTTGGAGAACGTGCGGGAATGAAGTGAAATTGGATTCCCAGTCGAGAAGATTCCTTTGTGACAGATGATTTGTGTTGCTGGGTGTTGAATTGTTGTACCAGTCTCCTCAGTTCACGATCAGCGCCAATGAAATTCGTTGCATTATCGCAGTATATGTTGCTTGGGTATCCACGTCTTGCCCAAAATCGTTTAAGTGCTCCAATGAAAGCTTCAGTTGTCAACTTGGTGACCAGCTCAATATGTGCTGCCTTTGTTGGCATGCAAACAAAAATGCATAAGTAGCATTTCACAGGTGCCTGCTTTTGATTCCCCTGGGTATAGAAAGGGCCGCAATAATCGATTCCTACGTTGCTAAATACTCGATCTTGGTTCACGCGAACAGTTGGCAGATCTCCCATAATTTGCTCTGCAACCGAAGGCCGATATCGAAAACAGGTTATGCATGCATGTGTAATAGATCATGCCTTATTTCGTCCATCTATTGGCCAGTATTTTCGGCGGACAGCAGCAAGTAGATGAGAAGGTCCAGCGTGCATAGTGAACTCATGCATGTCATGAAAAATTAATTCCACCAAGAAATGATTCTTAGGAAGCAGAATAGGGTGTTTTCGGCTGTATGAGATCGCCGCATTTTGAAGTCGACCACCAACTCGAATTATGGCTTCATGTGTCCGTATGAACGGATTAAGTAGACGCAGTGGAGACCGCTTATTTACTGTTACGCCTTGGGACAGCTGTCGATATTCCTCCGCGAATGTTACAAGTTGTACTTGAAGAATAACTTTTCTTTCCGTCGATCTCAACTCTGCTACTGATAACGGACCTGCCATGTGTGCCTGATTCAATGTTGTTCGTCTACAATTATTAATGAAACGGTTGCAGAGTCCAAGTACTCTTAAAGTCTTGTAAAACAAATCGTAGTCTTTGAACGATGTTTCAAACCAGCAATCATGATGAGTAACTACGTGGGAGACTACTGGTGATTCTCGAGCTTCCATTTGTTCGCGGGGAATAAAGTTACTCCTCCAGGCTGTTGATGCTAGTGGCCAGTCTTTCATAGGTTTTTGCAACCAATTTGGAGCCTGCCACCACAGTTGATTCGAAACCAGAGTTTCGGGGTCCAAGCCACGTGAAATGTGATCAGCTGGGTTGACATACGTTGAAACATAATTCCAGGAGGCACCATGACAAAGTTGTTGCACTTCAGCAACCCGATTAGCTACGAAGGTTTTCCATGACAATGGGTGTCCTGCAAGCCAATGTAGTACAATCGTTGAATCCGACCAGAAAAAGCGAGTACAGTTGACTTCAACACTGTCAAGAATTTTCTTCTGGAGGTTAGCCAACAACAATGCCGCACAGAGTTCAAGGCGAGCGAGTGATGGGCGCCGCCTTTCAGTGGGCGCTACACGGGACATCGCAACCATCAGTTGAATAGATATTGATCCTGAGGTTGAAACTGCCCGGAAATAGACACATGCTCCATAAGCGCGCAATGAAGCATCGGAAAACCCGCGAAGCTCTAAAGATACGATATTGTCTGTCAGAACAAAACGTGGGATTCTCAGCTTCTGAAGATGTGAAAAGTTCTTTATGAAACTGGACCAGCTTTCGTGAAGATCTGCAGGAAGTTGCTCATCCCAGTTTAAATTTCTTTCCCACAGGCCTTGAATGAACATCTTTGCTGTGACTACTACAGGACCTATCAGTCCAAGTGGGTCAAATAAGCTGGTTGTCTGAGAGAGGACTATGCGTTTAGTATAGTGATCGGTATGGACGAACTAAGGAGTTTTGAAAAGAAATTCGTCTGTCGTTGGTTCCCATAGTAATCCCAAAGCTTGAATAGGAGACAATTGGTCCAGGTCTAGTATCCGTTCTGTCTCCCAAAGATCGGTGGGTATCTCGCGCATAAGTTCTATTGAATTCGAAGACCATTTTCGCAGCGTGAGTTCTGCTGATTCCATTATTCCTTGGAGCTGCTTGATGGCTTTCGCTGCTTCCGCAAATGTGTCGAAACCGTACATCAAGTCATCTACATAAAATCCTTTCCGTACTATGGGCGCAGCAACCGGAAAATTTACCTCCTCATCTGCCGAAAGTTGTTGTAGACAGCGTGTAGCAAGGTACGGTGCACTGGTGGTTCCGTAAGTCACCGTGGTGAGCTGATATGTTTGAAGTGGTTCTGTAATAGATTTACGCCAAACAACTTTCTGATAACGCCGATCGACATTAGCCACAAGTATTTGGCGGAACTTTTTTGCCATGTCCGCTTTAATTGCGATTCGCTTCATGCGGAAACGTAATAATGGGGAAACCATATCGTCTTGAACTGTAGGGCCTTTCAAGAGAAGGTCGTTCAAAGAAAAACCAGAGGTCGATTTACACGAGCCGTCAAATATCACCCTCAATTTAGTGGTGGTACTTTCTGGTTTAATTACCGCGTGATGCGGTAAATAAAAATGTTCACCCAATGCGTCTTCAGTAGCGTCAGCCAACTACATGTGGCCTAAGCGGATGTATTCATCCATGAAAGCAGTGTATTGATCTTTCAAGTTGGAATCCTTTTAAATTTTTTTCTCCATAGCAAAAAAACGTCGAGTTGCAATAGAACGAGAATTACCAAGATGACCAACAAGCTCGGCATTTTTAGGCAGGGTAACTACGTATCGACCTGTTGAATCTCTGTGCGTAGTAGATACGAAGATTTCCTCACACATCCGCTCTTCAATTGACCAGATGCAATCAGACCTACAAGACTCCAAATCCCAAAATCTTGCTACTTGTTGTTCGAGACTGTCCATTGTGATGACATAACTAACTAGTTGATTCTTAATGCTGGTACCCTGGTATGCGCCTGATACTAACCACCCAAATGCTGAGTTCTGAAGTAGCAGTTTGGTGTCATTAATTCGCATATGGCCACGACGAAGAAGATTAAAAAATATCTCACAGCCAATAACTATGTCAACTGGACCACATGTTGCGAATGTTGGATCAGCTAGCTTTATGTGATCAGGAATGCCCCAATCTGCGATGTCGACTGATGATGTTGGTAGATCTGTTGTCACTCTAGGGAGAACGAGAAACTCTAACGCTGCCCGGTAGTCGTTGAATCGTGATGATGCTGTTGCGACCGTTGAATAAGTGACTGATTTCTTCTCTGCACCAACGCCAAATAATTCCGTATTTATTGGTGTTTTCCGTAGGTTTAACAAGCGACGAAAACGCTCAGTCATGAGGTTTGGTTGTGAAGCATTGTCGAACAAAACCCTTGCAACCGCAATGTTTCCTTTCGGGCCAATAACCTTTACAAGCGCCGTAGACAAGAAGACTTGAGCATAAGGGGAGCGGTTAGATCGAGACGTCACAAGTGATTGCAATCTTTGAGGGGTGCCTGACGAACTGGAAGGGATATGATTCGATACAATACCCATGGTGCTAGAGTTACTTTCTTTAGAGGATGAAGATTGTTTATTCGAATCCCGTTGATTTGAACTCAGCGCCGACCCTTTTGATATGTGTAGGAGACTATTGTGCCTTTTATTGCAGAATCGACAATTGCGTTGTTTGTATTGAGTAGGTGAGTGTTTTTCAACCATACAATTTACACAAAGACCGTTAGTAGTTATTAGATTGGTACGCTCAGGAACCGACAATCGATTAAATTTATCGCAATAGTATACTGGGTGCTGTCCATTGCACGCTAAGCAAGATGGTTTCGATGAACATATCGTTGGATGCGCTGCCTTCGGCGAAGGAGACTTCAAATTACGTTGATAAATATCGACTTCCACAGATTGCAATTGTAGAATACGATTCTGCAAAAACTCGATTAACATCTCGTACGTAGGCATCTCCTTTGGATCTGTTTTCTTTCCATTCCCATTTAGTGGTTTGGTCGAGACGACATCGATAGCATGTATACTATAGCAGGTTCCATCCATCGGTGGGTTCACCTAATTTGCGTAAGACACCCAGATTTTTTTGAAAATCATCCACTAGTGCAGATAGAGCTTGTGCTGATTCTGATTGCACCTTCGGAATGGAAAATAGTGCATTGAGGTGACCTTTAATAAGCACCATTGGATGCTCGAATCGATCTGTGATAACCTTTAAGGCCACGGGTAGTTATTTGATGAGAGTGTGATATCATCGATCAATTTGGCGGCTTTACCTTTTACTGAGGCTGTCAAATAATGAAATTTCTGGATGCTCGATAGTTCTGTGTTATCATGCACCAGAGAGCGAAAAGTATCGTAGAATGAATACCATTTATCTATTTCATCATGGAATTCAGGGAGTGAAAATGCTGGGCAACCGAATGGTACCGCAAGCTGCACCAACATTTAGGTCGGTCGTACGCTCCGTTTTAACAGTGCAAAGTTGAAACAAGGGATGCCTTCAATGTAAAGAACAATTCTTCAAATTCCTGGAGATCCTCTTGCACGTCTATCTCTACCTCGTCCTGTTTCTGTTCACTAGTTAAAAATGTCCAAAGCTTGAAGAATGCTCCTGATATGATAAGTAAATTTCCTCCATTTTATCTAATCGGATTTGCGCCTCCACTAATTTTGAATTGTTAAAAGTTTCCACAAATTTTTGGATGCGAGTAAGGAAGTCCATTGCACGTTGGTATGCAATAGTGTGAGACTTCATTGCTGCTGATATACTTGTCTTGGGTTTAGGTTCACTAGGCATATTTGGGTTTACTACAAAAAACTTCTCGAGTTACAATAGTAATCGGAAGGGTGTTCGTGGTATGACTCCTGACCAACGAACAATAGGCCTTTGTTAGAGGGAAAAAATGGCGACTTAATTGAGATTCCGTCGACTTACAAGTGTCCAAAATGGTGGTCCTTACGATTGGGTTCCTTTGTCCTGATGCCAAGTCTTCCTTGGGCTTTGAGTTGGAGACTGATGTCCAACGAGGGTGAAAGTATAACCTTGAAACCACGCTTTGCGGTCAACTGAAGGGACGATTCTAGTAGGTCACTTGAAGGGATGGTCTATCTCTCGATCGTAAATCAGCGATGGGTTGTCACTTGATTTTCGGTGGTTTGGCAGTTACACTGTCGGATGTAACTCTAGCACCGACCTCAACAACTAAATGGACGCAAAAGATGAACTCGAAATCCAGTCTCTCCTTATCTGCATTGCTATTATCCCAACAGAATGATGTCGAATTGGCGTCGTTCACAGCTTCTATTGTTGCAACAATGGAGTTATCGCAATCCGCACTGCTCCGATAATGGCATCCGGTTTCGGTTGATAATATCCGGTTCGAAGGACCATGTACGAGCCCAATGCTCGCTTTCCGTGATCTCGGAGATGGTTCTAACCGAGTCCCTAAGATGAGTTTATCAGATTCAATACAGTAGTCAAGATACGTAAAAAACAGCGGACGTCTGCACTCTTTGACTATACGTTTTCAACTCCTGTATATTTCGAATATCACTTATTACTAGGTACATTTTTATATCTAATGTAGTGTAGGTGTGGTGAGTTTCTAACTCTAGGTAAATATTTTATACGTAGGTAGGCTTGGTAATTATAGTAAATGTGTGGTGATGGTGATAGGGTTCCTAAGAAAGTGTAATAAATACAGTTCATTTTCTTCTTTTAAAGTTTGATTTCAGGTTTTAGTATCGCGCTCGTACAAATAGCGTTTCACCAAATATAAACTCCGACTGGGTTTCTTGTTCAGAATCTTGCAGAGTAGATCCACTAGATGGTGTCGGAGTTGGACGGATGTATCCTTTGAATATACTGCTTCAATACATCATCTTCGGTGCAACTGTCTCGACTAGGGCCCGACATGAGATCATCCAAGCGGAGTTTACGCTTTTTTTTTGCGCTTAAAGAACAGCACATAGATTCCAGATTCTTCTTACTAGCCGGGATGGTGGTGCGGGGCCGTCATCTCCTGCTGTGTCTTTCAGGTTGGGCAGGTAGGTCACATCATCTTCTTCCGGTGCTGGTGCCTTATGTTCGATCGACCGGACTAACCATTCCAGCGTCATGATATGGGGAGTTAGTTTCTGATGTCGGATTTCCCGAAAGTCTGCCTGAACATGTTCACCTACGATGGTATGACTAATTCGATCGCTGAGTTCATCAAACCGAGTAGCTCGTCTGCTATTATGGATTTTGTTCAGCTTCTCTTTGTTCTCGATGGTGAATCCACTCAGGTATATCTGCAAAAAAAAGAGATTCTCACATCAACACATACGTCAACGTACGTCACATCCATCCAAGAAAGAACCTGCTCTTTTAGCCATTCACATTTATCTGTGCCAGTAAGCCTTGATACTTTTTCTTCTGACTTGCTACTGTACCTGATCCCATCCTAAACATCTTCACCTGCAGCACCGTTGTCCCTGGTTTGACCATTACTGACATATCATCTACAAACACCTCAATTTTTTCCACAACATTTCTTGTTTCGCCATTGTTGTTGGTTTATTAAATTCCCTCATGGATTTTTTCATCCACAGGATGAATATGAAAATCATAATGTAATTTTGTGGAACTGATAAGATACACATAGAAAAATAATTATGAGTAAGTAAGAAAGTCGTAAGAGTCCTTATGAATAACATAATAATCTTATGAAGTCTAAGCAACCTGCATTTGTGATACTTCATATGGCGTAATTTATGATTATCAAAAGTTTTTTTTCATCAGTGTAACGGATATCCCGCGTGCAGTGATGAATGTAGCTCTCGATAGTGAGAAAATTAATTTGTGTCATATGAACGTTCAAAGTTTGTGTGCTCGTGGAATGAGCAAATTTGAAGAATTTAAAGATTTATTTGTTAACAGTAAAATGGATGTGATCTGTGTGACTGAAACGTGGCTTAACGATTCGATATCAGACGATACTATTGCAGTTTCTGGCTATAACTTGCTTACACCCCGTTCGCACTACAACTTATATTACGTGATATAGATTATCTTGATATCAGCATCTATACATCTAGTTTTCACTGGAAATCATGTACATGGCGTTTGATATCAAGATACTCTATATCACGTAATATAGGTTGTAGTGTGAACGGGGTGTTAGACATGATAGAATTTACAGCCGTGGTGGAGGTATCTGTGTTTATTTCAAGCCAGATTTGAGTTGCAAAGTGATTTCGAGGTCCGATTCATTTGTTGGTGTTGGTGATAGTAATCGTACGGAATATCTTTTTGTTGGGATTCAGACGATTCACGAAAAGTTCTTGCTGGGTGTCTTTTACTGTCCCCCTAGAGTGGACTGTGCTGATGTTTTGAATTACAAATTATTTGAATTTTTGCTGCTTTATTCTAATGTTGTATTAATAGGCGATTTCAACACGGACCTAAGCAAAAGAAACAACAAAAGCATGCGTTTTTGCAATGTGATAGATAATTTTGGTTTTAGTTGCGTAAATCAAGAGCCAACTCATTTCTAACCTGGAGGTTGCTCTCTTATTGATTTGTTATTGACAAATAATGATGAGTTCGTCGTTAATTTCAATCAGGTAGCTGCGCCTTGCTTTTCTAAACATGATATTATTTTTTCATCAATTAATGTTTCTCGTGCTCTTTCTAATCAAGAGACTATGGACGAATTGACTACGAACAATTATTTAGCAGCCTGGATTCTATCAATTGGTCCGTGCTCTATAGTATGCAGGACTCTGATCTCGCAGTAGATTTCCTAAATTTGCGTTTGTTAGAGCTTTATGATACATTCGTTCCTGTCCGCACCTCCTCCTCCTCTTACTCATCGGTTAATTTTCATTTTAGCGAAGAAATTCGTAATGCTATGATTTCGAGGAATATTGCATACAGTCAATGGACTAGCAGTAGAAGCGATTTTGATCATACGCAGAACAAACGGTTGCGTAACCGTGTAAATCATTTAATAAACAGAGCAAAAGCAGATTACATTTCCTCAGCGTTACGTTCCAATTATTCTAGCAAGCAATTGTGGACGAAACTTAGACAGCTCAATATTGCTAAATCTACTGATAGTCAAGTGCAGTTCTCCAATTCTAGTGATGAAATAAACATTTTTTTCAGTAACAATTTTACGTGTGACCTTGAATTGCCACCGATTCCTCCAGCTAATCCAAATGGTTTCAGATTTCTTCCATGCAACGAGTTAGAAGTCGCTAAAGTAATTGAATCTTTTACATCAAACGCTATTGGGCTAGATGGTATCCCGTTGAAATTTATCAAGTTAATTTTACCCTACATAATTACTCCAATTACATATGTTTCAACTTAATCTTTTTGACTTCTAAATTTCCCCGATCATGGAAAGCATCGAAGGTTATTCCAATACCCAAAAAACCTAGAAATAATGCATTGAACAACCTGCGTCCGATTAGCATACTCTGTTTATTGTCCAAAGCTTTCGAAAAGATTGCTAAAACACAAATGCAAGAGTTTATTAACTCCTTTAACCTGCTTACTCCGTATCAATCAGGCTTTAGAGCTGGTCATAGCACAACTTCAGCATTGTTGAAGGTGCGTGATGACGTCCATGAATATGTGGACAAAAAAGGCGTAGCTTTTCTACTTCTCATAGATTTTTCTAAAGCTTTTGATAGAGTGTCTCACACCAAATTATTGAGAAAACTTTCAAACCAGTTTTTATTTTCTCGGGAGGCAGTTTACCTTATTGAGTCATACCTCAGTCATCGCACTCAAGTTGTTGAAACTCAAGGAACTCTGTCAAGATCGGTCAACATTCTATCAGGTGTACCACAAGGGTCTGTGCTTGGGCCATTGCTTTTCTAATTATTTATAAATGATTTGCCAACTGTTCTCAAACATTGTATGATACACATATTTGCTGATGACGTTCAGCTATACTTTTGCTCTCTCGATACTGCTGTTGATGAGATGACTCGGCTTATAAACTCTGATCTTGAAAATATCTGTCGGTGGTCAGAACGAAACCTGCTCCCTATAAATGCTTCCAAAACAAAAGTAATGCTTATGAGTAGACGTCAGAGACCCTCTTCATTGACAAATATACTCTTCAATCAAGAAGTCTTAGAATATGTCGAGAAGGTTGCCAATCTGGGAGTAATTTTTCAAGATAATCTAGAATGGGATGCTCACATTAATTCGCAGTGCCCAAAAATCTATGCTGGCCTACGCCACTTGAGACTTACAGCTAGCATGCTGCCTGTTCCGGTCAAAATAAGATTATTTAAATCTCTTTTACTTCCCCATTTCACTTACGGCTTGTAATTAACATCAAATGCCTCTGTAGCTGCTATTGATAGATTGAGGATTGCGGTTAATAGGTGTGTCCGTTGGATTTTCAATATTAGTCGATTTTCACGAGTTTCTCATCTTCATCGTCAGTTACTTGGATGCTCTTTTCATGACTTTCTTAAAATGCGATACATTTCTACTGTGTTTAAAATAATACACAATGGTCCCAGTTATTTGTTTAAAAAACTCAGAACTTTTAGAGGCACACGAACCAAAAGTTTTGTTTTGCCACACTTTAAATACTTCTCATTATAGGAACACATTTTTTGTGCGAGGAATTATTCTGTGGAATCAGCTTCCAGCTGAATTAAAAAAACATTCATTCACGCAATGAACACGGTTCAATCGCGAATGTATAGATTGGATAGAAGGAAGGAATTAGATAAGTTATAAGGAAAAAAGTTAATCAAATAATCTAGATCTAAAATTTAAGATGTGGTCGTATAAAATCCGATTGTGGAATTTGTAACGTGCTTAGTTTTTTGGCTTGTGTTTGGAGCTACAGGTTTTGATTATTTCAAGAACTGTTTACCTTCAAGCCTAAAAATTGAAAACATATGGTTGCTATAAAAAGTTCCTATAATTTCGGATAAAAGCTTCACTTAAAAATGATATTAAAGATGAAATGTAGATGGCCTAAAATATTAAGTCAACTGTATATAATATTATATATATGTATGTATATTATGTATAATTTAATTAGTATGAGTAAAGTTCAGTTAGTTCATGATTTAGAGGGTTTGATGTATCATAAGTTCAATCTCATCGATCATTTCTGTTCCAAGTCGGCTAGGTTGAAGTTAGTTTTCGTGATAGTGCAAATTCCTTAAATTATTGAGGTGCGCTTTGGTGAAGTATTGTTGAATTCTTGAGTGCAATGAATAGTTTTCATAAAGAATACTAAAGTGAAACAATACTTACTTCAATACCCTTTTGTAATTTTATTTTAAATAATAGTTCTTGGTGGATAGAATCACGGAAAGCGAAGACTCGGCCTCTGTGATTTTGAATATAGTTAAAAAAAAGGTAATGTTTAAATAGAATTCATTTTATGTGCATAATTCTTATATTATGTATCGTTGGACTTCAGCGTCCAACGGGCGCTTTTTCTATACGGGCTAAAGCCTGTCGGCACATTTTCCGACAGAATAAGGCTCTGGTGCATATCCGGAGTACGTCGCTTGTCGAGGCCCGCCAGTTGCTGGTAGTCAAACGGGGTCGAGAAGAAGTACTGGCCTGCCTGCGTTCGTTCGCGTACGATCTGGTAGAGTACCGGTCTGCCGACGCCTCCCTCGCATCTCTAGTTCGGCCGTAGCGAAAAACCAGCAACTCCTGTCGTTGGTGACGACCACTGTTGCAGTACCGTCGCGAGACAACCAGAACATCGCACACCTTTCGTGCGTCCCTCGGTCGACGAACTGGTTGCCGGTGCAACATAAGTAAAACCCTGCGCAGGTATGTCACTTTCATGGCCATGAACAACACTCACAACATACACACATACACACATAACGATGCTAGAAAAGATGAATGGAAATATTAAAATGAATTCTAAATGAACTTATGCCTTAGTCTCATCATTTCACATATACTGAGCACTGTGGTTATGTAGTCCTCCCGAGTGACTTCTACTCTTAGATTACTACGTTACGTTCTACGTTCATCTTGCTTGCGTTTCACTTTCGTCAGTTCATTTAAATTGTGGCCATCACGTCGCGTTTGATACGATACCGAGTAGCCGTTCATTATACCCTAGGAAATTGTGCTCATGCTTTAAACAGCTTTGTCGGGCAATACAATTAGACACGAGCAGTGGTCTCTCGTATTCGAGAGTGGCGCAAAAGTCACTGGTTTGCGACAGTTTTTTGGGTTTAGTAAACGAGCGGTTACATTGGCGCCCAACGCAAAAAGAGGTTCAATTGTTATTTTGGAATACATTTTAATTATTCTGCTGCAACCACTTTACATTAGCTGAATTTTATCTGCATTTCAACCATTTATTTATTTATTATATATTTTTTTCTCATATGAAATAGTTTCAATTGAATTCAACAACATAACGCTGAGAGCATTCGTATTTTATTTCTTATTTGTGGAGCTGAACCAGCTGTGGCTGAAAGGCTCCTAAATAAAGATAAATAATAATAATAATTATTTCTTATTTTTTTTTTTTATTGATTTCGAATAGGTTTAGGATTGAATTTTGTAGATTAAGCTAGTATTGGACTTGATTGTATTGGGGATAAGACTTTATTTGGTTTTTACGATTATTGCAATAATTTGTCAGTATCATTGCTTATTTTTTTTTTTTTTTATTAGTGATTAGGATTATACATGTAGAGTTAAAATATTAGGCTTGAATTGTTTCTTTCTTATTCTGATTTAAATTTTTACATTGAGTTTGAATCACTGATTTTTTTTTCGTGACAGATTCGTTACTGGTGTTTCATTATTTTTTAACGACTTTTGGATTGAAATTGAAACATTTACAAAATGGTTAGGTTCTATATTCTCCCAAATGCAGATCATCTGCAAGAAGAAGAACTTAATTTTGAGATAGCCCTTAGAGGAGTTGATATTGAAATGGAAGCAAAGTTAGAGGATAGAAGAAGGGCGTTGAGACACTCCTACAAGACGGAACTTAGGGAGCCGAAAGTGTATAGCACAGGAATATCAATCATTGAGGAAGTGAAAGCCCTTGAGGGAACGCTTAAAACATTAAAACAAGCTTTGCGAAAGGAGTTTGATTACGCAGTCATTTCTCGTCTAAGACATTATGTAATTAAATTATTTTCGTCAGTAGCAAGCAATGATGAAGAAGAACTGCTAAAAGATGAATATTGTAAACAAATCGAAGAATTTCTACGTGCACATAGGCAGAGGGTAACATACAACCCCGAACAATCAAATGATGAGACGGATTTAGACTTAGGTGATGGAGCAATGGCTTTGAAGGAGTCTTGGAGGAATCCGGATCCCAAAGCAACGGTAGAAAGGTGGAAGAACGACGGACCAAGTAGGACAGGAACAATACCCAAGGTTAGAAAACAGAAGGATGGAAAAGACATAGGATTGAACTCAGGTACACATTTAACCAATATAGATGAGGGAGGGAGAAAGAAGGATAAGAAGCAACAAGAGAAGCAAACACCACCGAAAGAATCTCTTCGAAAGATAAGTAATGAGAGTAGCACACGGCACGAATACGAACAACATTCGAGGGATAAGCTTAGACTACATGATTACAAAACTAGCACTTGTCGCTCAACGTCCGAGAATTCGGAGGCTAGTGAGGATGAACAACGACATAATAGATTTAACAAAACTAAAGACAAACGACACAACAGATGAAGAGGTAGATTGTTGTCAACTTCAATGAGTGAAAGCAGCTCAGATGAAGAACAAAGGAGACCAAACAGAGATAGATATGGTCATAGATCACCCCCAAGGCGTAGTAGAAGTTATAGAGATGACTACTTTAGAACAACGCGTTCAAGAGTCGAAAACTGGGATATCATTTTCAGCGGAGATACAAGATCAATGCAGGTAGAAGATTTTCTAAACAGGGTAAAAAAATTAGCAAAACACGAAAGCGTAGGGAAAGAAGAGCTGTTGGACAAAATTCATTACAAATTAAAAGGGGAGGCAAGTGACTGGTGGTTCACCAGGGAAAGTCACTGTACTACTTGGGATAAATTTGAATGCGAGATTAGATTTAGGTTTGGAAACCCGAATCGAGATCGTGGAATTCGCAGTCAATTGAGAGAATTAAGACAGAAGAAGGGAGAAACATTTGTTGCGTATGTAACGGAGGTAGAAAAGCTAAACCAATGCTTGAAACGCCCCCATTCTTCAAGAACCGTTTTCGAAATAGTGTGGGAGAATATGCGACCCCACTATAGGTCGAAGCTTGCTACCACAAGGGTTCACAATTTGGAACGTTTGCTAGATTTGAACCATCGTATTGACGCAAATGATCCTAGCCTCTATCGGACTGGTCATGCACAAAGCAATTCTGATAGTGAATATTCTTCATCAGAAGACTGTACAGTAAATGCGCTCCAAAGAAAGCTAAAAATAACTAGGGATACCCAAAAACCAGACTCTATTGCCAAAAATGTATCGTCAACAATGCCAGAGGTATCTGCGGTAAAATGCTGGAATTGTCAGAAAACAGGCCTCTGCCACAAGAACACTGAGTCTTTTAACAAATATCAGGAAACATTGCACATAAAAGTTAATCCGAACGTTTGTCCACGGGTACGGGTCACAATTTTAGATACAGACATTATTGCTCTGCTTGATTCAGGCGCGAGTGTGAGCGTGCTGAACTCGACCAAAATTATCCAAAAACATGGGCTAAAACTTTTTAATGCGAATGTTGTAGTCAGTACCGCAGATGATACGGAACATGAATGTATCGGGTATGCAAATATGCCGTACACTTTTGCAGGTCTTACTAATGTCATTCCGACGATAGTTGTTCCACAACTTACAAAGTCCCTTATACTAGGGATGGACTTCTGGAATGCATTCCAGATAAAGCCGATGATCAGAAATCACGACCAGCTAACCGATGTTGATGTATTAGATATTAATGGCCAGCCTTTAATTAATTTCCTCTCATGAAGCGCGATTTTCAATCGAACGACTTGGAGCCAGAATCGGAAATAGATTTGACGATATGTTCACTAGAGTTAACGGAAGACGAAAGCATGTTAATACACAAATCGCAGCCAGAATTGGACGAGTCTCTAGATATGCCATCTTTAGAATTACCGTGTAACCCAGAGAAGGACATAGAATCGATTGAAATAGAGCATGAGTTAACAGATGATGAAAGAACACAGCTTAAAGAAGCATTAAGGTGTTTCCAATGGACTAGTGAGAACAAATTAGGCAGGACGAACTTATTGGAGCACGAAATTGAGATCGTTGAAGGTGCCAACATGCGTGACATGCCCATGTAGTGAAGAGTGTACTAGCGAGTATGCTAGTCCGTTAGTCCCGAAAAAATCGAACGGTAGTATTCGTGTATGTCTAGATTCTCGTAAAATTAATTCTGTGACTAAAAAGGACGCTTACCCCATGCGTAACATGAATGAAATCTTTCATAGATTGCAGAAAGCGAAATATTTTAGTATTATAGATCTTAAGGACGCATATTTCCAAATCCCTCTAAAAGAATGCTCCAGGAACTATACTGCCTTCCGAACCCCTAAAGGGTTATTTCGATTTAAAGTAGTTCCATTCGGCCTCAAGAACGCTCCATTTACAATGAGCAGATTGATGAATAAAGCCATAGGCTTCGATCTCGAGCCATATGTATTCATCTACTTAGATGATATTGTGATAGCTAGCGAGTCCTTAGAGGACCACTTTCGTCTTCTTAAAGAAGTAGCTAGACGATTGGCACAAGCTGGACTGACGATATCAGTACAGAAAAGTCGATTTTGTAGACGGCAGGTTAAATACCTTGGCTACCTTTTAACAGAAAATGGCCTAGCCATCGACAGCACCAAACTAGAAACGATTTTAGACTACCCTCGACCTAAATCTATCCGGGACGTCAGACGACTTATGGGATTAATGGGATTTTACCAAAAATTTATACATAATTACAGCCATATCACGACACCCATTACAGATCTTCTCAAAAAGTCCAAAAAATTTAAATGGACGGAGCAAGCCGATCATGCACTTGAGGAATTAAAATCAGTACTCACGTCTTCTCCAGTATTAGCCAATCCTCGATATGATCTACCGTTCATTATCGAGACCGATGCGTCACAACTCGCAGTCGGTGCGGCACTCCTGCAAGATCATCCCGAAGGGAAAATAATAATCGCATACTATAGTAAAAAACTGACCAATACGCAACGGAAATATGCAGCAACTGAAAAGGAATGCCTTGCGGTGCTGTTGGCAATCGAAAGTTTTCGCCATTATATTGACGGCACTACATTCACGGTCATGACGGATGCAAAAAGCATCACGTGGCTCTTTACAATTACGGCAGCCAATGGAAACTCGAGACTCCTCCGTTGGGCTCTGAAATTACATTCTTATGACTTTACAATTCACTACAGAAAGGGCAAGGAGAATGTTCTGGCAGATTGCCTGTCAAGAATAGAAGTAATAGAGGTACTAGATAAAGAATACGAAGATTTGCGAAACAAAATTTCTGATAATCCATCCCAATACCCCGACTTTAAAGTTATCGGTGGAAAAAATTTCAAATTCATGCAAAATACGGCTGTTATCGAAGACAAGCGATTTCTGTGGAAATTTTACCCTCCAAACCCCGATAAAAATCAGATTATTAAAACCGCACACGAGCCTGCCCATTTAGGCTATGATAAAACTATCGCGAAATTAAAAGAAAAATTCTACTGGCCCAGAATGTCACGTGACACAAAACTGTTTTGTAAAGCTTGTTTACCTTGTAAAACATTTAAAAGTACCAACATTAATAGTACACCACCCATGGGTTCTCAAAAACGACATTGCGATCACCCATGGCAATTCATAACACTGGATTATCTGGGTCCATTTCCACCATCAGGTAAATCTAGAAGTACTTGTCTGCTTGTCGTCACAGACGTATTCACTCTGAAAGAATCAACAGAGTTATAACGACAGCTATCAGAGCTGTTCGCTCCACAGTCACGAAGGGGTTTCTGTGAAAGGGATCTAACCAGATCTCCCTACTCTGTGCCGAAATAGGAGCGCTCGTTAAACGGCCGAGGCTCCACTTCTCTCCCCCACCCATCTACTCACGAGCGAGAGGGAGCTCACCACATCCACAGCGCCCGATCGACGGGTCCATCAGGCTGATAGCATCAGCACACAGCGATAGTGCACTCGAGACCACACCACGGTCAACACGCGGACCTTCACTACGGTCATATACATTTTTAATATGTTTTGTGTTAGAGTTTAAGTATATAAATAGTCCGTATTTTACGTGTTAATTTATTCAATAAATGGTGTGTTTAAGTAGTGTGTTTAAGTGCGTATGTGATTTCTGTTCGGTGAAGAAACATCACTATTCCCGAATGAGAAAAGGGAACTTCTAAAGAACAACTAGTGCTTCCCGCCCAAGTGCACGAAAGGGATATCGGTTGCTCAAAGCCGATTGTTGCTGGCTCGCTATTCGCCATCTCCTGGTCCACCGCTCCGCTCTGAGGTATTCAACATGGTCCTTTGAACCGGATAGACGTCGAATGGTACCCGTCTACCCAGCACAGATTCTTTCCCGCTAATCCGCGGATCAAATGGTGATGGCGCCATCGTAGCTGATTGGAGACAATAAATCAATTCAAGGCATTGTTAATGCCTCACATAGGTGAGTGAGGTTCCATTTTCTAACCCTTTCATCGATTGTTCTACCGGGTCTATTTTATATATGTGCTACGGACAATCAATTTGGAATTCTACAATCGTCGCATCGAATTCTGGACCGATTTGAGAGGATTTGGTCTAACGAAGACACACGTTAGGCCCCGTTCATCTGATACAACGCCATCATACCACATTAGTGGATGTTGTAGAGGCATTCTATCAAGGAGAAATCACCATCCTGAATCCGTCTGTTAGACGTCTGTTTCAACTGCTCGTAGGCGAATAATTCCAGCCGACTATCTGACGTCACCGAATATTTCTACAGCTCGTTTTACGGAGAAACTTGTTCCGGTTAGCCGCATATTTAAAAAATACAAGGCAATCTATTTGCCTCAATCAGGTAATTGAGGTTCCTATTTTATCACTCGCTTCCTTTGGGTCTACGCGGTCCTTTGTTTATAGGATTCCTCAACCATTGATCATCATGTCATCAGCCGAAAGGAAGCTGCGTGGGCTCAAGAACCGGAAACGAGCCGTCATCAAGTCCTTTTCGGAGATCTCCGGTTTCACGGTCAACTATCAAGCCGATCGAGACGAATTTGAGGTTCCAGTGCGATTAAAGAATTTAGTGAGGCTATGGAGCGAGTATAACACGGTTCAGACGGAACTCGAATCAATCGAAGAGGATGAGGAAGTATTGGATGCGTACGACAAGGAGAGATTGGACATCGAGCGAATGTATTATCGAGTCAAAGGTACGCTTCTTCAACTTAATCGCCCATTCAACACTCAAGCCCCTCAATCAAGGCCTCAGGACCCCTCCCATCAATCTCACGTTAAACTACCGGATGTAAAACTCCCAGTTTTTAATGGGGACCATGAAGGCTGGATGAATTTCCATGACCTTTTTATATCGTTGGTACATTCTTCGCCGAATTTGTCCACGATACAAAATTTTTATTACCTGCGTTCATCTTTGTCTGGGGAAGCCCTTAAACTCATACAGACAATCCCCATCAGTAATGAGCAGTACCAGGTCGCGTGGCAAACACTGTCTGACCATTTCCAAAACCCTCGTTGGTTGAAAAGGACATACGTCCAGTCCTTGTTTGACTTTCCCTCTCTAAAGCGTGAGACAGCCTCCGAACTTCACACACTCATTGAGAAGTTTCAAACCAATGTCAAGGTGCTGAAACAGTTGGGTGAACGCACCGAACACTGGGATGTACTACTCATTCACATTCTCAGTACTCGCTTAGACAATGTGACAAGACGTGATTGGGAGGAATATGCTGAAGCGAATCAGATAGTGAAATTTGACCAGCTTATTGAATATCTGCAACGGAGGGTTAATGTTTTGCAAACCATGAGTAAGGGAAATGCCGAAACTCAACAACTTCCTTTTCCCAAGAAGCCCGCCCCGTTCCGGTTCGCCAATCATGGAACAGTACCCAGCAGATATCACAGGTGCATAGTTTGCTCTGAACAGCATACCCTCTATCAATGCCCTTCGTTTTCTCAAATGCCGGTTGGTGAAAAGGAGCAATTAGTTCGTCGCAACCAACTCTGTCGTCACTGTTTGCGACGAGGACATATGGCGAAAAATTGTTCTTCGGAGAGTTGTTGTCGTAAGTGTCAAGGCCGACAGCACACACAGCTATGCATGCAGAGATCTCACACCAACAACACACCCGCTTCAGTCGCTCAAGCTGGTCAGCCAAGCACTCAGCCCGATCCACCCAGACAGCCGAACTCCACCGAAACCCCATCGTCGTCAAACCCCGCTGCTCACACCGGTATCACCAGCTGTACTGCACAGGAAGGAAGAAGAAGCAAGGTCTTGTTAGCGACTGCAATCATCATTCTCGTAGACGACGTTGGTAATGAGCATCTGGTTCGGGCTCTTCTCGATTCAGGTAGCGAATGCTGCTTTGCAACCGAACGAGTGAGTCAACAAATGAAAGTTCACCGTGCCCGAGCTGATCTTCCAATCGCTGGTATAGGTCAATCGTCCACTCAGGTGCGGTTCAAATTTCGTTCCACTGTGAAATCTCGCATCTCCGATTGCACAAATGAGGTCGAACTGTTGATTCTCCCGAAGGTTACAGTTGATTTGCCGTCCATCTCAGTCGATGCGTCGTCGTGGTCGCTGCCGACTGGAATACATTTAGCTGACCCAGCTTTCTATGAGTCCAGCCCAATTGACGTTGTTCTAGGAGCAGAGCTATTTTTTGAACTATTCAGCGTAGCGGGACGTATCATACTGGGTGATATTCTGCCGTGCCTGACCAATTCCGTCTTTGGTTGGATCGTTTCGGGAAAGGTCGACCAACAGCAAGAACGACGTACAATAACATGCAATTTGGCAACAAGGACAGATCTTCACCGTGACATCGAACGTTTTTGGACCATTGAGGAGGATTCAGCGCCAGCCTACTCACCACAGGAGGCATTGTGCGAAAGGCACTTCTATGAAAACACTACCCGGGGAGAATATCGCCGTTATTCTGTTCGACTGCCACTGAAGGACGACGTCGTTAGCAAGCTAGGTGACAGCAAGCTAGATCTTTGGAACTCGTACCGCTCTCAGCTCTCTTTGTCGAACGACCTTCAGATTAATCATTTCATCTCGCGTTCAAACCCGATTTCATTGGAGTTGCACTTATTTTCTGACGCCACAAAAGATGCATACGGCTGCTACATTCGGTCAGTGAACTCATCGGGTGAAACAAACCCAAGTAACAAATTCAATTTTAAGGTACACTTGAAGAAGTTTACAAGACTCATTTGATAAAACCAAGCATAAAACTAGATATTCTACATTGCATCGATAAAGCAGCCATAAAACCAACAATCAATATGCAACTAGCTATTTGGTTCACTGTTGTAGAACCCCTTGGTCCGAATTACACCTTGAAGCCAGCACCTTGTTATACATATTTGCGCCTTTGTTTTGATTTGCTGTGTTATTTTGACAGAGTATTTGAGAGTGTGTTCATGTGAGTTCATTATAAGGGGTGCATTATTGAGCTTGGGACCGAGCTTGGGACGATGTTCTAGTACTGACTGAGCCAAGAAAAAAATCGTTTTTGTATGGGACCTACTGGTCTTAGAGTTAGTCTATGATAAAACCCTCTTAAGTTCCAAAAGGCCCATACTACAGGAGGTTCTCAAGGCTTTTTCCCAAGGTTCGCTTAAAACTTGATAGTTTTATTGGTACATACTTGTAATGACATTCAAGACATACTTAAAACTATGATAAAACTACCACAAGTTTTGATAGTTTTATGATTCTCCTCTTTAAGATCACTTCCAGTCTGTCACAAATATGCTTCGAAGATTCCATTCGTTCTGCTGAATAGGGATTTTTTTTGTTTATGGTTGAGTGGAAGCTACTATATTTCTCTTCCAAAGTGGATACGTATGTAAATTAATTGTAAAATTGACCATGAATGCATCTGTTTTTCACCTGCAATTGATGAATTTTTCATACGACATTCAGTTTATTGGTGTATTATTACATAAAAGTTCGATAATTTTAATGCGCCTCTGAATTATTGCTAGAACATTGACTTATTTAAAAAATAAAAAATAAATAGTTGAAAATTCAACTATTAGATAACAAGGCTGATAAATTGTTAGATCTTGAAAAAATTGGGTCTACAATCCATTTTATGTTTCATAATGTATTTTAAACAGCATTGTTTGCTCGTACCATTGGAAAAATGAGAGTTTTGTTGCATACTTATGAAAATGGCTACCGTTCCGAAGGAATCCAGAATAGCCACGCTCGCCATTTTTCCAATGGTTTTATCTAAAACTACCATAAAACGCAAATAAAACTCATATTTCTTGCACAAGACTAACAAGATTTTTTGAGGAGAGCGATAAGTTCATCTTTATTTGTTCTACTCTTGAAAAAGATGAGTTACGCTTAAATAAAACTTGTTTGAATTGCTCAAGGTAAACAAGTCTTTCGTAAGATAGCCATAAGATAGCCATGAAAGGCACATCATAAACAATGAAAATGTGACTGCGCAAATCAAAAGTGCCTATGCATAATTGTTGTTCTTAGTCATAATAACAGCTTACAGTTTAATATTTTTAAATACCAGCGTAAGTCGATAAAAAACAAAAACAAAAAGAAAATTTAACTTGAATATGCCAACAATAGTTTTGGGAAGAATAACAGATAATAAACATTGCCTGGAAGGCGGAGACATTAGTTGAGCGAAAAATTATTTGTCCTCTTGATCTATATGCTAAACCTAACGTTGGATGAAGTGCGCTGTGTAGTAGATCACTGCGCAATTCCAGCGCACTACTTCCGACTTTAGATTTTACGATAACGCATGGCGATAACGCACTACCTGGGACGTTAGGTTTAACTTGCACAACTGGCATAAAATCAATACTCATGAGCTATAATATCAATAATCAAATTCTCGGTTTTCAACTGGCGACGCATTGCACCATTTAATTTGATTCGTTTCAAAAAAATAGGACGCACAACGCATAGACCCTTCTGATAAGTTAGTCTCAGAAGGCTGCGAATCCAATGGAATCTAGCAATGTTAAAAAATAATTGTTGTTGGTGGCTGAGATGAAGGAGTATTCAATATATTGGATAGGTTTTTATTGAATTTCCGCTTGAACGATCCACTATTTTATGTTTTCTTTCACCTATGGGCGTCCATTGCCCAGTTTGTTTATTTTTCACATAATGTTCTTTCTCAAGAGTATGTGCTCTTATTCGAAACCAAATGGTTCTAAGAGCGTTTTATGGCAGCATTTTCAAGATACATTAATCTTAAAGAAGAATGTCATAAAACTTTTTCAAAACTTTTATCAGGTTTTATGGAGAGGTCTTGAGAGGGGACTCAAGTATCCTATAAAATTACTTATAAGGTGAATTACACTTATAAATGATGTAGTTTTATGAAGGTTTCTTCCAGTGTTCTTTAATCACTCTTAATAACTGTTAATCAATTAAAATCACTTTAACTTGGAAAATACCCTGATAAAACCAGATGATCTCCATAATGCTTTGACAAAACTACCATAACACATGAATAAAACCAATTTGCATTTGAATTGTTACTTGGGAAAGGGCATTCTGATGACGTCACGCTCAAAGGTGGCATCACTCAAGCCACAAACCATTTCAAGTTTGGAATTATGCGGCGCACTTATGGCAGCTAAACTATACACAAAGGTACGAAGCGCACTTCGGATCATCGACATGGGTTTCATCTGGATGGACTCGAAGATTGTGCTGAGCTGGTTGCAGACTTCACCAACGTTCGTCCCAAACAGGGTATCTCGCATTCAGCAATCAACTCCAGACTGTCAGCGGAAGTTTGTTCCTGGTAGCGAGAATCCCGCAGACCACATCTCGAGAGGACTATCGCCAATGGAACTGCTGCACAACAAGCTTTGGTGGGAGGGTCCTAAATGGCTTGAAAAGGAAAGGAATTCATGGCCTCTGCAAACTTTGGAGCTGACTGCTGATCCTGAAGCAACAAAAGAAGCACGTAAGACGTTAGCTCCAGTTCCAGCAACATCAGAAGAACCTTCGTTCTTAGAGAATCTCGTCGCTAAGTTCTCCAAATATCACCGCTATCTTCGAGTCACGGCGTTCTGCAAACGGATTTTCTCTAACTTTCGGCTTCCGAAAGGAGAAAAATTGCTTGGTTCTCCACCCATAGTAGCTGAAATCCGCAATGCTGAGCCTTCCCTCGTGCAACAAGTACAGCGAAAATGTTTCCCTGACGAGTGGAAGGCTATTCAACAGCAGCAACATGTTTCGTCAAAATATCGCCTTCTGCGCTTCAATCCGAAGAATGCTAACGACAACGTCATTCGCATCGGTGGCCGTCTGAATCAATCGGCTCAATCCTACGATTCGAAACATCAGATCTTGTTGCCAGGGTCACATCCAATGACGAAACTGCTGGTTCGCTGCCACCATGACCGTCTTCTCCACGCAGCAACACAGCTTCTATTGAACACGATTCGACTGCGCTTCTGGCTATTGGGTGGCCGAAACATTATACGCCGAGTCGTTCACGAATGCACTACTTGTTTTTGTGCTAAGCCGAAGTTGGTAGAACAATACATGGCAGAGCTCCCTTCTCAGAGAGTCGTCACACCCCAGATATCCAACAGTTTCCTCACGCGCCTTATGGCGAAAATCGGTCTTCTCCCAATTTCAACATCATCTGAACCCGAATCCATCCCGCTCATGGAAGTGACATCATCGCCACCAGCGCCCCAAACAGCACCGCAGCCGCGGTCGGGCTAGAGGTTTCCTCTGAAGGATCAACCTGGCCATAATTCTGCAGCAGACTCAACCATCGGGACGGTTTCCGCAGGGCGGATCAACCAGCACACTTTAACGCAATGAATGATACAAGCAACAATCAATATGCAACTAGCTATTTGAAATTGGTTCACTGTTGTAGAACCCCTTGGTCCGAATTACACCTTGAAGCCAGCACCTTGTTATACATATTTGCGCCTTTGTTTTGATTTGCTGTGTTATTTTGACAGAGTATTTGAGAGTGTGTTCATGTGAGTTCATTATAAGGGGTGCATTATTGAGCTTGGGACGATGTTCTAGTACTGACTGAGCCAAGAAAAAAATCGTTTTTGTATGGGACCTACTGGTCTTAGAGTTAGTCTATGATACAAGGCCCTTAAACGTAAGGGTCCAGGTGAGGACCTCTCCAATACTCTCTAGCCTTTTGAAACCCTCTACCGGGATCTTCTTTTCCATGTCCTGCTACTCGGCCAACGGATCTACGCTTCATTTTATTCGGAGACGCACCTAGGTGAACGTTCTCACACGCTGGCCGGGTCACCACTGCTTCTTCCTGCATTCATTCTCTGAAATGGACATTTCAGCCGGGGGCATGATGTTCGCTCCACAGTCACGAAGGGGTTTCTGTGAAAGGGATCTAACCAGATCTCCCTACTCTGTGCCGAAATAGGAGCGCTCGTTAAACGGCCGAGGCTCCACTTCTCTCCCCCACCCATCTACTCACGAGCGAGAGGGAGCTCACCACATCCACAGCGCCCGATCGACGGGTCCATCAGGCTGATAGCATCAGCACACAGCGATAGTGCACTCGAGACCACACCACGGTCAACACGCGGACCTTCACTACATTCATATATATTTTTAATATATTTTGTGTTAGAGTTTAAGTAAATAAATAGTCCGTATTTTACGTGTTAATTTATTCAATAAATGGTGTGTTTAAGTGCGTATGTGATTTCTGTTCGGTGAAGAAACATCACTATTCCCGAATGAGAAAAGGGAACTTCTAAAGAACAACTAGTGCTTCCCGCCCAAGTGTACGAAAGGGATATCGGTTGCTCGAAGCCGATTGTTGCTGGCTCGCTATTCGCCATCTCCTGGTCCACCGCTCCGCTCTGAGGTATTCAACAAGAGCTACAATCAAATCGAATCATAGAACATGGGCAGACAACATACAAAGCATAGCTAATGCTATAAGGAACTCGACTCACGATTCAACGAAACATACTCCCTATTTTCTCACTTTCGGGAGAAACATGATTTCAGATGGGTGGGAATATGAAAAGATCGATGAAACAGGCGAGAATCAAAACACCATTTCACTTAATGAAATGCAAATATTGTATGAACAGGTGCGCAAAAACTTGAATGAAGCATACTTAAAGCAAGCTAAGTACTACAACCTCCGATCAAACTCAAAAGCACCGAAGTACGAATTAGGTGAAAAAGTGCTGAAAAAGAGTACATTCCTATCAGACAAGGGGAAAGATTTTTGTGTCAAGTTGGCTCCCAAATACACCGAAGCTACGGTGGCTAAAGTCATTGGGGACAGCTACGAACTGGTGGATTCTTTAGGCAAACGTTTGGGGATCTTCCATGCCACATTCCTAAAAAAATTCTAACAGAAACAAAAAAACGTAAGAAAGCTATGAAATATTCTTTACGATGTTTACAATTGGTGATACTCCCAGCAAAAATACGTTCGAAAATTTATCCCGCAAAACGACAGGCATACATGTTTGTAAATAAATCTTCTTTGTAGTTGTATAGCTCATTATTTATGTAGGTTCACTTTAGGTAGAGTACACGGTCGTTTGCAAAAACCCATTAATGGGTGAAAAAACACCCATTTTCGCTAGAAGTGTCTCTCCCCATTGAATGGGTAAACTTGATTTACCCATTAATGGGTAAAAGCAGTCTTTGTCACAAAATGGGTATTTATTCACCCATTGCAAAAAAATCGAGGTTTCCCCAAAATGGGTGAAATATTACCCATTTTTGGGTGCAGATTATTAAGCAGTTTGTAAATAGTAAATTTATAGTATTCATGGTACTTAATAATAAAATACAAAAAATAAGAAATGATACTTTTACTAGTCTTTATTCATGCCTATGGAAACGAAGAATCTATTAAAAAATCAATAATTCTGCGTCCAACTTCTTTGTAAGTTCCTCCATGTTCCGTGCACAGAAAGCGGTTGTTAACACAAGTTTTTACAATCGACGATCTGGAAGCATAATTTCGAAGCATTAGATTCTTATTTATAAAAACTATCGTATGTCTTACTTGCGTTATTCCGATAGTATATTGTTTCGAATATTATGTTAGGTTTTATAAAATTGAAAAATAAAACAAGCTGCGCTTTCCACCAAAAATGCACCGGATACGCTTGGTTTTTGAACTTTTTTTCACCCATTAATGTGTAAAAATATACCCGTTTTTTTATTGTATGAGGTTTCCTTCAATGGGTATTTTTTTACCCATTGCATGATTGAGAATTCCCCCATTTTATGACAGACGGGTATGCTATTTGAAAATGGGTGTTTTTTCACCCATTAATGGGTTTTCGCGAACAACCGTGTAACTACCACTTTCGATTGGTTGTAGATTAGGTCACAGCATAGTGTAAACATTATATAATTTAGCGCAGAAATCACTCAATTGAACATAAATTGATTATAGGTAATCATGAATTTAATGGAGTAGAGGTATAGGTGAGTGTATAGGTAGATAGTAATACAGCATTTTTTTCCGCGGAATGAAGACACGCTAGTTGAACATTAATTCGCATTATAGGTGATTCATGGATCCTTCCGTTCTGAAACGATAAAAATAATTAGGTAGAGCATAAAAGTAGTAAAGTTACTTGTACTCCCATAGCTGTTGTTGAAAAGAACTGTTTTTTCGAAGAAATTAGCTGGCGTCGAAGTTGGTGGTTCGCTAGGCTGCTCTATTTTTAATTGAAACAACTTGTTCATTTTGGGTCATGGCTCTGTCAAAATAACGCAGGGTTGTACTAGAAGCTATCAGATCATGTTGCGATGTTTTATAGCATATTTGATCTGTCAAGTGGGGTTTCGGTGAATTTTATAACATTTTGCAATTTTTGTCAGCAAAGGTTGATGTAGTTGAAAAGGATGGTTCATTCTTTAGGTTTTCGTGAAAGGCAAAGAAGTCAATTGAATGTTTCAATATTATGGTTGATGCTGTTGATTTCAAGCGATTTTTTTAGGCTGATGTAAATTTTACAGTTAGTCGATCAGGATCGATACAGTAAAAATACAGAATGCTAGATTTACGTCCAGGGTAATATTATGTTGCGTTAAGCCTATGAATAGGTTGGAATACGTCCAATAAGGTAGGGAAATCTAAGTAACTGGTCTGATGGTTGTAGTTAATTCAGTGTTGGTGTGGCAGAGCAATTTTATTAAATTCAGTAACAATTGGATTATATAATTATAATTACATGAAAACGTTTCTATTTTCAAATTTTCGTAAACATTACTTTAGAAAGAAGTTGGGTTATGAAAATTTGATCAATTTCCCATTGATCAAATTTTCATAAAATTGCGTCGTGTGATGTAACGTGCTTAGTTTTTTGGCTTGTGTTTGGAGCTACAGGTTTTGATTATTTCATGAACTGTTTACCTTCAAGCCTAAAAGTTGAAAACATATGGTTGCTATAAAAAGTTCCTATAATTTCGGATAAAAGCTTCACTTAAAAATGATATTAAAGATGAAATGTAGATGGCCTAAAATATTAAGTCAACTGTATATAATATTATATATATATGTATGTATATTATGTATAATTTAATTACTATGAGTAAAGTTCAGTTAGTTCAAGATTTAGAGGGTTCGATGTATCATAAGTTCAATCTCATCGATCATTTCTGTTCCAAGTCGGCTAGGTTGAAGTTAGATAGTGCAAATTTCTTAAATTATTGAGGTGCGTTTTGGTGAAGCTAGCTATTGTTGAATTCTTGAGTGCAGTTGATAGTTTTCATAAAGAATACTAAAGTGAAACAATACTTACTTCAATACCCATTTGTAATTTTATTTTAAATAATAGTTCTTGGTGGATAGAATCACGGAAAGCGAAGACTCGGCCTTTGTGATTTTGAATATAGTTAAAAAAAATGGTAATGTTTAAATAGAATTCATTTTATGTGCATAATTCTTATATTATGTATCGTTGGACTTCAGCGTCCAACGGGCGCTTTTTCTATACGGGCTAAAGCCCGTCGGCACATTTTCCGACAGAATTAGGCTTTGTTGCACATCCGGAGTACGTCGCTTGTCGAGGCCCGCCAGTTGCTGGTAGTCAAACGGGGTCGAGAAGAAGTACTGGCCTGCCTGCGTTCGTTCGCGTACGATCGGGTAGAGTACCGGTCTGCCGACGCCTCCCTCGCATCTCTAGTTCGGCCGTAGCGAAAAACCAGCAACTCCTGTCGTTGGTGACGACCACTGTTGCAGTACCGTCGCGAGACAACCAGAACATCGCACACCTTTCGTGCGTCCCTCGGTCGACGAACTGGTTGCCGGTGCAACATAAGTAAAACCCTGCGCAGGTATGTCACTTTCATGGCCATGAACAACACTCACAACATACACACATACACACGTAACGATGCTAGAAAAGATGAATTGAAATATTAAAATGAATTCTAAATGAACTTATGCCTTAGTCTCATCATTTCACATATACTGAGCACTGTGGTTGTGTAGTCCTCCCGAGTGACTTCTACTCTTAGATTACTACGTTACGTTCTACGTTCATCTTGCTTGCGTTTCACTTTCGTCAGTTCATTTAAATTGTGGCCATCACGTCGCGTTTGATACGATACCGAGTAGCCGTTCATTATACCATAGACTAACTCTAAGACCAGTAGGTCCCATACAAAAACGATTTTTTTCTTGGCTCAGTCAGTACTAGAACATCGTCCCAAGCTCGGTCCCAAGCTCAATAATGCACCCCTTATAATGAACTCACATGAACACACTCTCAAATACTCTGTCAAAATAACACAGCAAATCAAAACAAAGGCGCAAATATGTATAACAAGGTGCTGGCTTCAAGGTGTAATTCGGACCAAGGGGTTCTACAACAGTGAACCAATTTCAAATCGCTAGTTACATATTGATTGTTGATTATACCCTAGGAAATTGTGCTCATGCTTTAAACAGCTTTGTCGGGCAATACAATTAGACACGAGCAGTGGTCTCTCGTATTCGCGAGTGGCGCAAAAGCCACTGGTTTGCGACAGTTTTTTGGGTTTGGTAAACGAGCGGTTACAAATTTTAGAAGGAGAAGTCCTTACTCTAGAAGTATATTTTGAATAAATAAATAAATAAAAATAAATAAATTAAAATCAGTGGGGTTGTGTACAAGACACGACCGGTTGACGTAAACTACGTTAAATCAAGTGATGCATTATAATGTCAGGGAAATTCTGTGCGGCTATTATTAGCGTTAAAAGGGTTTCAATTATTCGTGCCGGTCGCTTACCCTTACCGATAGAAGCAGTTTAAGTCACAATATGACGGGTGCGGCTCTTATGGGACATTAGACCAGCGTTTTGAAGCCAGTATGTAAGAAAATTCTATTGTACGCTCTTGAGAAATTATTTGGTGGCCCTGAAAAGGGCCGTTTGGTTTTATGAAGTCAGTGCGTGGGAAAACTCTGTTGTACACTCTTTATAACTCTTTGGTGGCCCTGAAAAGGGACTTTTGGTTTAAATGATGACACGGTCACGGTTGCACGTTTTACGATGGACTATCATTAAGGCCAAAAAGATAGTTGAGGATCTTTACGGGAATATATGTTTATTAAATTAATGATAGTTTTGCTCATTCTTATAATCATAATCGCTTATGCTTTGTGCACAAATTACGTAACGCATGAAGGGGAGGGAGGGGGGTTGAGCAACCGTTACTTATTGTGACATATGGGGGAGGGGGGATTTTAAAATTGTTACGTAACAAAATAACCAATTTGAAATAAAAAATCAAAAGTGAATAACCAATTTGCATTATAATAAAACGATATTAAAAACACATTTATGGCCAAGTGGTGCAAGAAATCTGAAATTTTAAGAAAAATGGATTAAGTCTATCTATTGATTTCCAACCAAATTCTAAAGCTTCGATGAATGGAGACTATTTAAATGTGATCTTCTAAATGAAAGATATCTCATGACGATTTGAATCAACAATTGGGGTAATTTTCCATGCATCGTACATATGCACGCTGAGAAATATATTGTTCTGTATATATTCAACACAGCTTACCTTTAATTTTAATTTATTCAAACAATACCGGTTTTATTTTTGATTATTATTATTTTGGTTCTTAAAGCGCTACAAAGGAGGCTTTTATTGAAAACAAAAAGCATTTATTGTTGAATCAAAACATAAGATTTTCGGAAACAATGCACCTTTGCATTGATTCGACCAAAGCGGTTGAATTGAAAAATAAAATATTGTTTTTTATATTAGAACCATTGAAATAATTTGAAACCATTGAAATTAAGTTAAATTTGTTGTTGATTGTTTATTCTACAAAATTATTTTGTTGATTGATTTCTGTTAGAAATATTAATTGACTAACAATATTGGTTTCGATAAGAAATTTTGGTGTTTCAAATATTTGATTGCATTAAACAAAGACAAAGTGTGGTTTGATTTAATACACAAGAAATGTTGATTCTAGTCGTTGCGTTCAATCACCAAATATTCCTCTGCGTGTAGCCTACATCAAATGCACTTGTTACTGCGTCTGTTGTTCTATGTTTCTGCCGTCATGAATTATTCGTACACAGTGCGCCATTATTCATGCACTGCACGGATAAAACGGAAAATTGATTGGTATAACAAAATATAATTAATAATAACTAGATTATGATAATCGCAATAGGTTAATATTCATTGGCGGAACTGGGCAACTAGTCTGGAGGGGGCCTGGAGGGGGCCTGCCCGAAGATTTTTTTCGTGTATAGGAATATTGAAAAGAGCGATGAAAGTAGCGTAATTGTTTAGGACATGTTATTTTTATTGAAGAATCAGAACAGCTTCAATCGAATAATTAGATCTATTCGGGGCCTCGGTGAGTCGAGATACCTTAAGAGAATCGAATGTGGTGAATATATACCTCATATTATTCCGTGGGGATCGAATGGAGAATGTAAACACCTTATTCGATTCTCTTGAGGCGTCTCAACTCATCCGAGGCGGAGAATAGACCTGCACAGAAACAAAAGCGTTCACAAAAATGAAAACGGACTGTGAATTAGTTCACGTTTTCTTGATTTTTACCCAAAAACGTGAACTAGTTCCCGATTACGTGATTCAGTTCACGGTGTATTTTTGCTTGCTTTCGTACTCATGACTGCAGTTCACGGATCCGGCCATGAATTTTTTTCCGTGTGAATCTATATAGAGTCATGTTTAAACTAAAAATCTAAAAAACTAAAACTACAAAGAACAACATTGAGTCAATGCACATTTTAAATATCTTCAAAAAAATCCATGGGTAATTTGAGGTTAAACTTAAGAATTGGATTGACTTTGATAGTATTCCAGGGCATCGAAATTCCATGGAAATTTTTCGAAATTTTAGTGGATATGGAAAAAAATATATAAACAACTACAGTATAGGCCAAATTAACATATGCATCTACCGTTTCGAACTGTAATGAATTTAAAAATGTTCATGTACCGCCTTCAAAATTGCAGCAGACTTGCTATAACAGGTTTGACAAAAATTTAGTTTTTAAATAATTTAAAATTGAAAAGTTCTACAAGATTGAATTGTTTGGAAAAATTATTCATTTTATTAAATTTTTGATCAGAGGTAATTTTGAAAGCTGTGTTTCAAAATGTATAAACTCAAGACTGTTTATTAGGTTACTTCTGAGCTACTTTAAAAATTTCTGCTCAATCCATCTTTTGAGTTAGGACAGAGTCGACATAGGAAATGCCAGATATGGCAATTTTGTATGAAAAGCTGTAGATTTATTTTATATTTTCGCCATCAATAACCCAAAATAGCCAACACCAATAACGCTAAAATAGAAGCTTTTGATTGAAAATCAAATCCTTTAAAGAAACTGGGAACACACAGGCTGTTACAATTCTTAGAAAATTAAAAAGAAAATCGACGGGTCTTGGTATCACTTAATTAAAATATTTTTATAAATATTTTTAGAAAAGAATAGATAAATAATAGTTTCAACAGGTTATAAATAGTTTTTAATAAAAGTGAGCCTCATGTGCGGCAAGATTTCCCCCTATATTAATGAATAACATTTTACAAAAAAAAGTCGAAGAAATTACTAAATTTCAAAACTTTGATAAACTTTTTTATAATTAAATTCAGGAAATTTAAATACATTAAATATCATAAACAATGATGTTTAATTAATTTAATTTGTAGCGTTGTGAGCAGAGTATGTACTGAGTTTTTTTTTCTTGTGTGGAGCTGAATGACAGCTTGTTTGTCAAGGCTGGACCCTTTCGCAACATTCCCTATTACTAGGACGAATACCATAGTAACACTAATATGTCAACCACGTGATCACCATTGGAAGTTTTAGATATTTTGTCTTCGTATTTTATGAAAGATGTAGAATTTCCCATGTTATAGTACCCATCCCTGCAATATTGCACCCAACAACTTTGTAACAATTTCTAATTAAAGATGTCTCCAGCAATAACTCTTAAATTACTATATGCATTTCATCAATACTGTATTGTGAATAGTTCAATTATTACAATTACCTTTTGGGGATGATACACAGGCCCATAATGCAGTCTATATCGACAACTAGTGATACTGAAGTCAACCCCAACAAATATTATGCTTACAGAAATTTACCTGATGGTATATACATATGTTAACCTTACTTCTTAAACTACATTTTTGAAAATATTATCGTTGATGAATAAACTCCTATCTCCATATTCTGCTTATTAACATTCGTAAGTTTGAAACTTCTAATCAATCTGGGGAATTTATACTCTACTCAATTTTTCGTACAAGAGAAAATAATATTGTGAATTGTAAAATGCGCCTTTAAACAATACTCTTTATTGTAAACCTTCTTGAATAATAAATTAAAATACTTACATAGAATAGTGTTTCAAATCTAGTGTTTCAACTTAACAGGGTCTAAATTTTACCGTCGCTATTATTTTAGTTATGAGTCTTGACGTTTTAATATTAATAGAATTGAAACTAAGAGGAGAATAATTTATCAAATACCTACTAAGTGAACAAAAAAAGTAAATGGAATTAATAAATCAACTTTTTACTAAAAACACCGCGATATACTAGTTTTGTGCACATGCCTACTAGTGCATGCCTAAATAAGCCCTCTGCGTTCTAATTTCGGTTTTGATCTGGTAAACTCTTGTACCCCGAACGATATCTAGGTTCATAGGCGTAGCCAGAGAGAAGGCAGATGGGGGCGACTGCCTCCCTGACTATGCAATCAAATTTAACCATTCGTCCTTTCACCTCTAAACCACTCACCGTATACTACCAGAACGTCCGTGGACTGCGAACTAAAACGAACACACTGCTCCTCTCTCTGCTGGCCAGCGATTTCGATATTGTTGTTCTTACGGAAACGTGGTTGCACACCGAAATCGCTTCCGCAGAATTAGCATGTAACTACGCTATTCATCGATGCGACCGCAATGCTTCTACCAGCAATCTGCGAAGAGGTGGTGGCGTACTGATTGCTGTAAAATTGGAGCTGAACAGCAAGGCCGTACATCTAGTGGATTGTGATAGTCTGGAACAAACGGCTGTTCGGGTTGTATTTCCGCAATTTTCCTTATTCGTTTGCTGCATTTATCTTCGACCAAATAGCTGTCCGGAGAGCTACGCAAGACACGTGGAATCAGTCAACCAAATTCAAAGTCAAGCCAACCCCCGTGATGTTATCGTATGCTTTGGAGACTACAATCTACCAAATTTAATCTGGCGATTGGATGAAGAGATTTTGGGATACTTGCCAACTAATATGTCAACGGAACAAGAGCTTGCCCTAATTGAGTCTATGTTGTCAGCAGGCCTCTATCAGGTGAATGATCTTCTGAACGCGAACGGAAAGCTACTTGACTTGGTATTCGTAAGTGATCCATGTATCATAGATCTCTTCGAGGCTCCATCTGCTCTTCTAAAAATTGACGCTCATCATAAGCCATTCATTTTAACTGTGGACGCCCGTTCTCGCGAGGATGATTCTCTATCAGGCATCGCACCGTGTAATGATCTGGACTTCAGCCGCTGTGATTATCAGGCCATAAATGCAACGATCGCCTCCCAGGATTGGAACCAGCTACTAAACAACAATTCAATCGATGCCTCAGTTACCACTTTCTATGGAACTATCCATCAAATCATCCGGGACACTGTTCCTGAAAAAACTCGTAGGCCTTCTAAGCAGTTTAGCCAACCTTGGTGGACGCCACAACTCCGCAATTGTCGTAACCGCTTACGAAAGATCAGGAAACGGTTCTTCCGCAACAGGAATTCTACGAACACGAGTGAGTTGAAGCTCGCTGAAGAAGAGTATACTCATCTGCAACAGATTCGTTTCCGTGAGTATGTCGACAGTATCCAAGCAAATTTCAGACAAAATCCTTCTTCTTTCTGGACCTACATCAACAATCGCAAGAGTTCTACCAGAGTTCCCATTGATGTTTCCTACAAGTCTCATAGCTCTCACTCGTCGGTTGCAGCTGCGAATCTATTCGCCGAGTTCTTTCATTCCGTACACGACGACAACCCACCTCCAATGTCGCAGCAATACTTGGAAAGTCTTCCATCGTATAACCTTCGACTTCCCCAAGTCATTTTCAGTGATGACGATATTCAGAAAGCTCTCAGCGCTGTCGATTCATCTAAAGGTCCTGGTCCCGATCTCATTCCGCCCGTCTTTGTCAAAGAATGTGCTCAGTCGCTGTCTGTTCCCGTCGCAGCGATTTTCAACCGATCCTTGATCGAAGGAGTATTTCCGGATGCTTGGAAACTGGCATCAATAATTCCAATCCACAAGACTGGACACACACATTGCGTGGAGAATTATCGACCGATATCTATTTTGAACTGCCTAGCGAAAGTTTTCGAGAGTCTATTACATGACGTGCTGTATCCTGCCTTGCAACCTGTGATATCCGAGCATCAACATGGATTCGTAAAAAGCGGTCAACAACGTCGAACCTCATGACATACACCCACAGTGTGATCAATGAGCTGGAAAAGCGGTGTCAGGTTGACGCAATCTACGTTGACTTCTCAAAAGCGTTTGACAAGGTACCTCACGTATTGGCAATTGAAAAATTGAACCGCCTGGGACTACCTTCTTGGATCATTCAATGGCTGAAATCATATCTGTCTGCACGCAAAGCTTTTGTCAAAGTGCACGATGCTAGGTCGAATGTATTTGATATTCCTTCCGGCGTCCCGCAGGGCAGTCATCTTGGTCCTCTGATATTCGTACTCTTTATCAATGATATGTGCGATAGCCTCAAGTCTGGGAAACTGCTCTATGCAGATGACTTAAAGCTGTTTCGCGTGATTAAGTCGCTTGTGGATTGCGGTGCACTGCAAGCTGATATTGAACGTGTTTCAACTTGGTGCGAAATGAACGGAATGCAAATGAATGCGGCGAAATGTAAAGTAATGACGTTCACTCGATGTCGGACTACTGTATCTTTTGCCTACGAGCTGAAAAACTTGCCATTAGAAAGAGTCACGTCGATCAAGGATCTTGGCGTCATACTTGATAGTAAACTTCGCTTTAACGAACACATCTCAGTGACAACTGCGAAAGCCAATGCGATGCTAGGTTTCCTACGCCGGAACACAGCCCATTTCAATGACGTGCATGCGCTGAAGGCCCTGTTCTGTGCTTTAGTTCGCAGTGTACTTGAATATGGAGTGCAGGTTTGGGCTCCGTATCATGCCGTCCATATAGCTCGTATTGAGAGAGTCCAGAAGCGCTTCATAAGGTATGCTTTACGTGGCCTGCCATGGAACGACCCAGTGAACCTACCGCCATACGAACATCGATGCGCACTCCTCGATTTACAACCGCTGGTGAGTCGTCGAGTGATGCTGCAAAGGTTGTTCATTTTCGACGTGCTTAAGTGCAACATCGACTGTAGCAGCCTTCTCGAAAATGTGAGGTTTTATGTACCTACTCGTCAGCTCCGAAGTCGGCAACTGCTGTGGATCCCCAGCCATCGAACAAATTACGGCCTGAACAATCCACTGGATTTATGTTGTAGACGTTTCAATGAAGTGTGTGACTGTTTCGATTTTAATGTTAGCAAAGTAGTTTTTAAATATAGAATTAAGAGTGTCGATTAACCAGTCTGTGCGACTTTTGTGTCGAAGATGTTGTCAAATAAATTAAATTAAAATTAAAAATTAAATTAACCCTTGGCCTCTGGGAAATTTCCTCTGAAAAATTACCTCTTGGAAATTATCTCTGGAAAATAGCCTCTGCATTTGACTTTGAGAAATAGCAATAATTTCCCGAAAAAAAATTAGGACAAAAATTAAATCACGAAAATGGCGTCTATTGAATGGGCGCTCAGAAATGGTTTTAGAAAAGTAATTACTTCCCTACAACAAGACGAACACATCTCTACTCTGGAAAATTGGTCAATCCAGAAAATGACCTCTGGGAACACGATTCCAGGAAATGGCGTAGCATCAGAAAAATAGTAACCGGAAAACAATCAATTTCCCGAAAAAAAGAAGGACAGATATCCGCTCTGAAAAATTAGTCAATCCGGAGACTGGCTTCTGGGTAATTGTTCCCGGGAAATGACCTCTCGGGAACGGTCCCTGGAATGAAAGCACTTTCCGAAAAAACGAGGACAGAGATCCGTTTTGGAAAATTATTCATTCCGGGAAGTGGCCTCTGGAACATGCCTTTACCACGAAATAGTGTAAAACTAAATACCGATAGGCAATAGTATGGAATTTGGATAATGTCTATAGATCGGGAATCAATGATCAACACAATTTTAAAATCCAAGATGGCGGCTTCTGGTTGCCATACCCCCCTAATTTAAATCCTGGCTACGGTCATATCTAGTTATGATTTGCGGCAGTTGAGTATTTTTCATCCTAAATCAATAAATTATTGAGTTATAAACTAAATTTAACCATTCATGGGCTGGCTTTTATCCGCTTATCATGTTGTTCGTTATTAAACACCACGAAATTGGTTTTACAAAAACTAGCTTCTAACAGACGCAACAAACTCTCGAGCAATGTGGATTTAATGTTGATATATAGGAATTCTCATGGATCTTATTTTCGTAACTATGGTTTATATCGATATACCAACTTTACATCCTGAAACAAACAGTGGAGTAAGTGAAAAGTGTGGGGAATTTGGTATTCGCACTTTACTCCTACAGAAATAGTTACTCGTTCAGACTATTTCTTAAAGGTCGGTATCGTTTTGAAAGAAATTAATTTTTCCATCCCAAATTCATGTTAAATTCCGTTTAAGGAATCGGAAAAGTAAAGAATCGAAAAGAAATTTCTGTAGTAGTATCCACCTGAAAAGAAAGACAAATAAAATTGGAATTCGTAAGGTTTCCACGCAAACTAAAGGGAGCTGTCAATTTTACTTTCGGACAAATGTTCCGCTTGATTATTCAGTAAGTGAATGTGATATTTTGTTCCATGCAGATCAATTGTCAAAATTCCGTAACCTCTTTATTTTTTGAGTCGATACTGGCCTGGTGCAAAAACAACTTACACTGGGAAAAAAATTGTATAATTCCGTAGAGGTAATGAACAGTGTTTCATTTCAAATTAGAAATATATTAGGGAAAAATCCTGGGGGGGGGGGGGGCTACAGAATTCTGGAGGGGGCCTGGTCCCCTAGGCACCCCCAGTAGTTACGCCAATGTTAATATTATGCATTGCATAAAATACTGTTCCGATCTTTTAGCTAGAATTGTTTGTAATACTTTAAATAATTTCAAGATGTTTTAGTGAAGTTGCTGAACTAATATTTTTAACAGTTTTATAGTACGTTCGCACTACTGCTTATATTACGTGATATAGAGTATCTTGATATCAACATTTAGTTTTCACTGGAAATAATGTACATTTCATTTGATATCAAGACACTCTATATCACGTAATATAAGCTGTAGTGTGATCGTACTATTAAGAACATCCAGTAACCTGAAGAAATGCAGTACAATGAGTGCAATATTTTTCGTAATCTTTTTAATAGCTTAAAGTTACTTAAATGAAATTAATTGACTAATAATAGCAATCTTTGCTAATTTCAAGTTACTGAAATGAAAATTAAACATAAAAACAACAACAATAACAGTTTTTGTGATGATTTTATCACAATTGAGAAATAGGAGAGAAGGGGGCGGGAGCGTAACGAAATTTAAGGGGGGGGGGGGGGAATCTGCTCACGTGTTACTTATTGTTACACTGAGAAAAAAGATTGGTAAACGCAAACATATTCTAGTTTCATTCAACCGGAATTTCACGTTGAATTGGGCACAAACATCATGTTAGTTTGATTTGACTACCTACGGTGGTTAAAACAAACTTAAACTTTTAGTTATTGTTTCGGGAATAATGCAGTTAAGTTCAACTGGCATCCGTTTGAATTTACTTTTATGTTGGTTGTTTAATTATGGCAGCTACGAAAACAAACCAATTTGTTAGTTGGTTCTACCAACGCTTATGCTTTGTTTCAAACAAATTTGATTATGATTTAAAATGGATTGCTGTTTGAAACAAACGGTCAAAACGGTGGAAACAACAAACATTTCCGTTCATCTACATTTCTCTTGTAATACTTTCAATATGATTCATTTGAATAAAGGGCCAACAAACATTAGAAAAGCGCACATTTACATTTATTGACCTCTCTCAGTCTAAAAGAAATCTAAAAATGTTAATGCGAGCATTTATACTATTTTCAGGTTTTCATTAAATTTCTTACTTTAGATTTTCACCTGCGCTGAAAACTTAAGTGAATAGAGCATGCAGTGGGACCGGACACAAAATGAAATAACTCAAAAAAATAGTTGGTTTCAAACTAAACTTTTAGTTGTTTTTTCTCCAAACAATATATCAGTTTGATTTAACCACCGCTTTGGTTGAATCAATCTTAAAACTTTACTTGTCTCCCTGAGTCAACGTAACCTGTGTTTTGGTAATAATAAACTTCTTGCAAGGTAAAAACAACAAACATGTTAGTTTAGAACAAGCATAATTTGTGATGTTTTGTGGTAATATCTTTAGGTAGAAACAACCATCCTGCTTGTTTGTTTCAAAACAGAATCGTTGGTTGAAAACAACAAAACGTATTTTTAAAACAACAATGTTTTTAGTTTGGATTTCAACAAACAAGTTTGTTGTTTCAAACGGGACTGTTTTTTCTCCGTGTACAAAGGGGAGGGAGGGGGTCCAAAATACCGTTTTTTTGCGTTACGTAATTTGTGCACAAAGCCTAACATTACTAAATGTTTATTCGTATGTCATACTGTGCCTGAATGGCCTGCATCTCGGAATTCTCACCATCGCTGGAACCATCAACAATGTTTTGCATCGTTTGGGGGATTTCAGTAACGACAGGCAGCGGAGAAAATTCTATAATACATACATACAAACATATATTTTGACTGATACCTTGTCTCCTTTTCAACATTCATATAGGGTACATACACGCTAAGATCAGTTTACCCAAATATGGGTAAAGAATACCCATAATCGTGAAAACTGCACATACCCATTTATGGGTACGTTATTGCTGATTGCAGTTAAAAATGGACTTCGACAAAAATAGAAAAAGTGTGATAAAAGTGCACGTTAACGTCAAATCGTTTCCTGTCTTCAATGAACTTATACCTTTCAGCATAAAGGATAAGTGCACCGAAAACAACAAAACGATTTGACGTAAACGTGCACTTTTATCACACTTTAAAATGCGCAAAAAGCACTTCTAGAGTCCAATTACAACTGCAACCAGCAATACTACTTACCCATATTTGAGTATTTTTTTCCATACAAATTTACTCAAATATGGGTAAAGTCAACTTTACCCATATATGAGTATGTGCACTTTAATGCGATTATGGGTAAACTGAGCTTAGCGTGTAGGGTACATGTCCCTTGACTCAGTCGATTATGTAACGCACGATTACAATTTTAACTATAACTCATACAATAATTTAGCTGGAAACGATATTCAACTAGTTATACCTTTGCTCAGACATGCTTAACAAAGCGTTTGCTGTACTGGACCATGAAAAGTCACCAACTAACATTATTGAGTCGAAAACGTTCGATGTATATGGATATCATTAAAGATTCTTCTTCGAACGGATTTCAGTAAAGTTTATTTATCTCATCACTCCGGGCATTTATTTATATTATCGCTCCGGGCATTCGGCTATATTCGGTATACTATACGGAATATAAAGCTACTTTATAACATCTAAATGGCTTTCTCATGTGATCAATCGGCCATTCCATTTCAAAACATTAAAATTCCCACTATATTCATTTAGTTATATAGGTATTGGTATGAATAAGCCCTTCGAAAAATACACAACCGCTCACTCTTACTTTTCCATTGAAAACTTTAATAATCTACATTTTACTATGTGATGAATACATTAGGCCATAGTTGGGAATATAAGGTTAAATTCGTACCTAAAATATGGTCTATGGTTTTCTTGTGAAATTATTATTCATGTTTCTATGTGAATGTCAGGTAAATTAGTGAATCCATTATGGCTTAAACGTTAAGGAAATCGAAATATATATAAATATATTAGATCTCGCAGAAGAAAGAGAGTGAGTTTTATAAAATATAATTATTCTTTGCAATGAGTATGGGATAAAAGGTTGGTTAATGTATGACAAATTCTTTTAAATATAAAATAAACACCTGAGAAAATAATCACGCATTAAAACATGTTCAGCGTATTAGTTGTATTGAGTTATCATTTGTAGGTTCGTATCATCACCAGAATACAATAAATACTATGTTGACATTTATTTAGACAGGGAGCGATAACATAGAGAGATATTCAATTGCTATGATGACAAATTAATTTGAATTTAATAAATATCAATTTCCTACCTCGAGTTGAAGGACCTTCTCCAGCGTCCCAACTAGTTGTTGGCAACGCATTACCTGTTGCTGCTTTCAATTTCGCCCGATAACTACGAGCTCGCTCGGCATCGGTGCATGGTCTTTTCGGAGGATTTCCCGTATGTTCGCTCTTTATGCGCTTCCTGAATCTGCGCAAGCGTTCTGGATCAAATCGGTTAGGCATTCTCACTTTCACTATGTTTCTCAAAACGTTTTTCTTCCTAGAGGTAGGACTCTATCCAACGCGAATCGTTAACACAACAGAATAACTGTATATAACACACTACTAATTGGAATTTACAGAGAATGTTGGTTCGGAATATCATGTTCGACATCGAAAATGGTGTCCGTGATAGGGAATTTGTGTGGTTTAAGGTATGCGACGAAGGGAAAACAAGTTTTGCTAATTCCACTGGCTGCCAATCGACAATTTGAAACGAAAATCTCAATCAAACAAACTCTCAAGCTGAGAATATTGAATTGAAAGTAGCAAAGATGGATTTGTATCTGGTAGGCTTTTTCGGTGAAAATAAATCAAAGCGTCCGGCAGGCTTTGATTTATTTTCACTGATTTTATGGATCCGCTGCATAGTACACTGTAGTAACGATTTGGCAAAATCCAATATGACTGTCAATCGACCGAAATGTAAGATAAACTCTTATTCAAATAACTCTCTCAAATTAGAAATTGAATTGATTTATTGATTCATCGCGGGTTGCGCCAATCAGCTAGGAAAAAAAATTCACCGTCGGAGAATTGTCCTGCTCGCCTTCTATGGAGGCTCTCCCGCAAACAGTAGCGTTTTTGTAGTCGTGACGAACAAATCGGCACTAGATTAAATGACGCACAAACTGAACGGAATATTAATTTAATTCTTATATTAACAACTCTCTGAACTGGATTTTTTGTCCTCAAAAGGACAGATTATCAATTTATGGATTGCGCTAACCAGCTGGGTAAAATTTTTACCGACGGCTTGCCGTCCATCGAGCACCGAACTAAATTTAAGATTAGTTCTTTAATAAACAACTCTTTTATTTTAATTTATTGTCCTCAAAAGGACAGAATATTTCCACCTACTGCTGCTCGCCCCTAAGGACGCTTTCCCCCAAACAGCAGCGTTTTCGAAGTCGCGGCGAAACAATTGCCACGATGAGGTAAGCTGGCGGCTTGCACAAACCGACGCGATTGTGCGCCCCCATATCCGCCATTTTACCTCATCGCGACGATCGCTGTTTGGGAGAGCCTTGGTACATATCACCACCAGCTGCTATGCAACCACCAGCTGCTTCTGCGACCAGCTCCGCTGCCGGACGAATGAAGCAGCTGCCTGCGACCAGCGACCAGCTATCAAAGACCAGCTCCGCACAGCTTCAATGCTGCCAAACGACTGAGGCAAAATTTTCCTAAGTGTTCGTTTTACACCGTTCTCAGCTGCATGCGAGCCGTACATGGAGAGACGAATGAAATGATTGGTTAAAGTCGCTCTCTAATACAAAGAGGAAGAAGATGATGCAAGACGTTCCTTGCTTCGATTTGAAATCTGTGAAAGAAAATATGGTAAATTTACTCTGCAAAATGACATTATAAGACATCACCTTATATTTGCGTTATTTTCAATAGTTTACTATTGTTTGAGAATAATGTTGGACAATTGAACTGGAGCGCGGTAAAATTTACGACCGATTGAAGAAGAAATCATGTAAATCTATCGTGGATTTTTTGAGTAATTCGCGTACAAAACGTACGGTTTTTCGTGACGGTCGCAACATTTTAGATTTTCATTTGCCACCCTACCCTTGCCGTAAGACGTAGTCTACGTCAAAATAAATAATTTGTGCTCCCGGAGCGCAGCCCAGCGTGCGGAGATATCCAACGAAACAAACCGCTTACACTTTTTCTCGGTGGGAGACGTTCGGCCAGACTGTGCAGAAGGGTCAAGTTACACAGATGTTCCTCTAACTCACAGGCCTTCACGGTAGCTACCATGTTGCGAACGGCTAGCGCAAAGTCGACGAGTGTACCCAAACGATCTGCTTTAGGTGCGGGAAGGGCATTTATCTTCTGCAGCAACGAATGAACGATGATTTCCGGTCGGCCGAAGAGCATTCTCAAAGTAGAGAGTACCTGCTCCAGATTGGTTGGATGCAGCAGCTGGCATTTAACCGCTTCAAATGCCTTCCCTCTTAGGCACTTTGTTACGTAGGGGTACCGTAACAAAACTATTTAATTCAAACACCTCAGTAGACTTGGCTATAGCAACGGTCTACCCGTGAGGGTGGGTTCTACATCGACCTCCTTTGATGGCTAGCGCAATCTGGAGAACTATGTCTAGTCTCAAGGTCGGCTGGTGTTATCTACTTTACTAATCAGAACTCGTGATTTTGTAAGATGAGAGAAAAGCTAGTGATTATAATTTTTAGTTTTATTTTTCCTACTTTTACAAACTGTGTGTGTGTATCGTGTATGGTGTGTGGTACTTAACTGGCCGAACCGGTCGGTAACTGCTCGAATTGTTGGTTGAGGATGGCGGGGAAGACGGCGTATGGCGTGGTGGTGAAGATGGCGTATGGCGTGGTGGTGAAGATGGCGCACGGTGTAGCGCCGTGTGACGGTGAATCTGTTACCGATTTCGGGTAGCCGGCGGGAAATTCTGGCGATTATTGGCTTGGCGGCGGAAAACGGTGATGGGTAACGTGGGTGAATAGCAGCAGGGCGGCGGGAAATTGATACTGATGGCGATCTCAGGTGGCCGTGGGATGACGCCACCCGTTTTCGAAGATGGTGGGCGATAGCGCGCCCTTCGAAGTGGCTTCTTGACGGGTTCTCGGCGATAGAAACGTCCCGATCAGGTTGATCGGACGTACTCTCTGATTCTCACGGGTGCTCCGGCAGACCGGACGTCGAATGCTCAGACAACACGAGTCTCTGGCAATCCGGACGTCCTATGCTTGTGGAATAACGGGTCCTACAGGACAAACGAGAAACGTCTATAGGTCCTTTTCATTTATCACCTAGCCACCAAAACCAAACGATTCTTCAAAACCATACCTGATCCAAATTGCTCCCTTTTTCAAGTTTAATAGAGTGGCTAGTCACTGTATAACACTTAATTTTAAACTTTTGGATGAACTTTCAAAGCTGTCTGCTCTCGATGAGGTTTTCTTGGCAAGTGCCCGAGCCTATCTTTTCAGCTCATTTTTCCACCTTCCATCTAGTCATCTCCTGAAGCTTTTACATTATAGCAGTTGGTAGTGAACTGTGGTAATCGTGTACTAAACCTAGGGGTTTTGTGTGTTGGCAATAGAAATTTAAATTTAAACACAGAGAGAGACATGCAGGATTCGACATACAAAACATATATACAAAAATAAATTGTTACAAACGGTAACAACTTCTGTAAGCGGGCCATATTCTCCTCGGGCGAAAATCCACAAAGGTTCGTCGTGTTCTCATATGTGGCGAAAAAGAGCGGCCACTCCTCCGGTTCACCGTTAAATATTGTTAGCTCCTTGGCGACTGCATGACGTGCAGCGAGTTGGCTTCTATTAAGTAACGCCGTCCCCCCCATGGCAGATGGAAAGTCGTGAGAGTCGTACGGGTAGTATTCTTGAGGAGTAGGACGTGGAAGACCAACATATGAGGCAAAGGCGTGAGCTTTCGGTCGCTGATATTGATTCGATTGGGAAAACGACGAAATATGCGGATGCTGATCGGTCCTAGTATGCGCAAACGTCGAAGCGTTGGGTCGTGGATTGGCTGGAGGTAGATTAAATGCCGTCAAATTCGGTCGTTGGTAGACTGGAGGTGGAGCAATGGCCGAAAAATTGGGAAGATTGTTGACCAAAGATAGAATTTCAACAGGAATGTGTAGTTGTTGTTCTCTCAGACGCGGAATAAACATTGGCTCGTTCTGATTTTGGTGCACCGTAGGGGGAGCAAACGGTGGAATATTGCGGCGATGATCGTTCATAGGAGACGAATGAAAAACAGGAGGATCACTTACGTTGTTTCTAGCTGGATCTCTTATGTTGCCGTTGCCTTGATCCACAGGATCGGAATTGCCGGATGACACCAGCAGAAGCTGGAACCTACGTAGCAGAAACTTGCGCTCGATGGCTTTTTCTTCTTCTAACAATTGGATTCGGAGTTCAGGTGGAAGTTCATTCCTTAGATCAGGATCGTCAATAGGCTGTCTAGACGCTGGCGGCACTCCCGGTGGCTGAATGGTTAAAAATATCCTACAAAGTTACATATTATGTAAAGTAATTTTTCCATCGTTTATTTATTTGAGGTTAACTTACGTTTGTGTTTCGAGATTTCGTTGCTCGGTTGGAACTTTGCCTGGACAGTAACGTGTATGATTGTGCTGTTTTCAAAAACCTAAATTTCGGCTTTAATTTTATAAATTCCATTAAATATTGCAAAATTCGTTACCTCTAGCTCAATAATTCCTCACTAAATCCGAAAACTCTATAAACTACCAACTTATCTAATTTTCTTATTGGGTTGAAAATTCCAAGCGCTACAACCTTATTATAACTTGTTCTATCGATGACACTGCTGGACCAGTTGACAGCTCTTCCTGTCCGTTGTATCGTAACCTGCTTCACTCTGCTGCATAAGTACGCGCCGCTGTATCAACCTGACGGATAAAGGCCCAGCTACAATGAGGAGCGCAACGGCGCGTTGCGGCAACTTTTGATAGTTAATCCATATATTTTATGTCAAAAACTGCCGCACCGCGCCGTTGCGCTCCCCATTGTAGCCCAGCCTTAAGTAGGTGCGGCGTCGCACGAGGGGCGCACGCAACAAGCGTAATTATTCTATCAAATGCAACTCACCCATCACTTCAAAACCACAAGTTCACTGAAGACAGGAAACGATTTGACGTAAACGTGCACTTTTATCACACTTTTTCTGTTTTTGTCGGAGTCCATTTTTAACTGCAATCAGCAATACATATATTGCTGATTGCAGTTAAAAATGGACTCCGACAAAAACAGAAAAAGTGTGATCGTCAAATCGTTTCCTGTCTTCAGTGAACTTATATTGCTGATTGCAGTTAAAAATGGACTCCGACAAAAACAGAAAAAGTGTGATAAAAGTGCACGTTTAGGTCAAATCGTTTCCTGTCTTCAGTGAACTTATACCTTTCAGCATAAAGGATAAGTGCACCGAAGACAACAAAACGATTTGACGTAAACGTGCTCTTTTATCACACTTTAAAATGCGCAAAAAGCACTTCTAGAGTTCAATCACAACTGCAACAAGCAATACCTTTCAGCATAAAGGATAAGTGCACCGAAGACAACGAAACAATTTGACGTGGGAAAGTCCATTAATAATGTCACGTGGTAGGGGGGTTTGGGAAAACGGGACGATCCATACAAAAAAAAAATTGAAGGTCCATACAAAAACCGTGACAAGGGGGAGGGGGGGGGGGGTTGTGTAAAAAGTCACTTTTTGCGTGACGTAATTAATGGACGTTCCCTTAAACGTGCTCTTTTATCACACTTTAAAATGCGCAAAAAGCACTTCTAGAGTCCAATCACAACTGCAACAAGCAATATCAACGAAAACATGGGTGGGAACATTGCTATAGAAAAAAAGAATCGGGTTCAACTGTCAAAGAAAGTGAATCATATAAACAAACGTTTATATTGAGGAGAACCTGGTCCGAAATAATAAATTATAAAATTCAGGATTTTCACAGAGCAGGAATAGAAAATCATCCAGAGTAGGCATATTAGAACGTTGAAGAGAAGCCAACCCGGCGATTATAATGCCGTATTTGCACCGGGGAGGTGCAAATTGAGGAATTGAGGCTTATCAATTATTTCATCCAGCGGAAGTATACCACGAACTGAAGCTACAGATGGAACTATGTAGAAGGGTAAGTGGCGATATGGAATTTCGGATTGATTGCAAGTGATTTTAAAGATTAATTGCTTCGTTTGTAGCTTACCGCACTAGACGGACATGGAAAGGACATCAAAATCTATAAATTTGGCAAAACGCTGCTGGCATTAGCCTCGGACAGGAAAATTCCATATAAACTGTAAATTTCGTACTTGCTGGACCAACAAGAATCGCAAATTGGTTCTCGGCTATCGATTGTTAAATGTCGCAATCGCAATGATCCCACCAAGGAGCTAACAATTTATCATATTTCGTCAATCGGGATCAAAATGGACATCACAAACCATGAAGAGCTGTTGGGCTTCTCGTTTATACTTCAACCTGTTCTATATAGCGTGTGGATCGTCCTCACTATGGGTGAAGTGACTCTCCGTGCATACAAATGGAGAGTCATCTCGATCCAAGTGGAACCTAGAAAAGCACAACTGCCTACTTACGATCATTGACCTGCTTGTGATCTAAAAATGTTGAAGCTTGATTGCCTCGTGAGTATAGATTAAAATATTCACGAAAAATTCCTGACAAGCTGACACTTCCCATGTTGAAAAATTAGGTAGTTTGATCAGAAAAGGAGTGCAACATGCTGTAAACAACAAACCCAACAAGTTGCAGCATCTTTTTTGTACACACGCTATTTGATCACTGGATGTTGTCGTGAAAAGACTTTTCAGCCCTTGCCCACACAGGTGCGGCTAATGTTGGTTTTCCTACCACATCATCCCATTGAAACAATCGGGCCGCATAATGTGCATCATCTACATTTCGAAGTTAATTTTTGTAAGCTGATTATTTTTAGATTATTGTAGTTGTTAAGGAGTAGGTGTAAAGGCTGTGTTACACTCAGAAAATTTAACTGATAGATTCTATGTGTCCACACATAGATTTTTGCAATCTGCTTTGTACAATGAAATCTATGTGCAGGACACATAGTTTTTTGGTTCCATCTAAAATCCATGTGTAGCCGCACATATTATTCATTTTACACATAATTTTCATGTGCCCTTCTAAGAATATTATGTTTATGTGTGGCAAATCAAATCTATTAGAATTACTCATGGATTTTTACCATTAATTATGTGCATATTTTTTTTCGTGTATGCCTGGGACAGACATACAACGTACAGCGTTGTACTCCTTTAGTCTAGTACGTGTTTTTTGGTACTGGATTAAAGTATTTGACAGTTCGTACAACGGTAAGCGTTGTATGTCTGTCCCAGGCATTAGCTGACTGGACATGGAATTCAACCAAATAAAACAAAAATCAAATACGGTAGAGCACCACTTCTGCGGCTTCTTACACCCCGTTCGCACTACAATCTATATTACGTGATATAGAGTATCTTGATATCAGCATCTATACATCTAGTTTTCACTGGAAATAACTTGCATGGCATTTGATATCAAGATACTCTATATTACGTAATATAGTTCGTAGTGTGAACGGGGTTTTATTCCCGTAAATCATCGTTACTACTCAACCGCATTGAAACCTAATGATTTCTATTCTAAACGGTAGATCCACACATTAACAAATAATCAAGTTGATTGATTTGAATATAGAACAATAGTGTTGATAATAGCGTTGATTAACTAAAATGGCTCCGCTGCCAAAGCAGTGCTTCACTATTACTGTTTAAAAAAAGCGTTCGAACCAGAAACCCTTGCTTTACATTTTACATTTTTGAGTTTATATCAGTCATCTGAGAAACCAAAGTACCATGGCGAAATCGCTTACCTGCAGTTGTTGAGTAACAGGATGTATGATGATCCAAATATTATGCACCATATTGACATGATGTTCGCGTTCAACACATTTAAAAAATTTAAGTGGCAAAACAAGTTAGTAAGTTTGTGATGATTTGACGATTTTATTAAAACTGTGGAAAACTGCGGAAAACTGTGGAAACTCTAACTCTAAGTTACCGAATGGCCAACATGACAGGTAACGTGGTATCTGATCAACTAACTTGTTTCATATTAGAAGATGTTTAGATCTTCTTAAAAAATTAGCTAAACTTTGAGACGAATTTCGTTGATGGCACACTTATAAATAGTCAATCCACGGTCCAACCACTTGTCAATTTTCAAAGTTACGTCTTGACCAAAACCCCAATCTTCAAAGACTATTAAGTCGGGCTGGTTCGTTACTAAAATATAATTATATTACTCTAAATGTCGGGAAGCAAAAGTCACAAAGTCAACGCTAATTTAAAAATGCGTCAATAGTCTTAACTGATATTTCGCTGTTTGTAATTGAGCTAGAATAATTATAAACCATTTCCGCTTAGATTGATTACTGATTGTGCATTTTTTTTCAGAAATGATGGGGAGAGACAAAGGAGTATGGCTTTAAGATTTCATTTACGATCTTTGAACCCTGTGACGTGTCAAGCTTTGTGCAATTACCCGCTTCTTATGATCTAGTCGGAATAGATCCTTCGAGATTTCAATAGACTATTTGGCTGAATTTATTGAATTTATTTCAGTTTGCTGATGAATACTGTGGCCATATAAGTAATTCAATCGTTTTCCTCGGACATACAGGTTCATCGTGTACACGCAGGGTTGGTTGATCCGATGCATTTTTTTACCATATAGATGGGAATGCCCATTTCTTTTCCGTCAATTGTAAGTAACGTGATAAAGATTCGTTCCCGTCTTCGTACCCTTCGTCGCTTGGCACTCGCTTATTCGTCATCCGGCATAAGGGGCTGACGACGAGCAACACGCAGTTGCCGAAGATGTCTGGAGTTAACACTATTATCGCTGCCATAAGTATCATTGATCGTATAGTTTCCGCTGCTACCGATGGATCTCTCCCATTGGTGTCCGATCGATCAGTATATCAGAGTTGTGCAGTAGTTGATTTCCTCCGGCTTCCAATAAGTTCATGAAAGCGGGAAACAGATGGATCACTAGCTTCACTTAGAAGGACTTGGGTACAATGTCCGAGGTCGGGGTCCGGTACACACGCAGAACAGTCGAGTACGCTGCAAAATATATTTAGGGTAACCGTAAGTGACGGGAAAAATCATTTTATGCAAATCAGCACTTACCCCTGTATGCGGCTGGAATTTGATCTATTTTTTCATTGCTCCTCGGTTACTTCAAGTGGAGCAAACGGGAATGCACTCATTTTCTAGTCCCATGTATACAAACCCTGCATTTCTAAAATAAACGATCGAACCAGGGATGCCAGATAATTTTTCCAAATGTCTGGGAATTTCCATAAAAATCTGAAAGTTTTTGGAAAATCTACTTAAGTTGTTAGAAGTTTCTTCCTGCAGCAGGGATGCCAGATATTTCTTTCAAATGTCTGATAAAATTTGGAATGCCTGGGAATTTCCATAAAAATCTGTAAGTTTTTGGGAAGTTGTTAGAAGTTACTTCCTGAACTTCTGAGAAGTTCTTTTCTGAACTGTCGAAGTAATCTTTTCTGAACTTTAGAGAAGTATTCTCCTGAACTTCGGGGAAGTTTGTTCCTGAATTTTTGAGAAATTCCTGCTTGAACTACTAGAAAGTCCCCCATATACTTCTGGAAAGTTTCTTCCTGATTTTTTCAAAAGTATCTACCATAACTTCTGGGATTTCGTGAACTTCGAGCAGTTCTCATTCTGAAATGCTGGAATGTTCGATTCGGAACTTTGGGGAAGCTCTTTAGCATTTCTGGGTAGTTCCAACTAAACTTTTGGTCTCTTCGCGACTTCTGAGAAGTCCTCTTGTGTACTTCTGAGGAGTTCTTCATTGATTTTTTTGAAAAATTGATTCTTGACCCTAAAAGAAAGGCCCTCTCTGGTAGGTTTCTTCCTGAAATTCAGGGAAGTTTTTTTTAGCTTATTCTTTCCAAAGTTCTGATTGGTCCCATCCGGAACTGCGAGTCAAATTTTATTGAAACTTTGGGAAAGTCGTCTCCAAAAATTTTAGGAAAATTCTCCTAAATTTGTTCTTGAAGGTTCCTGGACTTCTGAGAAAACCTCTTCTGAAATTTTGGGAACTTTTCTCCAGAACTTTGGGGAAGTTTGTTCCGGAACTATTGGGAAGTTCGTGCTCAAATTAGAAGGAAGTACCCCCAATGCTCCTGAAAAGTTTGATTTTTTTTCTCTTTAAAGAATTTTGAGTAATTCTTTTTCTAAAATGTTAAAATGTTCTCCTCTGAGCTTTGGAATAGCTGCCTAGCACTTCTGAAAAGTTCCAACTAACCTTTAGAGAAGTTTCTTCCGGAATCTCTGGGAAGTTATTTCCTGAACTTGAGAGAAGTTCTTTCCTCAATTTCTATGACGCATCGTCCTGAGGATTTTTCTGATTTTTAAAAAAAATACAGGTAAAATTTGGGGAAGTTTTTTTTCTGAACTTCTGATTCAATCTTGAATTTCTAGGAAGAGCTACAAAACCTCTGAAAAATTCCAAAATTCAGAGAAGTCCTCTCCACTACACTTTTTCTTGAAGCTCAGATAAGTCCTCCCCTGATTTTTGGGAAGGTTCTGTCTTGCAATTCAGGTAAGTATGATCTTAAACTTCCGTAATGAATTTTTTTAGGTTCTTCTTGCATGAACTGCTTGATCCCAATGCTTCTGAGAAGTTTCTACCTGACCATAGAGAAGTTTTTTTTTTCGAGGAAGTCTCTAAATTTCTCAAATATGATTTGTATTGTTATGAATCTTGATTTTCGTAGTGACTTAATGGCAAAGGACCAATATTACGCTTTTTCAGTAATTTTTCACATGGGTTTGAACACGCGTGGGATTGAACACTACCATAAGTAGGGACTCCATGTTACCCTCGGTAAGGACCTATACGAAACATATGTCCGGGCCCATTGCGTCTCCCACAGCTGGCCCAGTGGCCCAAAGCTTGCGTTTCTTCAAGGATTTCTACTCTTAATGATACCTACGATATTCTAAAATATTTTAACAAAGATTCTTACCGTATCTACTATACTGTCCAGATCCTCATACGTTTTAAATCCAACCTTCAAAGAATACTTTTATTTGAAATTTAAGCAATATTTCAAATGTCTGTAAAAGTGTTCAGTAAAAATGAAAAGTCTGCAAATTTACAGACATGTCTGTGAATATGGCATCCCTGGATCGAACTGATACAACTCAGCGCCAACATTATGGCCAAAACACAATGATAACGGAAACGGAAAACGGCAAAGCCCGATCTGAGTATGCCTGCTTGTCGGAAAGAAAACAGGCTAGATCCAAGCCGATTCTAATTGGACATATCGAAGTCATTTGCAGCAACTGTCAAAATTGCCGTTTTCCGTTCCATCATTGTGTTTGGACGGTTAGATTAGGGCGAATTTGCTTTTGTAAGAAATGGCATTGGTAGTCATTTTCTCTTGTACATAAGGTAACAAACACAAATTAAGCACTCCTCAAGGAAGAGGAGGTTTATTTCTATCCGCTGATATATTCAATTTGAAAGAATTGTATTCAAATTCCGATAAATTAGCAGACAAAGTGTTTGTTTACAAAAGCAGATTCGCTAATCAAATGTTGGCGCTGAACTGACGAAAATTTACAAATTGACAGCTGTCATCCGTGCTGCCGGTATGAATTATAGTCACTAGATTCATAGTCTGGCGGATACAACGACGGGAGCCAATTTCAACTGTCAGTTGGCGGAGCCAATCGAGCATATCTCGAGTAATTTATGTTAAGGGCCTAAACGCCATTTGAAAACAATAACTTAAAACGTTGATTTCTCACGAATTACGAGAATCCCACCATATCCTGCTTCTCCATATGGTAAAACTAACTTTCTTCTACCACATGCTGCTTTCATTTCACGAGAGTGATTTGAGATTCAAGAGAAATCGATATTGAAAGTCATTGTTTACAAATGGCTTTTAGGCGCTTAACATGAATTACTCGAGATATGCTCGATTGGCTCCGCCAAGTGACAGTTCAAATTGGCTCCCGTAATTGTATCCGCCAGACTATGAATCTAGTGACTATAGTATGAATTTGCTCATGTTTGCAGGGGGTAATGCTTGGGACAGACATACAACGCTGACCGTTGTACGAACTGTCAAATACTTTAATCCAGTACCAAAAAACACGTACTAGACTAAAGGAGTACAACCAACAATCAATATGCAACTAGCTATTTGAAATTGGTTCACTGTTGTAGAGCCCCTTGGTCCGAATTACACCTTGAAGCCAGCACCTTGTTATACATATTTGCGCCTTTGTTTTGATTTGCTGTGTTATTTTGACAGAGTATTTGAGAGTGTGTTCATGTGAGTTCATTATAAGGGGTGCATTATTGAGCTTGGGACCGAGCTTGGGACGATGTTCTAGTACTGACTGAGCCAAGAAAAAAATCGTTTTTGTATGGGACCTACTGGTCTTAGAGTTAGTCTATGGTACAACCATAGACTAACTCTAAGACCAGTAGCATAGACTAACTCTAAGACCAGTAGGTCTCATACAAAAACGATTTTTTTCTTGGCTCAGTCAGTACTAGAACATCGTCCCAAGCTCGGTCCCAAGCTCAATAATGCACCCCTTATAATGAACTCACATGAACACACTCTCAAATACTCTGTCAAAATAACACAGCAAATCAAAACAAAGGCGCAAATATGTATAACAAGGTGCTGGCTTCAAGGTGTAATTCGGACCAAGGGGTTCTACAACAGTGAACCAATTTCAAATCGCTAGTTACATATTGATTGTTGCCAGTAGGTCCCATACAAAAACGATTTTTTTCTTGGCTCAGTCAGTACTAGAACATCGTCCCAAGCTCGGTCCCAAGCTCAATAATGCACCCCTTATAATGAACTCACATGAACACACTCTCAAATACTCTGTCAAAATAACACAGCAAATCAAAACAAAGGCGCAAATATGTATAACAAGGTGATGGCTTCAAGGTGTAATTCGGACCAAGGGGTTACATATTGATTGTTGGTACAACGCTGTACGTTGTATGTCTGTACCAGGCATAAGTCACTCGACTACCTTGTGCTACACAGAAAGAAATCTTGTGGTAAAAACTACCATTTTACCTGAATACGCCCAATGACGTTTATACAAGGTCCGGCCCAAAGAGCTAGCATGTATTAGTGAAATGATGAAATATGTAGTAATATTAGTGTCCCATGATAGTGTTTTTGTATCGCATAGCAAATCATCGAAGGTCATCGAAGTGGTGACGTCAATCTCCTTGATGAAGTTCGAAGAAGAAAGTGGTTGTTGTTTTGTGGTCAGCAGAGGAACAAATCACTTTTTATTTGTTCCAATCATTTTTCAAAAGGCGATTTTTATAACATGCATGATCCAGACATAAAACGCCGCAACCTTAAACGAGATGGTAAGTTAATTCATTTTTGTTTTCTTAAACAACATTACATTTAGTATCCTTCGTTCATTTTTAGCTGTTCCATCAATCTGGAATCCGACTCCCGATGCAGCAAATTTATCGGAACGTGCAAAGCGTATGGAAAAAAAGTCTCGCTCAGAGCTGGTAAACCAATTGTTGGAACAGTCCGAAAAGGAAACTGTAGAATGTAAAAAAATACCACATTGCATGGAAGAAATTCTTATGCGGAATCCAGTGTTTCTTGCTGCAAGTGACTCGAATATCTCTGAGCAAAATAAGCAATGCCATCAAGAGTCATCAAACGGAATCCGAAACGATGACATTACGAAATCGGACTTCTTTGAGCTGACGTCATTCGATCCTCAACTTCACAGTTCGCTTTTGCATGATAAAGAACCTTCATGCATGGCCGATGAAGATCCGGAGTATAATATTAAATTGCTTTGTGATGCTGAACCTTATAAACAACAACAACACGATGTGCTCCAGCAAATAAAACCTGCATCAGGTGTGGATGGCAGGTTAACCTCGAGCTTGTCATCGAATTCGACTTTTAAAACCATATTTGAGTCCATGGTTCATATCACAAGGATAAATGATGAACAAAATATCAAACGAGGAACAGTAAAACGACTGCACTCCATAATCGCGCACCAACGTCAAACAACCAAAAATCTACGAATGCAGGTATAATAATACACTATAACTTTTAAATATATTAAATTGAGCACACAGTGCGACATGATTCTCTTCGTCATGGTTTTTTGTTGTTGACTAATTAGTCTTGGCCATAAGATGCACTTTTATACAAAGAATCTATGTTGGTAATTTTATGCCCGATAGGTTTGAGAAAAAAAAACCCATGGTGAAGTGAATCAAAATGCCGGAAATAAGATACGTCTCCCTATGTAGCTCAGAATAGTTTATTTTCTTTATAGCTCAGAGGACGAGATTCCCAAATCAAAGGACTGAATGCCACGATACGACAGAACGATAAATGTATCAAACATTTAACAAACAACAACGTAACACTGCGAAAAGCTTGCCACGAAATGCAGGACGTTCCAGAATGTGTGATTCAGAATCGAATCCGATCATCATTCCTGAATATCTTTTCATTGAATCAAACAAACTTAATGTTAGGTTTGAAAAAGAAAGTGGTATGGACGCCACAAGAGATCTGTAAAGCATTTTCTTTAAGGTAAGTGACCGTTACGCAAAAAACAAAGAGGTAGCGAGACTTAGACCTTACTCAAATTGATCACTCTTGTAATATTGTTGCATAACATATTTTCCAGATATCATAGTCAACCAGCGTACGAGATAGTGCGAAAAGATATGAAAATACCTTTGCCATGTCTTCGAAGTCTTCGTGAATGGGCTTCAAGCATTGACATGAGAAAAGGAATACTCGATGATGTCCTGCAGGTTCTTGAGATGGCAGGTCGACAGATGGAGCGTCGAGAACGAGTCGTTATCCTCGGATACGATGAGATGTCTGTGAGTGAAACTGTTGAACGTGACAAACGGAATGATGATATAGTTGAACCCCACAAAGAGATGCAGGTAATTTCTGCGCGTGGACTTTTTGCAACTTGGAAGCAACCAATTTACGTTGGTTTTGACCAGCAAATTTCAATCCCCATACTGAACGAAATTATCACACGTTTGCATACTATTGGATTCCAAGTAGTAGGAAACGTTCACGATTGTGGTGGTGGCAACCTTACCGTGTGGAAGGATATAGGAATAGACTGCAAGAAAGAAATAACACATATGAAGCATCCAGTAACAAGTGACGACGTATACTTTTTCCCGGACGTTCCTCATCTTCTTAAGCTGGTACGAAATTGGCTCCTTGATCACGGATTTTATTACAAAGGTATATATATCTAAAGTAATAAACATATATTATTTTCTTATACCGTAAAGTGGCTAAATTCTGCGCAATAATGCACAGTTAACAACCTTTCCAAAATAATTTGTTATTGCATACACCGTAGACCGATAAAAAGGGCGATACGGTCAAAATTTGGTCAATATCAACTTGACGTATTTCTTTCAATTTTGCATTTAAAAAACCTGAACACCCCTCATTTTGAAGGTGTGTGTGTGTAGAATGTTGCTCCTATTTTGATTTTGGAATTCACTCTTCAGTTGTCAAAATGCCGTCCAAGCAAGAAGAGCAGCGTATCAAAATTTTGCTCGCGCATCGCGAAAATCCGAGCTACTCGCACGCAAAGTTGGCAAAATCGCTAAAAGTTGCCAAATCAACCGTTACAAATGTAATTAAAGTGTTTGGGGAACGTTTGTCGACAGCCAGGAAGTCTGGATCGGGGGAAAATCGAAAACCGGAAGCCGTTGAGACGACAAAGAGAGTTGCCGGTAGTTTCAAGCGAAACCCTAACCTATCTCTCCGAGATGCCGCAAATAAGCTGGGTGTATCGTCTACAACCGTGCATCGAGCAAAAAAACGAGCCGGACTATCGACTTACAAGAAGGTAGTGACTCCAAATCGCGATGATAAACAAAATACGACGGCCAAAGCGCGATCCCGGAGGCTGTACGCGACGATGCTGACGAAGTTTGACTGCGTGGTAATGGACGACGAAATCTACGTCAAAGCCGACTACAAGCAGCTTCCGGGACAGGAGTTTTAAACGGCAAAAGGAAGGAGAAAGGTGGCAGATATTTTCAAGCACACGAAACTGTCAAAGTTCGCAAAGAAATATCTGGTTTGGCAAGCCATCTGTACCTGTGGCTTGAAAAGCAGCATTTTCATAGCTTCCGGGACTGTCAACCAAGAAATTTACGTGAAAGAGTGTTTGAATAAACGTCTGCTGCCTTTCCTGAAGAAACACGGTTGTTCCGTACTGTTTTGGCCGGATTTGGCATCTTGCCATTACGGTAAAAAGGCCATAGAGTGGTACGCCGCCAACAACGTGCAGGTGGTTCCCAAGGACAAGAACCCTCCCAACACGCCAGAGCTCCGCCCAATAGAGAAATACTGGGCTATTGTCAAGCGGAACCTAAAGAAGACCAAAAAAACTGCTAAGGACGAGCAGCAGCTCTAGGCAAACTGGCTTTCTGCGGCGAAGAAGGTGGACAAGGTGGCTGTACAAAATCTGATGGCAGGGGTCAAGCGTAAGGCCCGGCAATTCGGATTTGGAAAAGCGGAAGCCTAACTCAATATTTTTCCTGAATTTTATACTAATTGAACTTGAAAAAGAAATTTAATTTGATTTTTTAAATAAACTATTTCACCGATTTACACGCGTTTTCCCTTGACAAAATTTTGACCGTATCACCCTTTAGCTCTGCACTGAGCCTATTTCCGTGCATTTTGTCGAATGCTGTATTTTAAGATGTATATTTAGGTATAGATTACTGACATGAATTGAGATAAATATTGAGTTTGATATTATTGACTATAGTGTATGCAAATAATATAAATTTAGAAAACATCACAACACTACAATTTAACAAAAATACCAAATTGTGCAAACTTATGGTATTTCACGGAAGAGAAAAAAATAATATAAATTTAGATAAAATCGCAATAAAATGCTGCGCATAATAGTGCGATTTTATAGAACCAACATTTTTTCTTCTTTAACAGGCTCGTCACAAAAATATTCTTGGAGTTGTTGGTCGAAAAAGCGTCAACTTTACAAAAACCACTTTCAAGAGAGCAACCACAATTCAGAAACGTGGAATTGAACGCCATGTTTAAACTATCGGTAAAACATATAAAAGTAATTGGGACTGAGAGGCAGAACGTCAGACTTGCTGCGGAACTGTTAAGTCATACAACGGCTGTGAATTTGCGACGCTGTTTCGGAGAATATGAAGAGGCTATGCTACTGGCCGAAATCATCGAAAAAGTCAACCTTTGGTTCGATGTCATGAATTCTTATCAAATCAAACAAAATGTGCCTAGCAAAAAATGTTATGGGATGGATTTAGAAAACCAAAACCGTATTCTCGATGATATGGCAGAATTGATGCGAGTAATGAGAACGTTGCAACGCCAGTGCTTACCGAAAGCCACACACTTACAGGTAATGAAAAGCTTAAAACTCGAATTGAAAAATGTTTACTCTAATCTAAATGATAAATTTTATCTGTTGATTTATTCAACTAAATTCCACATATCGAAATCAAATACTTATTTAATTTGTTCTTCTTCTTAAGACTTTCCAGAAGGCGATTTTGGTGTCCATAACGTCTGTGAAAAAGTTGCTGATTATGATGCATATGCAATTCGATGTTGTCTTCATTATGACCTATAAAGTGAATCAGGATTTCATCGAAAATCTATTTGCAATTCTCAGATTAAACGGTGGTACACATGATCATCCTACGCCATTACAGGCTCTGGATCGCTTGCGATTGGTTTTTCTGGGTAAAAACATAAATCAACTTAAACGAAATCAGAACACGCAAAATAATCATATTGATGAAGATTACATCATGGCGAAAATGTTAAGGAAAAAAAAGGACTGCAGTAATGAAGCACGAAATTCTTTGAACAGCATCGAAGACTACGGTGACAACGATGAGGAACTCGAGCCGTGGCAGTTTGTTCATACTGAACAAACTTTGGAGGAAGCTGATGGCGCAGAATATGTAGCTGGATTTATAGCTCGAGGACCTAAGACAAATTTCCCGGATTTAGGTAATCACACTCAAGAACTGCAAAACGAGTCGGAAAATGGTCTATGCTCGGAAAAATATGTTCAAGACCTTTCCTTCGGAGGACTTGTTGAGCCATCCGATGCATGGAGCAACATATATAATCAAATGGACGCATTTTTCAATCATATCCACAACAAGAATGAGCCAATTATTGGGGAAGTTGGATTTTGGAATACAAAGGACGTTGAAAAACGATCAATTGCAATGTTGCAAAAGCAATTTCCAGGGATACCTGACAAGATCATTCAAACATATGCTAACAAAAGAATAAATATTCGAGTAAGACACATGAAGAAACGTTTGGAGGAAAAAAAATCACAAACATAAAATAGCGAAAACTAAAAACCAAAGGAGAAAGGAAAACAATTCTGAAAAGGAGTTTCAAAAAGAACGAAGCGCAGTTCTAAGAAAAAATGACAAGAAAATCAAACATGTAACCAGTTAGATGCAAATTCAAACTGCACACAAAGTCGTTGAACATCGAACCGATCTACGAACAAAGATGCCGCTATGATTAATGTAAAGTTGGTACTTGTTTAATGTCTCTTGTTTAGTACTTGTTTGATTTAAGGACATACATATATATGCTTAATACATATTTTCTTTATAGGTTTGAATTCTAAACACCTCCTAATCGTTCACGGCAATGGTTTACGAAAAACAAACTATCATAGATAGTAGTAAGGTAGTTATCAATAAGAAATCAATTTTCATTACATATATATATATAATTAAAGTTTTTCTTTGAACCTTGAATTAACAAGAAAATGATTTTAACCTTCGAAGAGCCAAATGAGAGGTTTTATTACGCCAGCCCTTCACTTTGTGTTCGACGTTTGTTAATAGATTTCTAAGCCTGGACCAATTGTTACACAGTCTAAAAACTCGCCAACTGTTGCACACCTCTTAGAAAAACGCACGGAATGTGCAACGATTGACAAGTTCAAAAAATTCCTAAAACTACATAGAACAGGGTGGAGCAGAGTATGGATTTACTTTTGTTCAACATGAAAAGAACGTATTTTTGCATTTGAAAACATTGAGAATCTTTCAGGGAAGTAAAGGATTAAGCATCGAGATGCTTGTGTGTCTGTTTCATTCAACAATAAGTTCAACAAACGTTTTAAATTAATCATTTCAATTAAATCTGTACACGTTCTAGAAATGTTATGGTACTGTGACGTCACCACTCGCTTGCTCAGCAATGTTTACAATGTTTTTTCTTCTAACACATGCAAGCTGCCAGTTGGGCCGGACCTTATATAAATGTCATTGGACTACGCCTATCTTTAAAACTACCATGAAATTTCAGTCAAATTTACTACGTTTACGGTAAAATCTTCAACGTTTGTGGTATATTTGACAAACCTCATATTGATATCAACCGCACCATGGTTGATCTAATCGCAGGCATGGTAAAATCAAACGCATTTGTAGTCAGCTGAAAATTGTTGGTGATTGCGCTTAATTTAACCCCCGAAATGGTAGTTTCTACTGCGGTTTTTTTTGCGTGTACCACCCTAAAAACACAATCCACCACACTTCAAACACACTCGCCACCACATGAAAGATAAATTCATATCTGGCACCACTTACACGAATCGATTGTTTGTTTTTGTTTCCCTCTCGCTTACACGAATGTAATTCAGACGATGCATACACGGTTACTGGCTAAAACCCATTAATGGTATTAGGCTTACACGGTTACTGGCTAAAACCCATTAATGGGTACTATAGTACTCACTTTCGCTATAATCGCCACTCCTCATTTAATGGGTAAACGCGAATAACCCATTAATGAGTACGGTCCACTTCCGTCAAAAAATGGGTATTTTTTTACCCATCAGGGTAAACAATTTTTTTTACAAAATGGGTAAAAAAACACCCATCTTTGAATCATGAGTAGATAAATTGATAATGAAATCGCGTGCTTTCGAAAAATTATCCGTTGGAATTAAAAATAGTCGTAGATAGTCGATATATTTCTAAATATTTTTTATTGAACAGCTTTAATATTATGTAAAGTATCAGCAAAAGCAGCTTCCTCATCCAGATGGATCCTTGGATGAAAATGAACTGTGTGGCGAGCAAATGCCCAAAACGTAGATTGCAAGGACCCACAGCTTTTACATAGGAATGGAATGGTATTTTTAACGCTGGTTTTGAGGTTATGGACGTTTTTAATGTGATTGTTTAGATCCTGGAAGTTATCTGCCACGGAGCTTCAGCCAGCAACAGGACATTCGTAACATTAATTTAAAATTCAATTTAACAAAAAGTTTCCCGAATAAATTTAGATTTACTTACTCTCTAGTTTTTTGTAAGACTCGAAGTCCAGTTTCTTTCGAAGCTCTTCCATTTTTCAAATAATCTGAAAACGGTGGTTTTGGAAATTAATTATTTTAAATTTATATGTTCATATATTTAGGAATCTTTTACATACCAACTGGACCAACTATCCACTTTTGCTCAGCTTATTCGTTGGCAGATTTCGGACCGGATTTATTTGATTCGAGACTCAACTGAATCGCAACGCACAAACGACTGAAGAGAGTTAAATAATTTTCATAACTATTTTTCACCCATTTTTTTCCTGCTAATAAGTTCTCACCAATGGGTATTTTTTTACCCATTTTGGCAAATCAAATTATACCCATTGTTTGACATTTACGTGTGGTGTTGAAAAATGCGTATTTTTGCACCCATTAATGGGTTTTAGCCAGTAACCGTGTAGTGACCTTGAACGCACGCACACTACAGTGCCATTTAAAACAAAGGAGTGCATCTTGTGGAGGAAAATAAACCATCATTCCTCTGCATGTGCTAGAAAGGGAAAGTTGATTAAACGTCAAAAAGCCTAATAGTCACTAGATTCATAGTCTGGTGGATACAACGACGGGAGCCAATTTGAACTGTCAGTTGGCGGAGCCAATCGAGCTTATCTCGAGTAATTCATGTTAAGGGCCTAAAAGCCATTTCTGAACGATGACTTTAAACGTTGATTTCTCACGAATCACGAGAATCCCACTATATCCTACTACGCCATATGGTAGAACTAACATTCTTCAACCAAATGCTGCTTTTATTTCACGAGAGTGATTTGAGATTCAAGAGAAATCGATATTTAAAGTCATTATTTACAAATGGCTTTTAGGCCATGAACATGAATTACTCGAGATATGCTCGATTGGCTCCACCAAGTGACAGTTCAAATTGGCTCCCGTCGTTGTATCCGCCAGACTATGAATCTAGTGACTATAATTAATGGGTACTATAGTACTCACTTTTGCTATAATCGCCACTCCTAATTTAATGGGTAAACGCGAATAACCCATTAATGAGTACGGGCCACTTCCGTCAAAAAATGGGTATATTTTTACCCATCAGGGTAAACAATTTTATTTACAAAATGGGTAAAAAAACAACCATTTTTGAATCATCAGTAGATAAATTGATAATGAAATCGCGTGCTTTCGAAAAACAATCCGTTGGAAATAAAAATAGTCGTAGATAGTCGATATATTTCTAAATATTTTTTTTTGAACAGCTTTAATATTATGTAAAATGAAGTATCAGCAAAAGCAGCTTCCTCATACAGATGGATCCTTGGATGAAAATGAACTGTGTGGCGAGCAAAAGCCCAAAACGTAGATTGCAAGGACCCACAGCTTTTACATAGGAATGGAATGTTTTTTTTAACGCTGGTTTTGAGGTTATGGAAGTTTTTTATGTGATTGTTTAAATCCTGGAAGTTATGTGCAGCGGAGCTTCAGTCTGCAACAGGACATTCGTAACCTTAATTTAAAATTAAATTTAAAAAAAAGTTTCCCGAATAAATTTAGATTTACTTACTCTCTAGTTTTTTGTAAGACTCGAAGTCCAGTTTTTTTCGAAGCTCTTCCGTTTTTGAAATAATCTGAAAATGGTGGTTTTGGAAATTGATTATTTTAAATTTATTTGTTCATATATTTAGGAATCTTTTACATACCAACTGGACCAACTATCCACTTTTGCTCAGCTTATTTGTTGGCAGATTTCGGACCGGATTTATTTGATTCTAGACTCAACTGAATCGCAACGCACAGACGACTGAAGAGAGTTAAATAATTTTCATAACTATTTTTCACCCATTTTTTTCCTGCTAATAAGTTCTCACCGATGGGTATTTTTTTACCTTTTTGGCAAATCAAATTATACCCATTGTTTGACATTCACGTGTGGTGTTTAAAAATGCGTATTTTTGCACCCATTAATGGGTTTTAGCCAGTAACCGTGTATGTAAGCATGTAAACGTCTAAACCGTTCTTGGTTGCCAACAAGCATAAATTTGTGTGCATAGTTTGTGAAAACACAAAAACACCTTCTGCCACCCCAGAAACACATTCGTACACGATCAACACAATCACAACGTGGCAGAGTTACTCACCCCCTGCATGTTTGCCACTCAAGAATTTCAAGAGTGTCAAATAAATTATTTGTTAAGGCTTGCCCACAATTGATACGTTGCGGATGCGTTGACGTAAATTTGACAGAAAACCTATGGGAAAACTGTCAAATTCACGCAAACGCATCCGCAACGTATCAATTGTGGGCTAGCCATTAGTATTTTGCAAACATATTTGACAAACCATAATGAAGGGTATCACCACGGACTAATTACGGACATCGGAAAGACAATTTATTCTTGACGCACCTGGTCAACATTTTCATTGTACACGGTAATATTAATTTACGCTCTTATGACTATAAAGTATGCTTTTTCGAGGGAAACTGGGACTACGCCGAAAAGGAGTATATTACTTTTACTCCCTTTTGCGTAAACTGAACATACGTTATAATGTGCATACTTTTTACTCCTTTTGAAAAGTTTAAAATGCATACTTTTTACTCCTTTTGAAAAGTAATATATGCATACTTTTTACTCCTTTTGAAAAGTAAATATGCATACTTTTTACTACTTTTGAGAACATAAAGGATGTATACTTTTTACGCATTCGAAAAATCAATGTTGCTCGAGTATGGCTGAAAACGGCTCAACTCCGGCATTCACATTCGAAAGTGAAAAAGATATCAATACATTACACAGCCATGTTCATTCTTTTAAAAAAAAATTCAAATGCCTATCTAGAGGTTTTGCTTACAAAGAAATATTCACGCATTTTGTTACATGCGCTCTGGAACTATTTATTTTGTAATTATAACAGCGACTGGATAAGAAAAGTAATATAATTTTTAGCTCTGGAAGTACCAGCACATCGGCTACAAGCTCGGTCCCAAGCCTAATGAATCGCGTCTGATAACTGTATCCGGGCATGGAAGACCTGTTTTGTTTCATACAGTGTTAAACATTTTTAATTACTTACAAAAGCAGATATTTAACTTACCTGTCAATTTCGCGAATGCGTCTGTATCCAACGTATTGGATAATTTCTCCATTTTCTACACTGCAGAACCGTTCCCGAACTTATTTACGGTGCTTACAAAAAAAATGCTTTTTTGAAAATGGCGTCAACATCAAATCACGGGCAGAGTTAATTTTGTTTTCTCAGCGGTGCCTACTTTTTACACATTTTTTTGTCGCCGTTGACATACTTAAAAAGGCGTAAAAAGTACTCTTCATTAGTGTATAAAAACTAGTCACTTTTTGACGTATCAACTATAATCTTGAAAATGTGCAAAATATAGTCATAAAAGAAGTTTTCCAGATTTACCGTGCATCAAGTTCCATATATCGACACAAAATTTTCATTAGGGCCTAACTGACAAACGTAAACAATGGCTTCTTCCGTAAATTTCTCGTGGCACAAAAGCTAACCATGTAAGCCTCCAATTCTATGGGATAGGTGAACACTTCCTCTTCCAAATGATCCAATACAAGAAGTATTGGTGGATTGTTTGGGCGAGTTTTCAATAACGAGAAATTTAAGGAAGAAGCCATTGTTTACGTTTGTCAGTTAGGCTCTAATGAAAAATTTGTGTCGATATACTAGAATATTATTTTCAGAGAAGTACTAGAAAAAACAGCAACACTGCTTTCAAGTGTTTTTTTTTCAACTTCGGCATCACTGTTTTCTTGTCAAAACAAAGTCAACCGCGCAAGATCTACTGATAATAATATTACTCAAACATTTCAGAGACACCGTTGACATGGCCTCCGCAAACCGAAGTGTCAACTAGTGCAAGTTCGTGTAAAAATTGCAAAATTAAACTGGAAAAACATGCCGAAACATTAGGAAAACTGTTGAAATAGTCGCCTTAATCTCTGACTCACCGGATTCAAGTGAAGTTTTGCATGCAGGAGTAAAATCCTCGTCGGAAAGCACATTTTTCACCTTGCGCCATCATCGGAGCCCACGGCAGGAGTGCTAGCGTTACTGCTGTCGTCGTTTGTGGTTTCGTCGATTCCTACGAAAGCCGAGCATTGTCGTCGATTGTTTTTATCCGCTGAAAACTAAGTAATAAGTATTAATTTGTTCCCCTTAAGTAAAAATAAATAGTTTTAAGAGAAAAATATAGATATAATCAAGTGTAAGAAGAGAAAAATACTAGCTAGTAGGAAGGAATAATAACAATAACAAGAGAGGAAAAGAGGAAAGCGATTAGAGAAGATGGATCCGAAAACGAGGATACAGAGACTCGTGGACACCAGGAAACAGTACCAAGGCCGAATAACCAGAGCAAGAAAGGAGCAACATCAGGAAGAAGAAATCACCAACGAAAACAATTCGGCTGTCGAGAATGATCGGAACCAATGTCCCGAAACCAGTACCCTACAAAATCTTCAACCAACTGTGTTCCTGGAGCTGCAAAACATCGGCCAAGCCAGTCCAAGCCAACCGATCCAGGTGGGGAAAATCCTCAAAGACCATGGTTTCGGACTCTACACCGAAATATCAAAGATAGGCAGGTTCCGATTTAAAATCACGGTCTACTCAGCAGAAGCCAAAACCAAGCTGGGACAACTGAACCTGACACGCCAAAACCTCAGGGTATACGACCCAAAAATGAGAAGGAAAACGATATGCTCCATCAAAGGGGTGCCAAAGGAGTTTGATGAACAGGACATATCAGACAACATTGAAACCGAGTACGAGATCATGAAGGTCGAGAGAATCCGGAAAAAAACAGGCGAAGGAAACCTTACCGACACAGACAACATCAAACTAACAGTAAAGGGACAAATCATGCCACAGAGGGTAAAAATCTTTGGATGCTGCTTCTTCGTGGAACTCTATATTTTCCCGATCAGGCAATGTAAGAACTGCTGGCGTTACGGGCACGGAGCTAACTTCTGTACTGGAAGGGCGAGGTGCAAGACATGTGGCAAGGACCATGAGGGGAACTGTTCGACACAACCCAAATGCCTGAACTGCAAACAAGGACATGGCGCCGACGACGGAATTTGCCCAGAAAGGAAGAGAAGACAGGCCATTTTAACGGACATGAAGAAACAAGGATCCACATACGCAGAAGCAGAACAGATTCAACGGTCTGCAAGATGAGGAGTTTCCGGAAATTGGAGGGAGTAGTAGCCAACAGGTAGGAGAAGCCGGAATACGAAACCCAAGAAGAAGAATGCGAAGCCGCCAATCTACCGCTTCAGCAACAATCGACGAAAAGAGAGATGCAGAGCTGGAAGGACGAAACTGGAGTGTAAACAATGAGGAATGCAGTAGATGCATAGATAACACATTGAGAACGACTGACATCGAACGTTTCATCTCCGAGCTTCGGCAGGTACTTTTGCGTGAAATGAGGACGAAAAGATGGTTGAATCCGCTCAAAGATCTTCAAATGAAAATTTTCAATCGATCGCAGACGACGCAGTCTGAACTCGAACGAGACCAACTGCTAGTCGAAATAGGAGTCGACATCCGGAAAATAATAGAAGAAAACAACCACATATGCGTACACAAAACCAGAACCGCTACAAGCTATCACAGTGGAGTGTAAAACCCTCCGAATCCTGCAACACAACATTCAAAGCATCAGGCCCATGGAAACAAAAGCTGAACTCACCCACTTTCTGGACGAAAACAACATTGATGTTTGTTTGTTGCAGGAAATCTGGTTAAAAGAAGGGGAGCACTTTAAAATAAGAGGATACTGTCTGGCATCAGCACGAAGACCAAGCGGGTACGGAGGAGTAGGAATTCTGCTACATTCCAAATACGGATATCAAGATCTCAACCTAGGCCAATTTCTCCCAATTGAAGTGGTAGCCATCAAAATCGTCCAAGGATTTCATCCCATCACATTAGTTTCCGTATACGTACCCCCGGATCATTCCTTAATCGGAGAAGTTCTGCCGAAAATCAGAAGTTTGTTTGAAGCACTTGCTGAAATCGAAGGAGAAGTCCTTGTAGGGGGGGATTGGAACGGTCATCATCCCACATGGGACCTGGGAGGAGACCCATGCAGGAAAGGAAGGCTAATAAACACATTGATCGAAAGTTTGTCCCTCGTATTACTCAATGACGGATCCCCAACTTGCCTAACCACCTCCACAAGGCGAAGTTCCACAGTTGACCTAACTTTAGCAACCAGCGGAATTGCCGGTCAATCAACATGGGTTACCGCAGAAAACGAGTTCGGAAGCAACCATTTAGGCATCATAATCGAAGTTGGAAGTAGCATACCAGTAGCGGAAGGGAAGAGGAAGTGCATAAACAAGGAGAAAGCCGTACAACTAATAAACGAAATTCGGCCGCAATTTATCTACGACCCAGATGAGATGCAAGAAATCTTCGAAGAATGCATCGAAAAGGCAAGCTTTACGATCAAAAACAAGAAAGCCAACTATCTGAAACGGTGGTGGACAACCGACATCAACGAGGCTTACATCGCCAAACGAGAAGAACTCAGAACGTACAACCGGATGAAAACGGAAAGAAACTTAATAAACCTCCAAAAGGCAAGGGCGGTCCTGAAAAGACTGATTAGGAAGGCCAAACGGAAATACAATCAGGAGCTCTCGGAATTGGTGGATGAGGGGACACCCAGTCGGCAGATGTGGAATATTATCAAAGGAATTGATACTGCGTTATCAAACCCTACGACCAGCAACCCCCCAATGACTACGGAAGAAGGAATGAAATTTATGGACCACTACTTCGAAGGCAAACTAAAGGAAGTAAACATGCCGAATGTCACCACGAAACACGATCTAATTGAATACGAAACAGCATTAAAGCACGAAGAGTTCATGGTAACCCTAAGCAAAAAAAAAGGACTACTCAGCACCAGGGATCGACGGTGTCTCGTATGGAATGCTGAAGAAGCTGAATCCGGAAATACTCGAGAAGATTAGTGAAATGCTAAACCAAGTCTTCATCACGGAAAGCATCCCGGAGATATGGAAAACAACAGTCGTAAAACCCATTCCGAAACCAAATCGGAGTCCAAGCTCGCCGGAATCAAAACGTCCGATTGCGTTGATGAATGTGTTTCTTAAACTCATTAACGCCGCCGTCAAAGATAGAATAAACCAAATAGCAGACCTGGAAGGACTTATGCCAGAGATGTCATTTGGTTTCAGGAAGAACACCTCGGCGATATCATGCGTGAATTTCCTCGTCAACACAGCCCAAGAAGCGCAGCTGAGAGGAAAACTAGCAGTGGGAATTTTCCTCGATCTATCCCAGGCTTTCGACTCGGTTGACACAGAGAAATTATTGAAAGAATTAGCAACCCTAAACATACCGGCCAAAATTATTGCCTGGATCCACACCTACACGACGCAGAGAACAATGGTTTTAAAAACATCGGATGGAGAAGTCATAAATGAGGTCACCGAAGGGCTAGCCCAAGGATGCCCCCTCTCTCCAACTCTCTTCAATCTATACACGACTAGTCTGCACAACATCAAGGAAGAAGGCGTGGTCCTTGTCCAATTTGCGGATGATTTTACCGTCGTTGTCACAGGCAAAGATATCGATGAAATAACAGCCAGGGCAAACAACTTCCTACCTAAACTGAAAAAGGCACTCGAAGACCTACACCTGAAACTCAACCCAACAAAAACAGCAGCGGTACTATTCTCTAGGAAAAACTCCGAACACCTCAGGATAAAAATAGGAAACGACAAGGTTCAAATCAACAACACCCACAAATATCTTGGATATACCCTAGATCGGACCCTCACGCACCGAAAACACATAGAAGCGGTAAGGGCAGCCGGTGCCAAAAAGTTGAACCTCATCAAATTGCTAGGAAGACGGTCAAGCAACGCAAATCCACAGACGTTGATCAAAATAGGAAATGCTTTGATACGAAGCAGATACGAATACGGAGCCCAAATTTATGGAGATGCCGCTCAGACAAACCTGAACAAACTTCAAACCCTCCAAAATGCGTTCATCAGAAATGCTATGTGGTACCTCAAATCGACTCCAATCCATGTGATGTTGGCTGAAGCCGGCCAAATGCCTGTACAAAAACGGACGGAACTGCTGGCACTCAAGGATATCATCAAAAATACATTCCACTCGAACCAGTTGGCTAGTTTCATACACCAAGCAGCTAACAACGAAGATCACCCATCCGGCACATATCTTACGAAGATAGCATCCAAGCACAACGACATTGTGGCCCAGGTTCATCCAAAGGATACCTCGATAGTTCCACTGATGCGAAAAAAATTGGTCAACGCAAGCCCGGACCTGAAAGTTTACCCGAAACTAGATAACGATCAACCACCCAAACAAAACAGCAACGCAGCGGTTTGGAAGCAAACTTTTCTCAACGTAAAGAATCGGGCTTACCGAAACTACCACCACCTTTACACAGACGCATCCAAGTCAAAAAACGGCACAGGCACGGCAATCTACAATGATTCATCAGGCGAAGTACGAGCGGACAAGATAAACAACAAATACTCAATAACTAACGCGGAACTGCTAGCTATACGCAAGGCCACCGACTGGATAGTGGACCAAAACTACAAAAAAACGGTCATATTTACCGATTCGAGTTCAGCGTGCCAAACACTACTAAATGACCGAAAGATCACCAACAACGCAATAGCGTGGCAAATAGTCAAAAACATTAAGCAAAATTCCGGAAACAAAATCACAATACAATGGATACCCAGCCACATGGGAATAGATGGCAACGAAAAGGCGGACCATGAAGCACAAACAGCTACAAAAGGTACAATAACTGAACACATTAATCTGGCGATGGAAGACGCACTGCTACTTGCCAACGAAGAAATATGGGACCAATGGAAAACAGAATACCAACAAACATGACTGGAAAAAGGAATATGGCATTACAACTGGATGAACGAGCCCGGGCGAAAAATATGGTGCAAAGGGCTAACGCTCAACAAACAAGAAATAACAACTTTAAATCGGCTAAGATCGGGTCACACCCTAACAAAGGAAAGAAGATACAACTGGGGATGGGAACCCGACGAAATATGCGAAATTTGTGAAGTAAAAGAAGACATCCAACACTTACTGTACGACTGTGTCAAATTCAACATTGAGAGAGCGGATGCAACTGTACTGGAATACTACAAACCACTATCGGAAATCCTTAAGGAGAATGTAGAAAGCGAACTCAAGCAGCTAGTTCAATTCATCAAGATTTGCAAAATTCAACTCTAAACAACAAAGACAACAATATGAACAAGAATACAACCATCAACCATTATTAATTACGACCACAGAGGCGAGATGGACCGAACCCGGCCCCAGCCAAGTCTTTGACAGAAGCAAAGAAAAAAAAAAAAAAAACATTTCAGAACTACTGCATTCGATGACTCCATCTCCTCGATTGTTTCTCGGACAAATGGCCGGAACTAAATAAAACTCGATCTGCGGATGAGGGCGCTTCAGATGGAATGGATTTCCCGATCTTGAGGATTGTGGTAAGTTTTTTAGGACCTAGAATGTCTGGAACTATGCTGCATCTTGGTTGTCAGAACACAAATCTTGGTTGTCTATGCAGAACAGAAATGCGCACAATTACCAACCTTATTACCCTCTTGAAGACGCCGTTCTTGGTGCGGATGTGGACGACTCGGATGAATCCATCGTTGCCGGGAACAACTCCAGTGGCTCGACCGAAACGCCAAGCTATGGTAATAAATGTGATAATCATTAGAAAAAAATTATTCTAAGGCTCTGTTTTCAGATGATTAATGATGCTTGTTGCAGAGATACCTTATCTAGTTGATTCCGACTAATAAAAGTTATATTGCAAATCGTTGCAATATCAGGATTGCTTAGAGGACGGATATTTACTACAATATTGTGCAGAGCACCTTGCAATTTATTGAAATGATGGTTTCTATCGAAAAAAAAAGTGATTCTGCAAAAAGTTAATAGCGCAGTTTGAGAAAGACTACAAAGTATCCGGAGAGGTTTTTGGTTGGTTGATTGCATTAATAACTAACACCTTATTCTCCATAGTGCAATGGGAAAAAGCATAAATCCGAATAGTAATTGATTCTTCGGTTTCCAATTGTGAGATGTGCTCAATGCTTCGTCTGGTAGTTCTTCTTGAATTCCTTGATTATTTACCATAATTCTGATATGGTTGATCTCCTTCATGAATAAAATTTTACTGTTTGTTATATTGACCCTTGAGAATAATATTGCTTCTTGGATGCCTATGAGTATTCTGTTGATATAAGTATTGTTGTCATCATGTCTATTTCGTTTAGCAGAATTTGGTTTGATTGTATTTTTTCGATTATTTGATTGATTAGCATCTGTGAATGAAACAGTATGGTAATTTTGTTATAATTCATTTTATTTTTATTTTGTGTCTTGATGTTTCTGTTATGTCTGAATGTTTTATAGGAGACTCCATGTGCCTTGGCTAGGTTAGCTCTAGGTTGAGTTGTAGTTCGATTATTTTGTATGATGAATACTTCTTGTATTGGAATTTCTTTTTAGTAATTTTGTTTCAAAAGTTTATCTTGATAGTTTTCAATTTTTTGTTTTCATAAATACTTCTTGGGAATTCATAATGATTCCTTCTGGGTCTGTAATGTTATTTCGGTTAAACAATATTTCATGCAGTGGAAATTTTGTGGCGAAGTGGACGGTATCAAATGCAACGGATAGTTTTATGATGAACTTAGCTCCCATTCTGCTGAATTTATGATTTTTAGTGTTGAATAATTGTATTAATGTTGATTCTCATGAAGAAGCATATTGTGGTTGGGTTCATAACTGATCTCAAACAATGTTAGTTGGATGGACCAAAATGTGGTCTCGTGATCGATTATGATAAATATCGGGTCACCAAAAGGAGTTGTGTATTTTTTTTTTTATTCTTTAAATAAATCATTTGAAGATGCTTTGGGAATGAGTTTGCTAGGCATAGAAAATAGCATTTTTCTATTATAAACATGTTCATGCGTATCCTTTCAATGGGGTTTTCGATTGCTGGTCTAGGTGGAATTTCGATATTATACGACTTTCGCTCGTATTTGTGTTTATTGCATATTTCACATGTGTTTACATAATTTTCTCTAATTTTCTTTTGCATGCCGGGAATAGGTATGTTCGTTTCAATAGAGCTTCAAAATTCAGCAATTCCAATATGTGCTCTTGTGTGTGCTCTGATTATTAGTTCGTTTTGTATGTTTTCAACTTGAACATCCTCGACCAAATTCTGAGTAATAATAAAATGTCCCTTCTGGTTGAAGTTTTCTTTATATTAGTCTTGAATATGCAGATATAAAGGTTTTGGAACCATGATGGTTGCTTGTTCTTCGTTATGAAATAATTTTACGTATTCAGTGATATGTCTTTTATTATAAGGGGCTGTTCATAAACCACGTAGACAATTAAGGGAGGGGGAGGGGTTTCGAAAAAGTACGTTTGTCTACGATGGGGGAGAGGGGTATATACCAAAAGTCTACGTTGACCTTTTTTTCTCTCTACAAAACGGATATTCATACCTTCCACGCAGAGAAAAATACCATCATAACAAACATATTCTAGGTAAATCCAAACATACAATTATTTTATTTTGGCCGCAAACATAAACTTGCTTTCTTCCTAGCATATTCTATGTTTAAAACCAAAACTAGTAGCACACTTGTTGCCATTCGGTTGAGATATTATATATATGACTTGCTAAGTCATAATCAAGCCACTACAACTAATAAAGGTCATAGTGTGCTACATGGGAAGTGACATCGATGTTTGAAATTAAAATCATATTAGGGATTTTACTGGTTGCGTTCTAAATTTAATATATTTATTCTATGAGTCTTGGTTATCTTAGTCCTGGATTGAGCTTAAATGCTAACATGTTCCAGTTTCAAGAAGTTTGCTCAGAGATGCACTGCACACATTTTCGAGCCCTGAACTTTGTAAAAATTGAAGCAATACATCAAATCAGTATAATATGGCAGCTAATTAATTAGTGGAGCATAACATCCTGTTCACACTAGAACCTATATTGCCTGATATAGACTATCTTCATATAAGCATCTATAAATCTAAAGACTGTCTACGTTAAATTTCAGACACCAACATAATAGTAGCAAAATTTACACATTATTCAAAAATACCGATTGCCGGCGTCGGTGGTGTAGTGGTAAGCGTGACTGCTACTGGCCCACTGGGGTGTCTGGGTTCAATCCCAGTCGACGTCGGTCACGAACGACTCGATGGATTTATTTGATTTCTTTTTTATTTGATTCGTCTTGGTTCCCAACAGGTTTATATGAAGAAAAAATTGGAAAATTTTACTAGAAAATGAGAAAAAATCATAAAAATCAAATTGTAATTTTGTTTGGGAATATCATAATATGCTAGACAACAAGACCATCTTTCGATTTGTAAGGACAAACCGGTGGAAACTATTATAATGGCTTCGCAACTAACTAAAAACAAAGAACGAGAGAGGAGAGAATCACTTATTGTTACTTAGGACCTTTTGAGAAGATGTACAAAAAATGATAATACACTAGAGTCGCTTATTTCGCAATTTTTTACGGGGTTGTCGGAATTTGACGCAATTTTCGTCATTCAAACGAGTAGATAATGTTCGCTTATATTTGATCAAAAACGCGTTTCAAACCTAACTTTTCTCGCTTTTTGCAAAGTTGTTGTAAATTACGGGTTTTTACGTGGTAGTTTTTTTTCCATCGCACTCACTCCTGTGTAAAAAGTAACTTCAGTGTATACGATTTATAGCGTGTAGATGCACGTATAAACTGGAACGTTTGTATTGGTGACACCTCGCAGCGAGATGTAAATTCTAGATCAACAATAGAATAGGGCCTATCAACATTTGTAACCAAATATTACTGAGCCCTTTTTCTCTTAAGCCATAGGCCACTTACGCAAATCAATACCATAATAATGTAGGGAAAAGTTTCTCTACACGATGATGCTATAGATTGCGTGTGTAGCCTATGGCTTGCGAGAAAAAAGGCTCAAAAGTATATGTTTACAAATGTTGATTAACCCTGTGGTGACTAGAGCCGGCCCTTGTGAACTGACTCATTGTACTGAGTAGTGTGCACCTGGCATGAACTGTCAGTGTGCGAGAGCGCGTACGGAGTAACGAATAATAAACACACTTTCTGATTGTCCGTAAAAGCTATTGTATATTTTACTAGATATTCGAGAATACCATTCGGTAACACCACATTTGGCGACGGAGGAGAATATTCTGTAGCAGGAACGAAAAGGTAAGACTAAATAAATTAAAAAAACAGGGAAAAACAACTTGTTTATTTTTGTTACGAAATTGAGGTTATGTGCTTGTTTGTTTCCCAGATTAACTAAACTACGCTAGTAGTAGCTGCTAAATTTGTCAGCGGATTTGAAGGCTACCAAAGGGTAGCGGCTGTCACGAGAACAGCGAATTCCGAGACTACCAAAGGGTAGTGGCTGGCGGAAGACCAGCGTGATACGATACTGCCAAAGGGTAGTAGCTGTCGGAAAACAGCGGAAACGGAAAGTCACCGGTGAGTGGCAGCTGCTTGTCAGCGGCAGTGGAGGTCACTTGGAAAGTGGCGGCTTCGAAGCGAATTCTGCAAGGAAAGTAGATGTCCGGGAGCGATAGAAGTCAAAAGAAGTGTAAATATTGACAAACTGATTGACTGAATTTCACGACTGAGACGATGGAGAAGTGGGATATTCCGCAGTTCAAGTTCAAGTCCCTACCGCGGAACGCCATTCGCGATGAATGGGGGAATAAATAATTTCTGCTACGAAGGAAAAAGATAAAACACGCATACGGGATATTTTGTTGGCGAAAGGTGGTCCAGATCTCCAAGAGGTATTTGCATCAATACCGGGTGCTGACGTAAGCGAGGATGCAGAGAAAACTATTGATCCGTATGCGGTAGCGATCGAGAAATTGGATTCGTATTTTTCACCCAAACAACATGACACATTCGAAAGGAATCGGTTCTGGTTGCTGAAGCCCAATTCCGAAGAATCTCTCGAGAAATTTATGCTGCGCTGCCAAGACCAGGCAAATAAATGCGATTTCGGGAAATCGGCAGAAGAGAGTAGGTCAATTAGTGTAATTGACAAAGTGATCCTTTTCGCACCGAGTGAGCTAAAGGAGCAACTACTCCAACGTGACTCACTGAGCCTGGATGAAGTGACCAAAATCGTAACAACTTACGAATCCGTGAAGCAGCAGGCCCGATCCATGAGCATTCCTAACGCTGATTCGGAAAGTATCTCTATGGCGTACGAATCAACTAGCTGTGTCAACAGAATTCAGCAAGCCAATCGAAAGGAATGTACGCGATGCGGCCGTAAAGGACACTTCGCGACTGATGCTTCCTGTTCAGCAAGAGGTAAAGAGTGCAACAAATGTAAGCGAATTGGACATTTCGCCAATCAATGCCGCACGAATTTCCCCTTGAAGCGGAAATATGATGGACCAACTCGTGGCGGCAAGCGGTTCCAACCGGAACGCGTCCGAGAGATCGATGTACACACACGACATGATTGCAAAGAGAATGTGAATTCGGACAAGAATTTCATATTTCACATTAGCAACGGAGACGAACTGCTCTGGCTGAAAGTGGGAGGCGTTTTGTTGCAAGTGTTGGTCGACTCAGGATGCAAAAAGAACATAATCGACGGAAAATCATGGGAATACCTGAAAGCCAACTGCGCTAAAGTCTGGAATCAGCAGAAGGAGTGTGACGAGATTTTTCTACCGTATGGCGATCAGGCACAGCCGTTAACGGTACTGGGCAAATTTCAAACACTGGTAGAAATTGAGGATGCTGGTCGTGTATACGAGAAGGACACTACCTTCTACGTAGTGAAAGGGGGACAGCAGTGTTTGTTAGGCCGCACAACTGCCACCGATTTAGGGGTGTTGTTTGTCGGTTTACCTAGTTCCTACGGAGTGTCAATGCTAGAAGTTGGCGCCAAGCATCCGTTTCCCAAGATCAAGGGGGTAAAGGTTAATATTCCCATTGATCCTTCGGTTTTGCCAGTTTGTCAACATCCTCGACGACCACCAATTGCGCTTACGTCTAAGATAGAAGAGAAGTTGAATTCTTTAATGGCGAATGACATCATTGAGCCTGTTGAAGGTGGGTGCCAATGGGTGTCACCGTTAGTTACAGTGGTGAAAGACAACGGCGATCTGCGCCTGTGCGTAGATATGCGTAGAGCGAATGCTGCTATTCTTCGAGAACGGCATTTGATGCCAACGATCGATGATTTCCTTCCGCGATTTGCATCGGCGAAGTTTTTCAGTAGGCTGGACATAAAAGAGGCATTTCATCAGGTTGAGCTTGATGAAAAAAGCCGCTTTATAACCACGTTCATCACGCATATGGGTTTATTTCGATATAAACGCCTCATGTACGGGATAGTCATAGCACCGGAGATTTTTCAACGAATTCTCGAACAGATCCTCAGCCGCTGCAGTAAATTTGCTGTCAATTTCATCGATGACATCATGATCTTTACGAAAACGGAAGAAGAACACGAGGAAGCGCTGAAGATCGTCCTCGCTACGCTACGTGAGCACGGAGTGCTGCTGAACAAAGATAAATGTGTGTTCAAGGTCATGTCGTTGGATTTTTTGGGTCACACGATCTCGTCAGAAGGGATTCAGCCTTCACATAACAAGATCGAAGCACTGACTAAATTCCGTCCACCTACTAACCAGGAACAACTGCGAAGCTTTCTTGGTCTTGTGACCTACGTAGGGCGTTTCCTACCGGATCTTGCAACCACGACTGCGCCTCTGCGAGAACTCACTCACTCTGGAGTAAAATTAGTGTGGGGAAACGATCAACAACAAGCTTTCATAAAGCTAAAAGGAATGATTGCAAATGTCAAGCTTCTGCGATTCTTCGATAACTCTCTACGGACGCGGGTAATTGCTGATGCTTCACCAGTTGCTCTCGGCGCCGTCCTGATCCAGTTTGAAGATTCGACCGATGATGCCCCTCGTCCGATTTCCTACGCAAGCAAAAGCCTCACACCAACTGAACGTAGATACTGCCAAACCGAGAAGAAGGCTCTCGCGTTGGTTTGGGCAGTCGAACGTTTTTCTTGCTATCTGCTGGGCCGTACTTTCGAACTGGAAACGGATCACAAGCCGCTGGAAGCGATATTCAAACCATCATCTAGACCTTGCACCCGAATCGAGCGATGGGTCCTTAGGTTGCAATCCTTCTCGTTCACCGTCAAATATCGCAGAGGCTCAAGTAATATTGCCGATCCGTTGTCTCGATTAGTTGTTGATGATACTCCCGAAGAATTCGATGCCGAAAATAAGTTTATGGTACTAGCGGTCATGGAGTCAGCAGCAATCGATGTTCAGGAGATAGAGGAGTCGATGGTAGGCGATGCAACATTAGCAGCAGTAAAGCGGTGTCTGCAATCCGGTTCGTGGGATGACCCGGAAGTCAAACCATACGTACCGTTCAGAAGTGAGTTAGGATTGGTGGGAGACCTACTGGTTCGCGGTGATAAACTAATTGTGCCATTGAAGCTGCGTCCAAGGATGTTAGATTTGGCTCACGAGGGGCATCCCGGTGAATCGGTCATGAAACGGCGTCTCCGAGACCGAGTTTGGTGGCCCGGAATGGATCGCGAGGTCGCGAGTCGAGTTATGAACTGCAAAGGGTGCCGTCTAGTGTCTCTGCCGACCAAACCTGAGCCGATGTCCAGACGACCACTACCAAGTAAACCTTGGGTTGACATAGCGATTGACTTCCTGGGGCCAATGCCAAGCGGAGTGTACCTTTTGGTGGTCATCGACTACTACAGTCGCTACAAAGAAGTGGAAGTTATGAGTAAGATTACCGCCAAGGAAACTGTTTACAGGCTAAGCAACATCTTTACTCGCCTGGGTTATCCGCGAACAATAACGTTAGATAACGCAAAACAGTTCGTGGGAACAGAACTTGAGGAATACAGTCGCATACATGGTATCCACTTGAACCACTCGACTCCATACTGGCCGCAAGAGAATGGTTTGGTGGAGAGACAAAATAGGTCCCTGCTCAAACGACTACAAATTAGTAATGCGCTTGGAAGAGATCGGCGCCAGGATTTGCAGGACTATTTGGTAATGTGCTACACCACTCCGCATTCTACCACCGGACGCACTCCTTCGGAGCTTATGCAGGGCAGAACCATCAGATCTAAAATTCCAGCTTTGCAGGACATCGAAACAACACCAACGGTATCTGAAGTTGCAGACAGAGATCGAATGCTGAAACAAAAGGGGAAGGAGAATGAGGATTCGCGTAGAAAGGCAAGATATTCATCCATCGATCTCGGGGACAAGGTGTTGATGAAAAATCTTCTGCCTGGAAACAAGCTTCAAACGACATTTAGTCCGAAGGAGTACAAGGTTATTGATCGTTCAGGACCACGAGTGACGATTGAGGATCCAGAGAATGGAAGATCGTACGACCGGAACGTGGCACATTTGAAAAAGATTCCTGAAGCTGCTCAACCACCATCTGTAGCTCCAGTGGATACAGCACAAAGTCGTGTTGCCGGACGTACAGAGCTCCAGGAAGCAGACGATGATATTTCAGAGGAGGACTTCGCAGGGTTCGAGGCAGAGGAGTCCCTTACCCATGTACCCGTCAGAACATCACCGTATCAGTCATCGGGCAGGAAGCAGCGAGCCAGGAAGCTGCCTTCGAAATTTAATGATTATCAGCTTTGATTTCTTAATTTGTTTAAAGGGGAGATGTGGTGACTAGAGCCGGCCCTTGTGAACTGACTCATTGTACTGAGTAGTGTGCACCTGGCATGAACTGTCAGTGTGCGAGAGCGCGTACGGAGTAACGAATAATAAACACACTTTCTGATTGTCCGTAAAAGCTATTGTATATTTTACTAGATATTCGAGAATACCATTCGGTAACACCACAAACCCTATTCTATTGTTGGTCAAGAATTGGAATGAAGGTCAATGGAAAGTGAAGGTATTAGTTTATGTCTTTTGTGTTGAACTGACAGATGTGTAATTACGTTTTTGTTTACATTAGTATCGTTCGATGTGTGATAAATAGTGTATCATGAAGGTGAAATCGACGATATTACTAGAGTTTAAAAAAACACATACTAAGTTTCGATTTCAGTTAATTTCAATTAGTATTGTTGTACAATGCCTCCAACTAGACAGAAAAATATCGGTCGGCTGCTAGCTCAGCAAACTCTCGAATGAGACAAAGCGACGGACGCAGACCATCAATTTCTACTGATTTATTTCAAGGGAGATTAACTCAGCAACATTATTCCACAATGAAGCGGGACATTGTACAACAAGTGCAAGCGATGCTTCATGAGCCCAATAAATTGATTCAAATGTTCAAGACTACTCTAGATCGAATGCTTGCGATTCGAGCTAATACCATAGACTAACTCTAAGATCAGTAGGTCCCGAACAAATACGATTTTTTGCTTGGCTCAGTCAGTACTAGCACATCGGTCCCAAGCTCGGTCCCAAGCTTAATAATATGCCCCTAATAATGAACTCACACGAACACACTCTCAAATATTCTGTCAAAAGAACACAGCAAATCAAAACAAAGGCGCAAATATGTACAGCAAGGTGTTTCTCAGACCAAGGGGTTCTACAACAGTGAACCAATTTCAAATCGCAAGTTGCATATTGATTGTTGCTAATACCTTCTTCAATTTTCCAATAAGTATTTTAATTGTAAGCAGGACAACGTCTGCCGGGTCAGCTAGTCTACAATAGAAAAAGTTGATAAAGATGTTAATCCTTCTTTCTGTTAAACTCTCGAACTACCTGTGGTATACCCGCGATCAGGTTCCGTACGGTATCCTCGGAAACGCCCACCGTGACGATTCTCCATCTTCTCTTGAAATCATTGGTGCAATTTGTTTTCTTCTTAGTTTCGAAGAGTTTCTGCTTGACTAGAGCCCAGAACTTCTATATTGATTGAAGTTCTGGACAGTTTGGTGAAACAAACAACAGAAAACAACGAATAGATTTGTTAATCCTACCTATGATTTCATGATATGAACGAAAATTAATTTCAAGTGCAACCACCCAAAAAACACATCTCTGTCATAATTGGTTGCAGAAACTTGATTGTGACTTAATTGAGTCACATTGTAGTTACTTTGACTTATTTGCAACAAGAGTGCAACTAGGGCATTGAGTATTTTTATTTATACGTGAATGAGATGATATTTGATAGTTAACTTGCTCCCATTTGACAAACATTTAGTAGAGGGTTTTAGCATAGACTAACTCTAAGACCAGTAGGTCCCATACAAAAACGATTTTTTTCTTGGCTCAGTCAGTACTAGAACATCGTCCCAAGCTCGGTCCCAAGCTCAATAATGCACCCCTTATAATGAACTCACATGAACACACTCTCAAATACTCTGTCAAAATAACACAGCAAATCAAAACAAAGGCGCAAATATGTATAACAAGGTGCTGGCTTCAAGGTGTAATTCGGACCAAGGGGTTCTACAACAGTGAACCAATTTCAAATAGCTAGTTGCATATTGATTGTTGGTTTTAGCGCATGTAGGACAAAGTAGAAAATACAATAAGAGGTCTGGGAAGACGTCAACTTGCTTTGGAAAACTTTCAAAGAAGATAAACTGAACTTGATACCTAAAGTGAAAACAAAAATAGCCGCATATGCTTTTATTGTGGACTGCATTTTGCGACAAAAGTGAACGCAAATCAACGCAAAAGCATTCACAAGGCAGATATTTCGTCGATGATAATAAGGCCACTCAAGATTCTGTAGCAACGCCAGGAAGAAATTATTTTTCTAACAAAAGCACATTTATGTTTTTACCCTTCTTACATCAATAGAAGGGTATTAAGATCGCTTGAAAACTCGACTTTTTATCCGAGGCCCACAGGGCCGAGTGTCATATACCATTCGACTCAGCTCGACGAACTGAGCACATGTCTGTGTGTATGTATGTGTGTGTGTGTGTGTGTGTGTGTGTGTGTGTGTGTGTGTGTGTGTATGTGTGTGTGCGTTACAAATAATGTCACATCGGTTTCTCAGCCATCTGTGAACCGATTTCAGTTCTGTTGACGGCAAATGGAAGCTACAACATTCTTATAGAACGCTATTGATTTTTTTTTCATTCGGACATTTCGTTACGAAGATATGAACGAAACAGTACTTGAAGGCCTATTATAATAGTAATCAAACAGTTTAGTCTCCGGTTACATACTGAGCTATTTGTGTACCGATTTTAGTTTTGCCAAATCAAAGCTGGTGTTGGTGCCAAATCAAAGCTATGATATCTCCAAATAACTGATCAAAATTTCATTATGATTGGATAATCCTTCATGGAGATATGACCAAAACAATACCTGAGAGCACATAATTGTGAGATGACAATATACTCGTTGCAGTGCAAAACCAAACAAGACCAATCACACCAATCGATGCCGCTTGCATTCTATTGTGTCGCATCTGGAGCGTTGTATAGCACATACAGCGGACTAGCCACACTATGTGACTGTATAGAATTAGAGCAGCATCGATTGGCTCGAGTGGTCTGGTTTTGAACTGCAACGAGTATATTCGAAAATTACACAAAGTCTCCATTTACTATTTTCAACGAATATGTACTTATTAAGCATCTTGAATCCATATCGATAATCATAATTGACACTTAGGGTTGTCTAATAATGCATTCTATGGACTAATTGTATGAAATTTCTAATATTCATGTAATTTCCCCTTCTATATAAATAACATAAACAGGTCATTAAAGGTTAATAATGGTAATATTTTAATCACATCGATGAACAATCCGTCCAGAATTGACAAATAGTTCATTCTAAAAACTGAATGTATGACATATCGAATATTCTTGGATCTTCCTGGAATTTCTGATGAAAATATGTATCCAGTACAATATTAGCCACATTTGAGTTCGTAATTTTGATGAAATGTAAGAAGGGTTCAGTCTCACCATCGGTGGATTAATGCGGGTTTTCAACTTAATGACAACATGTGTGCTACTAGGGAACTTCCGCTGATGAACTTTAATTATTGGTTCAAGCAGGCATGGTGTGGGCATCTTTAGCATTTGCATAATTGATTGTAGTTTTTTTTTTATTTATGCAGTATTTTTATGAAACGAAATAAAAATGAATAACTGAATAACCTGATTGTTTGAGTTTTATTTAATAAACCGTTCCTCAAACCACCACAACCACATATTGTAGAACATTTTCCATAAATTAAAAAAAAAATGAATTTGATAAAGTCTACGTAGACTTTAAGGAGGGGGGGGGGGGGTTGGAAAAAGTCTACGAAAGTCTACGATGGGGGAGGGGTGGGTTTGAAAGTGTCAAATTTCGGTCTACGTGGAACAGTCCCTAATTACGTTGGCAAACGATATTTCTTTTGAATTGTCCAAGCAAGGTTTTCATATCGTTATTTCCATAGGGAAGATTCTAAATTTTCGTTGAATCTTGAAAAAAAAAATTAGGGGATTTCAATAAAATGTATGAAGTAATCAGCAGAACCTGTTGAATTGATATTTGGGAATCTGAGGAGGAGTTATTGGGTGGATTAAGGTTTTTTGATTGTGACACAGAGCCGTCTGAGTCAACAAGGCAACGATCAAATCATCATTATTATATATTCCATTCACATTCACATCTCAAGGTGGTCTACATTTGACATTCCTTCCTTATATTTAATGAAAGTCGTGATTCTTGAGATCAAGTCACCATCTGAGAATTTTTGAATTATTTTTCGTAAGATTTGATGGCTTCAAAGGCTTATTATCGGTAACAAGGCGCCGTAAAGGTATGGTTTGAATTCATTCACTGCCCATATAATGTCAAGTGTTCTTTCTCATTGGTTGCGTATCTTGTTTCTGCATCATAAAGTGTCCTGTGTGCACATGCGATAGAACTTTCTATATTTTCTTGAATTTGGGAGAGGATGGCAGGATGCGTATCCTGAACAATCTTTTGTTAGGATAAATGATACATCAAATTGGGGGTAGGTTAAGAATCGGTCTGCGGCAATTATTTGTTTAAGGTTGAAGGATTCATCATCAAAAATTCGAAAGCAGTTTTTTCGTTCAAAATCAAAACATAGTTCGTAAAAATGTATTCACTGTATTCTGCTCACCAAGCGGAACACAGTGAATACATTTTCATATCAAACGAAAAAACTTCTTTAGATTTTTCGATGATGACGGAAAAATGATGATGAATCCTTCAACCTTAAGGGTTTCAAATGCAGTAATATAAGATGTTTGCTTTATGTCAACTATAGAATCTTATATTTTAATGATTTTGTCATTGGCCTTGTGATCTTAGAAAAATATTCTTGTTTCGCGCAGCATCCTAAACATAGTTTATATGAGTTTGCTCAGCTCGCTGTACGCCTTCGAGTACAAGTAGTTCAACATGGACTGGGAGCTACACAAACGGCTGACCTACATCGAAACAAACTGGTCGTTCTTCATCGGCTTTGAACAACCGCTAGCAATTCTCTACAAACTGCCCAACTGACTCGTCATCAGAAGTCGCATGTTCCCTGTACCCAAGTACCCACAAGTATTATATTATTCCACTCATTCAACCCAAAATCGGCAATGCGGGATCGCATCAATTCAACAGTTGTCAAGTAATGAAGCTTTAGATTAGCTTAACAATGTAGTGATGCATTACCAATGCAATAATGCTTGTTAGTTCGATCTTAGTGGGGCCCTTTTCAGGGTCCAACTTCATTGATGCACTAGACGTAATGCATATGCCCTATATATGCATGCTGTTACAGCCTTGTGGTTACTTGGGAACTGTTTCCTCGGTTCATCTTTAGTGCAAACGAAGCAACACCGGAAGTGTCCGTTTGGTAAGTGCACCCACTAAATCTCGACAACTCATTCAAAACGACGTATCTGATTTCGTTATCAAAGAGAAGAGAAATTCAAACGTAAATTTCTTAAAACTCGCAGCACACCCACGAAAACTAGCATCACCATCAGGTTAGGGTAAAATTATGCCTTGTCTTGGTAATCTTTGTTTGCGTGAAAGTACTAAGGGTTTATAGAATTTGATGTTTGAAACTTTCTTCCCCTCTGTTTACAAAATCAGATTTTCAGACTGAAGCGAAACCCCATTGAAACTGTTTTCCCTGGCAGTGGTCTTTACCAATGCAATCTTCAGCATTCGAACCAAACTGGGCAAACAAGGCTGCTCTCTCGACATCAATTAGTGTTAGCCAAGTGAACTCCGGTGGTTCCATGATGCGTGGAATTCCAATTAACTCAAACGCTTGAAGAAATATCGGGTGCTTTCCGGCAGATTCCACGTTAGCTTTTGAGAGTCAGACGACGTCAACACGACAGTGTATTGTTGAATCAAAGTCGTGAAGATAGGGACCTTAACGGTTACTGGGAGCTGGATCCCAGATTTGCAAAAACAAATTGTAAGGGTAGGCAGTGGACAACAACAATAATAAAACAAAGTTTAGGTGTTTCGGTCGTTAACCGGGTTTCAAATTCTATTATATGCTACATTTATTTAAAAAGAAAATTCTCACATTTATAACAATGGTTTTAATCAAAGAAGATTTATTCCGCTATAAAGAACGGGATTATTGAAGAACGTTCTTCAGAAACGTATTAGCCTCTGGATTTGTTTTTCCTTTGACGAATCATTTTTTATGTTTAATTTTATCTCGTTGCTAAAATTAGAGAATGTATGAACAAACATTAACGCAATCGTCGCAGTCACCCGTGCATTCAACTCACCATAAAACGAACAGATACCTGACACAAGCTATTGTTTTCCGGCTACTAGTCTTCAGATTCCGGTAGAAACTCAGGATTGCAGATGTCGTAAACTGAGCTATCGTCGGCATTTTTTTCCAAGCTCCATAACCGGCAATGAGTGAACTGCAGCTTTATGCCACAATCACCGTCTGTTTATAGAGCCTGGTCCCAGTGGAATTTATAGTCCTGTATTCGGCGTTGTTTTAGGTCATTCATAATCACGGAGGACATCAATCTTGGTGGCTGAAATGAACAAAATTTGTTTAATGCTGGATACAACTGTAATTTGTAAAGCTCAACCTTCTAGTTTAGTTTTTTTTTTTGTGCCGCATCAGAATCTCGGCTTTGCGCTGAACCTCCTCGAGCAAAATGGTATTGCTCTTTTTTTCCTGAACTTGTCCTTCCCTTTTGGGTCCATGGTGAAACCACTGGTGATGATACTGACATTGAATACTATAAAGGTTCCAGTTGTTTTTGTAAACAACAGCTGATAATGAGCCTGTGCACGCTATAAAAAGTTTGACTTTTACCATGGACCCAAAAGGGAAGGACGTAGTTGTCCCGAAGAAACGTTTGAAAAATTATGGATCACTATCGTACTAGAGAACCGGCATCTAGTACTGTCAAAGTGCCGTGTATACTAGATTATTTTAAAAATTGCGTAGGCGTGTTTTAGTGTGCATGATAGTTATGTCAGTATCAGCTGTTGTTTACAAAAACAACTGGAACCTTTAGTATCCATAGAATTTTGCAAGATGACGTCACTAGTGAACGTGTGGTTCATCCTGATGAATGGAATTCAGTTTTGACAGGTATTCGTGGTTTGTTTGTTTTCGATTTCAAACAGATGAAATAAACAAACCACGGACTCCAGTCAAAGGAAATTCATCCGATTCATTTTGCGAGGTTATGTTAGGTTGGTGTAAAACTCAATTGTCAGTATCATCACAAGTGGTTTCACTCCGTTTGCAATGTTGACCAATATTAATTGATCTATCTGCGTGAACCAGATAATTCAGCCGGTTAATTAGATTTGTTTACTCTGTTTCACTCTGGCTAACATACAAGAGAATGCGTACACGGGCGCTATTCAGGATCAGATTTATGAGCAATCATTGGAGTGTCTCGTCCACGAATCAAAATGTATACCGGAGCGGTGATCGGTAAGATGGATTGATAAGACATGTGTTATTTTTGTAGTCCCGATTTTGTTTTTGACGTAGGACTACGTCTTTGTTTTCAATACTGGGGTACAGTTTAAAAAAATATCTATTGCGACCGTCACGAAATGTGGTCAGGTTTTGAGCGTTAATATCTCAGTCGTTTCTCCAAACATTTACTAAATTTTTGCACCAATCGATCGAAAATATTTCTACGCATCGATTCTTATAATGAAAACTATTGATTTTCAACACTAAACTATTTAAAATAACGCAAAGATAAGGTGGTGTCTTATAATGTCGATTTTTCAGAGTAATTTTACCAAATACACTGTACTTCCTAGCACAGATTTCATATTTAAGTAACGAACGTCTCCTAGGCAGCCATAAAGGTTATCAAACAAGTACAAGTTATCAAACAAGTTAAGTATTTCGGAAGTCGTGGAGCTGTGCAGTGGCGTAGTAGCGCCACTAAATCCGTTCTATTCAGGACGACCAAATCAGTTTACTAACTAAAGAGTTTGGTTGAATTTTTCTATTGTGCTGTTTGCCATTCAATTACCGCGTCACGGCTGAACATGGCATTCACTAAACGTCGCGTCCCAGATTATATTATCTCAAAACGATGAACAACTAACGAACAAAAGTCTAGAAGGGATAATTCGAGCCAAACTGCAACACATCAGAGACCGACCATGTGGTGGAGTTCGCCATTGTTCCTAGTTATACATAGCGGATTAGTTGCTGGCAGTGGCTAGCAAATTAGGAAAATTTCTGTTAAGAAAATCATCCGCTAGCGTGCTCTAATTAAAACTAATTATTGTGGCACAATGACTAATGTTCGTCCCCTTTGATGCAATTTGTATCACATTGCCTTCGTTAGTACCGCCTTCTTTTGTGCAATAGCATCCAACGCCATAACATACCAGCTCTTAGCAGAAATTTTGACTCAGTCTTACAACAGTCGTAGAGCTGTGCAGTGGCTTGTGCAACACAGTTTGCGGCAGCAAGCACCCTGGATGGTGCACTGGCGAGTAGTCGTTGCCCACACTCCCGCTTCACTTTACTCAATTTTGAGTATAATTGTATGCTATCTCTTTTTCTCTCTCGGATATGTTACGCAATTTTCGTTAAACTGTGGATCAACTCAATTTTTGATTAGATCCACTTCTTACGAAAATTGAGTAACATTTCCGTGAGAGAAAAAGATAACATATAATTGTTTTCAAAAATTTAGTAAAGTGAAGCGGAAGTCATAGAACCGTTGATACAGTTGGCTTTTGGTGCCGATGCTCCCGTCAACCTCGCTGAGAGAGACATGGCTGCTGAAGCCTACGAGCTGGCGGGAAAAAGCCACCCGAGACCAGACAAACAACCCTAGGGGAATTGACAACTATTTCTCCCTCGTCAATTAAATCCGTCCTTTTCAGGACGACCAAATCAGTTTATAAACTTAAGAGATTGTTTAGTTGAATTTTTCTTTTGTAGGTTTGTAGTTCAATTACCGCGTCACGGCTGAAAATAGCATTCATTAAACGCCGCGTCCCGGAGTATATCATTAAACCGTTGAACAGCAATCGAACGAAATTTTAGAAGGGATAATTCGAGCCGAATTGTGACACGTCAATGACTGACTATGTGGTTTAGTTCGTTTTAGTTCCTAGTTATGCATAGCGGATTAGTTGCTGGCAGTGGCTAGCAAATTAGGAACATTTCTGTTAAGAAAATCATCCGCTAGCGTGCACTTATTAAAACTAATTATTGTGGCGCAATAACTGAAGTTTGTCCCCTCTGATGCAATAAGTATCAAATTGACTTCGTTTAATGAAAATTTGATTCAGTTTTACGGTAGTTGTAGTGCTGTGCAGAGCAAAATGTGCTGTAGCAGCGCAGTAGGCGTGCGACCACACTGGAGGATGCACTGGTGAGCATTCGTTATCCAGAGAAGTTGGTGCAGTTGGCTGTTTGGGCCGATGCTCCCGTCAACATCGCTGAGAGAAATAAGGCTGCTTAAGCCTACGAGTTGATGGGAAAAAGCCGCCCGTGACAACAACGGGACAAGAATCATCCCACGTCACCTGCAGATGGCCACCCGCACCGACGAGGAGGTGAACCAAGAATACCAGGAAGAAACCCCAAGTTAAACCGTGAACAATGTTTCTCCCCCGTCAACTATATCCGTCCTTTTCAGTACAACCAAATCAGTTTGCTTATTGAAGAGTTTGTTTGGTTGAATATTTCTTTTGTGCTGTTTGAAATTTCATTCATTCGATAGGAATCAAATAATTTTGAGAATGTCCAACTCCAACAATGTCGGAGCATACATATGGCTGCAAAGTATGTAGTAGTATGTAGAAAATACAACTAGGGCCGTATCATTATTAAAACCAAACGGTCCTTTTTAGGGCCATCAAATGCAATCTAAAGAGCTAACAATATAATTTTCTTACATATTCACTTCCCAATGCTGTTCTATCGTTCAGTTAGCACTATTTCGACCCAGACGTCTATCGGCAATAATAGACTTTGAATTCCCAAACAGACCACAACCATCTACAGCGCAATAAGGATAATGATTTTCAGGTGGTCGCTCATATCAACACAATATGCTCTTATGGTGCATTCTCGCTTCACCATCTCGGAAGGCAAACAGTGAAGCATTTTAACCCGACACTGTCATTTCCTCCAAAGCAATAAGCATTATGAACAGCTTCATAAATGACATTTCCGAGCGGATTGAAAGCGTAGCTGCCCGAATAACTTAAATCAATTTGCGGATGGCCCTGACGTCTCTGGAAATTCAAACCGCCTTTTGATCATGCTGTTGAGAGAGCTAGCCAAACACGAGGTTTTAGAGCGAACCGAAGCCATGATCAAGTAAGCCAGCTTCATGGCAAAATGAGGCGGTGTTAGTAGCTGTTCCCTCGAACCCAAAATGGCCCTTTTAAGGGCCAACAAAACAACTGGAAAAGAAAGTTGACATGTGTTTGGGAAAGCTGAAAGCTGGGTTTCGGGGTGTTTGATTGAAGTGTTTTAGCCCATTGGGTTCTTCAGCTTTATTTAATTTTATGTTTTTGATGTGTTTAAAGTGTTTATGTTTTACATGAAATTTTCAGTTCAGCCTTTGGGGCATTGTTTGTTAAAATCTGATAACCTATGTATGAATTTAGATACCAAGACAGGCTATATCAAATATTTAAGGTTGTAGTGCGAAATTTTTAGTGTATGGGAATTCGATTTCGAACGAAACAAATTTCAGCCACTCTTTAAACAATCAAGCGATCTAGATTGCACATTGCTTCGTAGTCCTACGTCAACTTTGCGTACAACCCCATTGGGCTGTCCCTTCTAGTTTTTCATTTAGCTAATTGATTTTCTTCATTTTTAGGTTGTTAACTGTAATGTGCCGTTAGTGAAGAGCAATGGTTCTACTTTGTACATGACGCTAGATGTGGTTGTATTTGATCAGCAATTAGACTTGCCTCAGGCTTTCGTCATTTATTATGTCATGTTCGGACGAGTACATGGAATGAGCAGCAGGAAAGGCAATGCCATTTTTTGTCGAAGACATTCAGGATGAAGCCGAGAATCTTATGCGGTACAAATAAATGAACTTAACAAGTAGGTAAAGCTCAACAAATTGAAATAGTGTTCAGTAAATATTTGTTCGATTCAGCCACCTAGATTGATGTCGTCGATAATCCAGACATTACCGCCATCCTCGTGACGACAACCGTGATTCGAATGGCCTAAAACAACGCCGAATACAGAACTATGAATTCAGCTGGGACAAGACTCTACAACCAGACAGAGATTGTAGTATAAAGCTGTAGCACACTCATTGTCGGTTATGGAGTTTGAAGAAAAGTGCCAACGATAGCTCAGTTCATGACATCGGCAGTTCTGAGTTGCTTTCGGAATCTAAAGCCTTCAATCGTATCTGCAAATTAGCTAACGGAAAACAGTAAGCGTTAACAAACAAACAAATAACAAATAGTTTGATTGATTACCAAATTATTTCTGAACCATTTGCTGACAAGAGTAAACTAACATATTATCTGAAAAATCTTCTTGTATTTTCTTATCTAGAGAGGAAATGGCAGTCTGATCATTACATTTAGTTGTACAATCCTTAAAAATAACATCATTAAGTTTGTCTCGCAGGTCAAACTTACTTTGCAAACACATCTCCTTACCACCTAATGCCTGGGACAGACATACAACGTACAGCGTTGTACCAACAATCAATATGTAACTAACGATTTGAAATTGGTTCACTGTTGTAGAACCCCTTGGTCCGAATTACACCTTGAAGCCAGCACCTTGTTATACATATTTGCGCCTTTGTTTTGATTTGCTGTGTTATTTTGACAGAGTATTTGAGAGTGTGTTCATGTGAGCTTGGGACGATGTTCTAGTACTTACTGAGCCAAGAAAAAAATCGTTTTTGTATGGGACCTACTGGTCTTAGAGTTAGTCTATGGTTGTACTCCTTTAGTCTAGTACGTGTTTTTTGGTACTGGATTAAAGTATTTGACAGTTCGTACAACGGTCAGCGTTGTATGTCTGTCCCAGGCATAAGGCAACAAAAAAACAAAAAACCTATTAAAAACTCAAAACCATTCCGTTGCAGAATATAAGAAAAATAATCATTCTGTACAAATGAAACCGAAACTGAGCATTATTTTTTATTTGATGATTAATTATTTTCATGCCAATATGCATGTTTATATCATTAATGTTCGCACCAGTTGTTTTTCCTTGTCCGTAAACGTCGCGTTAATTATTTCGTCTCGCTGTCCTCTGCCGTCCTAAGTGACCCGGAACAAACGAAACTCCCACAGTTCCAAGAGTTTTCCGATTCTGATTCGAGGTTCCAGCATTGAGTGGTGGTAGCGGTGTCGAGGCGGATGATCTGCCGTCTAATGCTGCGATTCAGCGATCCACATTGGTACTGTTGTTGGCGCATGACCGAACCGATAGTCGCTGCAGTCATAGGTATCCCATTGTTAACGATGGCGGTGACGAATGTCTATGATGCCGATGGTGATGGTGATGATGATGATGATGATGATGATGATGATGATGATAATGATGATGATGATGTTGTTGTTGTTTTTGTTGTTGTTGTTATCGGATTTTTTCTGTTGGTTCAACTGAAAGTTTGGCGATGGTGTTCCACTACCGATCAGCTGTGGTTAAGTCATTCCACGCATTATAGAACCACCGGGAGTCACTGGCCTGCACTGATTGGTGTCAAAACATGTTTCAATGGGGTTTCGCTGAAATGTTGCATTATTAGAACAATTTTGAATCGTAAATTTAATGGCAGCACTTACAAAACAGACAATTTTGGAGTGGCTCGTTTGCACTAAGGATGAACAGAGAACACGCAAAGCCAATGAAGAACGGCCAGTTGGTTTCGATGTAGGTCAGTCATTTGTGTTGCTCCCAACCCATATTGAATCACTTGTACTCGAAGGCGTAGTCTGCTTTGCTCGCGACTCATGTTGTCTATGTACAGGATGTTGCACGCAAACGGAACCGAGGTAGGCAGATAGTTGACTGTAGTGCGCTGCAACAGGAACAGTAGCTGGATTAACGAGCTGATTAAAGTTACGTACCTGATATAACAAATTGATTAACGTCTCAGTTCGAGTCCCAATGATACCGAGTCTCGTTGAACAATGCTCTGATGGTGGTACCCACTGCATCCAGCAACTTACTTCCGACGGTGAATTGACCTATTCAATAACAGCTAAAGTGTTATCGAAAAACTTTTACATCGACGATCATCTTGGTGGGGTGGCTTCCAAAGAAAAAGGGTCGAGCTCCTGCAATCGGTAGGATTCAACTTGGCAATGAACAAACTACGATCCTCCGGCACATTTCATCAGAACTACGAGAAATTCGGAATTTGTTGGAACTCGATTCGCCATCCTCACCTGGGGAATCTTTGGAGCTGCCCAGTCGATGACGTCTTTCACTTTGAAATACTCCGCTTAATTCTGTTCGTCTATTGAAACCAATAATTGTCCTGTATTGCATTCCGATCCCAACTTTTCTCCGTCAACAACAGCTGTGACCTCGTGATAGACTTTATTGACTTTGTTTTGACAAGAAAAAAGTGTTGCCGAAGTTGAAAAAAAGGAAGTGTTGCTGTATTTTTCTAGTACTGCTCTGGTAATGATAATCTAGTATATATGGAACTTGATACACTGAAAATTTTGACTAGGTGCGTCAAGCATAAATCGTCCGTCCGATGTCCGTAATTAGTCCGTGCTTTTACTGTGAGCCATGTTTTCAAGCATCCTGTGAGAATGAGTGAGACAACACTAAAACACGGCTCACAGTAAAAGTCAAAAAGACAAAAGAATTATAGCAGCGTGCACAGGCTCATGACATACCTATCATGCACACTAAAACACGCCTACGCAATTTTGAAAATAATCTAGTATACACGGCACTTTGACAGTACTAGAAACCGGTATTCTATTACGATAGTGATCCATAATTTTTCAAATGTTTCTTCGGCACAACCATAGACTAACTCTAAGACCAGTAGGTCCCATACAAATACGATTTTTTTCTTGGCTCAGTCAGTACTAGCACATCGGTCCCAAGCTCGGTCCCAAGCTCAATAATGCGCCCCCAATAATGAACTCACATGAACACACTCTCAAATATTCTGTCAAAATAACAGAGCAAATCAAAACAAAGGCGCAAATATGTACAGGATGGTGCTGGCTTCAAGGTGTACTTCGAACCAAGGGGTTCTACAACAGTGATCCAATTTCAAATCGCTAGTTGCATATTGATTGTTGGCACAACTACGTCCTTCCCTTTTGGGTCCATGGTATCACCACGGACTAATTACGGACATCGGACGGACGATTTAAGCATGACGCACCTGGTCAAAATTTTCAGTGTATCAAGTTCCATGTATACTAGAATATCATTATCAAAGCAGTACTAGAAAAAAACAGCAACACTTCTTTCATGTTTTTTTCAACTTCGGCAACACTGTTTCTTGTCAAAACAAAGTCAACCGTTTCGCGTTTTCATTAAATTTAAATTGAATATCTAACTCACGGAACAATCCTTTGTTTGATACGGGTTTATTCGGTTGTATCACTGGTATGTATCCTGTTGTGCCGAACAAAAGCGCACCTAAGTTGTATTCCACCGTTATATAACATTCGCACGGCGAAGAAATCAGCAATTATTTGCAACTTAACACTATCGAAGCGCTCAATGGATACCGTAGAAAGTAAAGAGAAATACCGAATCGCATAATCTTCTACCGGGATCAATTGTGGAAAAATGGAACGAAGTGTATCGATCGGCTGGATCCGATCAGGACGCTTCGTTCACCGTCTTCGTGATCAACAAACGCATTGACATTTGCTTCTTTGTTCGCAGGCAGAATACCATGCCCGGAACTTTAGCAGACAACGTTGTCACTCTCCCGGAATGGTAAGTTCATCCACTTTACTGCGTATGTTGACTAAAAAGCAGTTATTCCCTCTTTTAGAACGGATTACTACATCATCTCGCAATCGGAATGTCAGGGAACTGTTTCACCCACCGCGTACAACATCATCTACGACACGTCCGGTCTGAAGATCGATCACTTGAAGATGGTGACCTACAATCAATGCCATCTGTATTACAACTGGTCCGGAACGACCGGAACTATTACGACGACTTACACTTGGCCTTAACTGGTAAGATGTCGTTCTGACCGGTTTATATTTTTTTCTCTGTGCGCCAACACGTGAGTTCGTTCAATTACGGGTTCTCCAGGGGTTCTAAAATCAAACATGAGTTTTTGTGCTGCTAAAATAATTCATTAGGTCTCTAATTCGCTCTTTTATTCTTTCAGATTATGGGCTCTACATGTTCACGATTTTCATTCATAGGAATTAAGCATTCTCGTCAGAATTGCATTTTTTCCTAAGAGCTGGGCATTCAAAACCATCGTGTGATGGCCTAAAGTATCTCAAACCTCTTACACGACTCACACTTAGCATTGGCTGGTAAGGTGTTCTGTCCGGTTTATATATTTTTACTGGATTTAGTGTTTGATGAAAAATTGGACCACACTTGTACTGACCTTCAGTGACCAGGAACCTGCTGCTGCTTACCACAAGGACATTCGAATCCTAGAGTACCGCTATATCAAGTTGTAATCCTTCGGTACGCGTTGCCACTTAACTGGACTTTCTTCGCGTTAAGTACATCTACCTGCTCAACATAAAGAGCACGTACGTGTGCCGTTCAACTTCTGCTTCATTTTCGGATTCATTACAAGACAAATCTTCCAAATAATGAATAAATTCATGTTTACCTTATCATGATGTTATTGCTTAGGCTATGAAACTACTTTCGCTATGTCCTGCTTTGGGTGAAAATGTGAATACATAAATATATTTCATATTTGTCATCTAAACTACCCATACTAAGAATACATAAACTGCATTTTGCTCATTTTGCTCTATCGAAATGAACTCTCATGTTTTTGAAATCTCCAAACTGGAACTTATAGTTGTACCGCAGATTGTACCAAGCAAGACACGTCCTGTAGAGCAATCTATTCGAATCCAAATAAAAATTACGATTGCAGTAATAAGGAAAATTAGAATCTCCAGATTCATTTCGTACTTTTTGACACTTTTGCTTTCCATACTGCCGGTATAGCACTAACCAAGAGTATTGACCCTTTTCCCAATTAATTGATTATCTCCAATCCGCTTAACTACCAGCAATGTTTTGTCATAGTGGGGGTAATATAACAGTTTGGCAGAATACAATGCAGAGGTCATCCATATTTGACAGATCGACTGATGAGTAGGCACCACGTACTCCATAGCCTGATCCTAAGAAGCGGACCGGAAGATAAGTTTGCCTTGCCAACATTAACTCAGATTATCCAAACGTTTTAAAAATGATGATGATGGTCCCGCCCTTACCCCTACAAAGGTTTGAGCTAGACGATTTTATCTCTAAGATAATTAATTTGGTAACAATTCAAACCACTTATGCAAAAAAAAAACGAACTGATTTCATCTACAGATATCAATTTCTTCAAAAGTATTCATTTGCTTCACAGCGACATAATCGTGAAAAGGTTGGCAAACATACTTTTGCATATAAAAACTAATAAACGATACATTAAAAAAATTAAAATCGTTCCACAAAAATCGCATTCATGACCCATAAAACTCTGGTCAATACCCATAATAAAATGGATATGATCCATAACATTTATCAATGTGATCAATAATTTATACAAAATTTAGCAATAAAATGTCAAAAATGTACCGTTATATATCTAGTACAATAAAATTGTACGGATTACCCATAAACATATAGCAAATGTTCCATAAACGGTTCAATATCATTCCTTAAACTTGCAAAATTGATCCACAGAATGTAACATTTGTGCACTAAAATACGTGCACATGATTCATAAATTATTGAAAATGTTCCATAAATAAATTGTCCTTGTTCCATAAAACAATGAATAATAATATATACAGGGTGGCAACGTAGAAATGATACACTCGGAAATTGTTATAAAACTTAAACAGAATTGTATTTCTCATTCATTTCACTTTTAATAACAAGACAAAATGTTAAACTTTTATTGTGCTTAGTGAAGTTCAAACCTTTCACCTTTGTATTTAATCACGGTACGGAGACGCTTCTCAAAGTTTTTGCAAGCCGCACGCACCACCTCCTCCGGCATTTGATCCCAAATCTCAACCAAGCGTTTTTTAAATGAGTCCAAACACATGTGCTTCATATTGCCCAGTTTTCCAAGCATGTAGCCCCAGATGCTGAAGTCCAGTGGGTTCAAATCAGGAGACGATGCAGGCCATTCTGAGCAGCTGATGAAACATGGTAAATTTTGCTTACACCAATGCTGAACAACTATGGCCTTATGCGCTGGAGCTGAATCTTGCTGGAAGCAAAAACTTTCCGCACCGAAAAGTTTCTTAGCATAGGGAAGTAGGTGGTCCTTGATGACGTATTGTAAATAGTACTCTTTGTTTATTTTCACCCCCCTGTCTATGAACAGCAGCGGTAATTTGCCTTTTGACGATATTGCACCCCAAACCATCACCGCAGAGGCATTTTGATATCGTTCAACCCCTCGTTTGTCAGCCGGTATTTCACGAAGATTTGTTCCATATACACGATCATTTTGTTTGTTCAGGGACATTTCCAGAGTAAACAATTTTTCATCTGAAAAAATTATGTTATGACCAGCGTGCGTCTTAAGCAACGCACGTGATCTGGCAACTCTGTCTTCAATATTCTTGCGTGTCAATCCGTGAATCCTCTGTTTTTTGAAAGCTCCATATCCAAGGTCACCTTTCAATATATTTGCATTGATGTGTGACTCATTTTCATTTCACGCGCCATTTTTCTCGCCGACCGAGCCGGATTCCTTCGAATTCGCTCATTAACTGCCTTGATCGCTGAGGGCGTCCGTACACTGCGTTTTTTACCGGGTTTCTTCTTAGGGACAACAGTACCAGTATCTTTGAAACGTTTTATGGTCCTGTACACAAATAATCTGCTCAACTTCAAATGCGACAGCTTCCTTCTGATCTCCAAATTAGTCAATCCGTCAAGATGCAAGATCCGAATTTTTTCTCTACATGAATCCATTTCTATTTTCGTCAACTTAAGAGCACTAATTCAGTTTGTTGTTTACGAATGAACTGACAACAAGTCACTGTTTCAAATCGTACACAAGGGGTCTACCGATAATGGTATACATTGTAGCGAGGAGATCACAAATGAGTGTATCACTTTCATGTTGCCACCCTGTAAACTCATAGAAATGATCCGTAGTAAATTATTCTTATAGAAAATATTCTCTACTACAATTTTTCCAAACATTGGTTTTCAGATAAAAAAAATCAAATAGCTCCTCAGTTAGACACACTATATTGTACAATGTGAAATAGTAGCCACGATTTGTTATGCTGTACTCCAAGTACTAGAAATATCAATGTTGCCTGCTGAGCAATTGAAGAACTAAGGAAGTAGAAAGCGGTCGATGTTTCCGATATCCTCTTCAAGTTAACGACTGATTCAAGCATTTGCCCGGTATAATGTAAACGGAGGATGTTTTTTGTAGTTAGGTCCGACGAGCGATAGCGAGTTGGACGGCAAGCGTTTGCACGGCATAATTTTATTAAAAAAAGCTTAAATAACAGTTTGATCAAGCCTTATGTAGCCTTATGACATGTAGAGTAACTGCCCCCATATTTATCTCATTGTTCCTTTATTCGTCCTACGATGAATCAAACAATTGGGCAGTTGAAGGATCGGTTTTGTTTTCTAATAATGTTTGCTTACTTTTAATAAAAATAACAAACATTACTAACTAATTCTGTCACCTGTCCATTGTTTAATTTTAAGTAGGATGAATTGCAAAGTGATGATATTAATATAGGAAAATCATCCCTAGTTCTTAACATGCACGAGTGCTCTTTAACAAATTTATTGGGAAACATGTGTCGCAGTTGCGGTCGTAAAAGAACGTGAAATCGCGAAAGTAAATCAGCTCTCTGAAAAATTTAAAATCTTCTAAAAAGCGACCCTTCTTTAATTGCAATATTTGAGCCGCATATCTAAAGAAACAGACATGTTAATAGATCTGAGTAGTAGCGCAGTCAAGGATCGATTTCCTTGCAGCCAAAATTAAAAAATATATAAACCCAACATTGTAATAGTTCTGGAATAATTTATGGATCCTACATATTATTTTAAGTGCCCAAAGTTTATTTCCTATGGGCCGTATTTAGAAGCTTGTGGTTAATTTTCATGGATCATTGACGATTGGATCAATAATTTATTGATCATATGTATATATTTAAGTTCACAATCGTAACATTCTAAGGATCAATTTTACAACTTTAAGGAATGATATTGAACATTTTATGGAACATTTGCTATATGTTTATGGGTAATCCATACAATTCTATTGATCATACCCTAGATATTTAACGGTACTTTTTTGACATTTTATTGCTAAGTTTTATATAAATTACGGATCACATTGATAAATGTTATGGATCATATCCATTTTATTATGGATATTGACCAGAGTTTAATGGGTCATGAATACGTTTTTTATGGAACGAATTTCAATTGTTAATGGATCATTTTTTCAGTTTAAAGGTGCAAACTTAGGGCTGCCTTATTTTTTAATAGTACATTAAAGTATTTGACAGTTCGTACAACGGTCAGCGTTGTATGTCTGTCATAATTATTACGCTGACTGTGTAATACCATCGACAGACATACAACGTACAGCGGTGTACTCCTTTAGTCTAGTACGTATTTTTTTTGGACTGGATTAAAGTATTTGACGGTTCATACAACGCTGTACGTTGTATGTCTGTCCCAGGCATAATTTAGTAAGGAGTACAAAGCTGTACGTTGTATGTCTGTCCCAGGAATAAGTGGGCTAAGTATTATCACAAGCTTCATCAGCTGCACTGTACAAGGCAGGTAAAAGCTCATAATTTTACTTAAAGTGTTGATGAAATAAGTATATTATGTTTCGTTCATTCTAAGCATCTAACAATAGAATTTAATGTACCGTAAAATGGGGTGAATATGGATAACGGGGAGAATAAGAACAACGTGGTAAATGAGGACAACGGGGTGAATAAAGCCAATGTCCTATTCACCTCTGTTTTCCTTATTCACTCCATTCTGCATTCTCCACCCCATGTCTCAATTTTTCCGCGGATGGTCAGTATTTGGAAAAAATTATTAGTTTACCCGTTACTGATCAAAAGACTTAGTAGTTATCATCTTACCCGTATTTTTTTAGTACATTTGACTTTACCATCAAAGTCAAACAAATGCGATCCAAAGATGAATTGATTCGTGGATCGAAATTTTCAATTTTGAAACAGATGTTGGTCATTTTATTCTTGCCTTTTCGCGAACCAAGGGGGTTCACATACTCTCCCTCATCAATGTGAATTGAGAGTCTTACACAATTCGGATGAAGTTTCAGGAAGGGGTGGCTTTGGTAGTGCTCACTATCTTTGAACGATTCCAGCGCATTATCGGTTCCTGTTGTTTCATTTTCAACCATCGCTCGTGCCTTGGGATTGGACATGATCAGTTTTAGTGTATCCAGAATTGATATGTAGTGACATACATCTTTCTGGATTTTTACTTTCGTGATGTATTCATGCTTTCGAAACGTACGGTGGATTTTTTTTCCTCTTGAACGGCAGGCTGTAACACGTTTAATCTGTTTGTGTTTCCCCAAAACGATCTCTATCGGTTCTGGAACTGAGCAGCCAGCCTTTCCAGACAAATATACAATATTATCTGCTGGACACTTAACGTCTCCAGTCAAGTCAGGAATTTGCAATTCATTGATAAACCGGATAGTATCCTCGTCTTGTAGCAAATTTTTTGTTGTTAGGTAAGATTTTATTTTTGACATTGTGTACTGCTGAATCGACTCAGATATAAATACATATCCATTGATGAAGGACTTTAATTTAGTCTCTGGGAGAGATACATCACACCTGAGATCTGTTATCATGGTTGAAACCGCATTTGTTGTATCGTGTAATGAAACAGACTTCTTGTAGTAGAATGGATTTTGTATTCTTGATTCTTCGAATTCCTCATTACTAACCGTTGTTTCCTCTTTTGTAAGAGGCTGATCAGACTGTTAGTCAAAATCTGACAAAGGATGTTTGTTTAGCACGTGCATCTTGAAGCTCGAGAAGTATGAATACATAGATCCGCAAATTGAACATTGGATTGGGAATTCAGCTTGTAAGCCTGTTAATATTCCGTGCTTAGTCACAAAATGATGTTTGGGCTCTTCAATGTATCCTTTGATGAATTTTCCGCAATACTGTACATGGCATTGGAATCCTACGTAGTATAAGAATATATATCAGAGCTGGGAAGGATATCGAACCACCATAGAAACATTTCATGCTTTTAAAAACTTCCACACACATTTTGTGCTATCGATAGGTGCAAACACTTTTAGCCCTGGAGATAAAAGGTGATAGCTCTATTGCAGTTCCAACGACCCATTTCGAGAATGCCTGTTTCTACACGTACATTCTGAGGTCGCTATCATATGCAGTAAGGCCCGCATGAATACTCCCATATATCAAATGGATATATGAGATGCAATCACACTTCCAGAACCAAAATTCAGTTTTTGATTCTGGCGCATATTAAGTTATGGTTTTATGTACATAATAAGTAAAACTGAAACGTTCTTACCAATCTTAGTTGTTTCTTTCCTTTTCTGTTTACTTTCCTTCTTGTTCAAGTCCTTATCGTTCTCGTCCTGGTTTTGTTCAAAATGTCCTTTGCACTTTCTTCCTCAAAATCATCACTCTTACTAATCTAGTGTATTTTTTACCACGAAAACGACTAGTTGATGTCCTCCATTAGATTTTTTTAATTTCAAGCCTAGATCATCAGCAAGAATGAAGTATCGCGGATACAAATTTCGTCCATTTAAATTTAAAAAAAAACGATGGTCAATTTGAAACATAAGAATTATTTAAAGTGAATAGAACGGATAATTCCTTTTTTTTTGTCTTGATTATCGAGATTTTCAGCCTCGGGCTGATTCATCTCCCGTCGTAGTCAGCCAAACACCACTTTTGGGCATTTTCGTAACTTCTCCGGGGGTGAGATTCGAACTCGTGACTTAGGCGTAAGAGGTATGGATGTTAACCAATACGCCGGGGTCGCCCCTCATATTTCGAATGAAAACAACAATTTTTGAATCATATTCAAGGCATGTTGATTTCAACAATACATTTATCGGGTAGGCGAATTGGAACGTATAGGGGAGAACAGTACAAAATGCACTGGTGGGGTAGAATGACCCACTCAATAAATATGCTCAAATCTTTAAAACTATAGATTTAATGGAATTATATATTATCAAATTTTAAATAAAACAGCATAACTCATAATTTGGTAGTAGGCTAAGGCACTATATACACCAAATATGATCAAAATCTAAGAAATTGTCCCGACTGTTACTCACATGTAAATAATAGTGTTATTCAAAAAAGCTTTTAACAAGCGTTAATATCCATGGTTTATAATAAATCCACTTCACATATATCGCACACAACAAAACATCAAGATAGTGTCAAAACTACACTATAATTCCACGTATTTTCAGAATATTTAGACAAAAGCATGCGAAACTAAAACTGGGGCAGAACGCACTGTGTCGTTATGTATACGTCTACACGATAAGAAAAAAATACTCAGTGGAGCGGTTAAATGTATGAAGCCAATGTTGGGTATACAAAACTTACTTCTGGTAAAATTCTACTCAAAAGTATGTAATTTGAACCCAATGGTAGATAAACACAAATAAACCCAACTTGCTACCCACATTTAACTGCTCCTTTGGGTACTTTTTTCAAAGCGTGTATATAATGAAGAGTTGGCAACATATCACAACGTTTTGCGCAACGTCTTTATTTTATAGCCACTGGCTGCTTGACAACCAAACAGAGCTAAGAGGACGTGGCGATATGTTGCAACTTTACACATCTAATGAGTAACTTTTTATAGCAGTGTTTTTACTTTTTACAAGCGGTGCATGCTATCCCATTAATGTGGTGCATAATATACCAGTGCACTATGGTACGAATGGACAAATTTCGCGACAAAAATCGATAACTCGAAAACCATTAACTTTTTTTTTTATGAAAATGTTCATATTTTTATATTAATCCATCTCCATTTTTTAATAAAAAAATATATCACAGACAAACAGACGTAACATATCGAACATTTGACACTACAAATCATCGTCACTAACACACCTGCGCGTTCTGTTCAGCACACTGTGATGGATGATTAAGCTGAATAAATGGCGGTAGTGTGTTAACGTTAAACGTAAGAAAATCGAAATCTGTGGCGATATTATCAACTAAGAAACATTTGAAGTGGATGTTCAATGCGTAATCGATGAAAGAAACTGCAAGGGTTACGTATGTTTGTCTGTGTTAACACATTCACATTTGTTTACTTACATTAATTTACATCATTTTATGCACATTTTTCTAATTATATTTATGTATTTACATATGCAAAGTTTCATTAAATTAAAATATCTACAATTCTGTACAAGCGAAAAAACCCTCTAAATCATATGAATAAAAAGTTGAAAATTTTATTATCAGTATAAAAGGACAAACCTAGTCACCACCCAAATCAAAAGATAGATCTTATTTTTTAATTAAATCTCCAGAAGACATCATCTGTCTAAAGTTAATGGTTTTTGAGTTATCGATTTTTGTCGCGAAATTTGTTCATTCGTACCATAGTGCAGTGTTGTGGTGCGTTTTAACCCAATTTTAGGGTGCATATTGAGCAATAAAACGGGCGTTTTACCCTGAAGTCGTCTTGGCATCATATTGGAAAAGGTTTAAAATATCATGAAAAACCATCGTTTAGAATTTAAATCACATTTGATCAACAACGAAAACATCGTAATGCACCATACTCAATAACTTATTCCTATATTTCCGCTTTAATTACCTAGAAATTCACGATATTGCTTAAACGGTGCATTTTGTACCATCCTCCCCTACTCCATCTCCAGAACTTTAGGCCGAGACAAAGTTTCGGCGCTCGTGACTATGTGCAGTACAGGGTGGCCACACAATCTTAATATAAAAATTCCCGCATTTTTCCCGCATGTTTGTCATATCTTCCCGACTATTAAAATGAGTTAATATAAATTACTCGTAGCTAAATCTCTGAGCTCCCAAACCTTTTCCCAGTTTGATTTACCACCAGACACTTTCCATTTATTTAAAATACGCCTTTTTGCGACAGGATGAGCCAATTTTCAACAAATGTTGTAAAATTTGGTAGCTCCTTCTTGGTTCTAGCCAAAATTTGTCCAGACCATTTTCTTTTCTCTGGAATCCGGCAAACAACGTCAGACAGCATTGAGCACAGCTGCCCAAATTCTTCTTTTACCATGTTTTAACACCCTTACCAACGCAATTTGCCAAACTTCAAACACATTCGCCACCACATGAAAGATAAGTTCATTTCTGGCCTCACCTGTTACAGCCGTGTAGCCAGATCTTCTAAGGGCATCTTCAACGGTGGTTCAAATCGTGGTTTGGATTTATTTGTTTAGACCAAACGCAAAAACATCGCTGCATCGCTGGTGTTTGTAAATTTTGTTTTATACCGGATCTATTTCGCATCATTTCAGAACTCATCTAAGCTTCTAAGTTTCTTACTGAACGCACTTTTTAAAAATTTAATTTAATGAACTTCAGAATATCTATGAAGATTGGGTGGAAATATCTATAATGAAAATGCCAGAAGTTGATTTAACTTCTCGGAAGTTGAATAAAATAATTGGAAGTTTCCAAATAATCATGAAGTTTGCTCGCTGTCTTTCGAGAAGAGAATTGGTGGAACTTTAGAGAAGTTCATTGAATTGCCGAAAAAATTATTAACTTGAATGAACTTCCAAAAAGTTTGCTGATCATCCATGGAATAGGAACAACTTTCTGGAAATGACGGGAACAGAGAAAATCAGATTTCGCTTCCCAGAAGTTGTTTTAACTTTCAGCAGGTACATATTCTGTGATAAAAGGCAGAATATCACACATATTTAAATAACTTACGAGAAATTGAAAATAACATCTTGGGAGCCGTGGAATTTCTGTGGAAAAGTTAGCATTACCAAAATGTTGTTAAACCGTACAAGAACTTTTTATGATCTTCAAGTTCTTTCTTTCCTTTTCTGTTTACTTTCCTTCTTGTTCAAGTCCTTATCGTTCTCGTCCTGGTTTTGTTCAAAATGTCCTTTGCACTTTCTTCCTCAAAATCATCACTCTTACTAATCTAGTGTATTTTTTACCACGAAAACGACTAGTTGATGTCCTCCATTAGATTTTTTTAATTTCAAGCCTACATCATCAGCAAGAATGAAGTATCGCGGATACAAATTTCGTCCATTTAAATTTAAAAAAAAACGATGGTCAATTTGAAACATAAGAATTATTTAAAGTGAATAGAACGGATAATTCCTTTTTTTTTGTCTTGATTATCGAGATTTTCAGCCTCGGGCTGATTCATCTCCCGTCGTAGTCAGCCAAACACCACTTTTGGGCATTTTCGTAACTTCTCCGGGGGTGAGATTCGAACTCGTGACTTAGGCGTAAGAGGTATGGATGTTAACCAATACGCCGGGGTCGCCCCTCATATTTCGAATGAAAACAACAATTTTTGAATCATATTCAAGGCATGTTGATTTCAACAATACATTTATCGGGTAGGCGAATTGGAACGTATAGGGGAGAACAGTACAAAATGCACTGGTGGGGTAGAATGACCCACTCAATAAATATGCTCAAATCTTTAAAACTATAGATTTAATGGAATTATATATTATCAAATTTTAAATAAAACAGCATAACTCATAATTTGGTAGTAGGCTAAGGCACTATATACACCAAATATGATCAAAATCTAAGAAATTGTCCCGACTGTTACTCACATGTAAATAATAGTGTTATTCAAAAAAGCTTTTAACAAGCGTTAATATCCATGGTTTATAATAAATCCACTTCACATATATCGCACACAACAAAACATCAAGATAGTGTCAAAACTACACTATAATTCCACGTATTTTCAGAATATTTAGACAAAAGCATGCGAAACTAAAACTGGGGCAGAACGCACTGTGTCGTTATGTATACGTCTACACGATAAGAAAAAAATACTCAGTGGAGCGGCTAAATGTATGAAGCCAATGTTGGGTATACAAAACTTACTTCTGGTAAAATTCTACTCAAAAGTATGTAATTTGAACCCAATGGTAGATAAACACAAATAAACCCAACTTGCTACCCACATTTAACTGCTCATTTGGGTACTTTTTTCAAAGCGTGTATATAATGAAGAGTTGGCAACATATCACAACGTTTTGCGCAACGTCTTTATTTTATAGCCACTGGCTGCTTGACAACCAAACAGAGCTAAGAGGACGTGGCGATATGTTGCAACTTTACACATCTAATGAGTAACTTTTTATAGCAGTGTTTTTACTTTTTACAAGCGGTGCATGCTATCCCATTAATGTGGTGCATAATATACCAGTGCACTATGGTACGAATGGACAAATTTCGCGACAAAAATCGATAACTCGAAAACCATTAACTTTTTTTTTTATGAAAATGTTCATATTTTTATATTAATCCATCTCCTTTTTTAATAAAAAAATATATCACAGACAAACAGACGTAACATATCGAACATTTGACACTACAAATCATCGTCACTAACACACCTGCGCGTTCTGTTCAGCACACTGTGATGGATGATTAAGCTGAATAAATGGCGGTAGTGTGTTAACGTTAAACGTAAGAAAATCGAAATCTGTGGCGATATTATCAACTAAGAAACATTTGAAGTGGATGTTCAATGCGTAATCGATGAAAGAAACTGCAAGGGTTACGTATGTTTGTCTGTGTTAACACATTCACATTTGTTTACTTACATTAATTTACATCATTTTATGCACATTTTTCTAATTATATTTATGTATTTACATATGCAAAGTTTCATTAAATTAAAATATCTACAATTCTGTACAAGCGAAAAAACCCTCTAAATCATATGAATAAAAAGTTGAAAATTTTATTATCAGTATAAAAGGACAAACCTAGTCACCACCCAAATCAAAAGATAGATCTTATTTTTTTAATTAAATCTCCAGAAGACATCATCTGTCTAAAGTTAATGGTTTTTGAGTTATCGATTTTTGTCGCGAAATTTGTTCATTCGTACCATAGTGCAGTGTTGTGGTGCGTTTTAACCCAATTTTAGGGTGCATATTGAGCAATAAAACGGGCGTTTTACCCTGAAGTCGTCTTGGCATCATATTGGAAAAGGTTTAAAATATCATGAAAAACCATCGTTTAGAATTTAAATCACATTTGATCAACAACGAAAACATCGTAATGCACCATACTCAATAACTTATTCCTATATTTCCGCTTTAATTACCTAGAAATTCACGATATTGCTTAAACGGTGCATTTTGTACCATCCTCCCCTACTCCATCTCCAGAACTTTAGGCCGAGACAAAGTTTCGGCGCTCGTGACATGTGCAGTACAGGGTGGCCACACAATCTTAATATAAAAATTCCCGCATTTTTCCCGCATGTTTGTCATATCTTCCCGACTATTAAAATGAGTTAATATAAATTACTCGTAGCTAAATCTCTGAGCTCCCAAACCTTTTCCCAGTTTGATTTACCACCAGACACTTTCCATTTATTTAAAATACGCCTTTTTTGCGACAGGATGAGCCAATTTTCAACAAATGTTGTAAAATTTGGTAGCTCCTTCTTGGTTCTAGCCAAAATTTGTCCAGACCATTTTCTTTTCTCTGGAATCCGGCAAACAACGTCAGACAGCATTGAGCACAGCTGCCCAAATTCTTCTTTTACCATGTTTTAACACCCTTACCAACGCAATTTGCCAAACTTCAAACACATTCGCCACCACATGAAAGATAAGTTCATTTCTGGCCTCACCTGTTACAGCCGTGTAGCCAGATCTTCTAAGGGCATCTTCAACGGTGGTTCAAATCGTGGTTTGGATTTATTTGTTTAGACCAAACGCAAAAACATCGCTGCATCGCTGGTGTTTGTAAATTTTGTTTTATACCGGATCTATTTCGCATCATTTCAGAACTCATCTAAGCTTCTAAGTTTCTTACTGAACGCACTTTTTAAAAATTTAATTTAATGAACTTCAGAATATCTATGAAGATTGGGTGGAAATATCTATAATGAAAATGCCAGAAGTTGATTTAACTTCTCGGAAGTTGAATAAAATAATTGGAAGTTTCCAAATAATCATGAAGTTTGCTCGCTGTCTTTCGAGAAGAGAATTGGTGGAACTTTAGAGAAGTTCATTGAATTGCCGAAAAAATTATTAACTTGAATGAACTTCCAAAAAGTTTGCTGATCATCCATGGAATAGGAACAACTTTCTGGAAATGACGGGAACAGAGAAAATCAGATTTCGCTTCCCAGAAGTTGTTTTAACTTTCAGCAGGTACATATTCTGTGATAAAAGGCAGAATATCACACATATTTAAATAACTTACGAGAAATTGAAAAAAACATCTTGGGAGCCGTGGAATTTCTGTGGAAAAGTTAGCATTACCAAAATGTTGTTAAACCGTACAAGAACTTTTTATGATCTTCAAGTTTGAGAATAGGTGGAAATTCTATGAAATTGATTAAAAAGTAGTTGGTTTTTTTATTCTCGTTTTGGTTAAAATTATCGAGTAGTAAGAAGTTTAAGTACTTCTTAAAACTTAAATACCCTGAACTTTTGGGATGTTTTCGGAACGATTGGAAAGTTTCTCGATCACCTGGAAAGATCCCTGAAGTTCTAGGAAGCTCCCCAAACTTATGGAAAAATCCTTTGAATGTTTCCTAAACTTTTCGAACGCTCAAAAAAACCAGTTTCCTGTTTATCTGGGACGTTTTTTGAAATTCTGGAAAGTTCCCCGATCTTGGGGGAAGTTTTCTGAAATTCTTGGAAGATCGCAGGACTACTGAGAGATTTCCTGAACTGCTGAATCCCCTGAGCATCCTGGAGTTTTTCGAGCTTCTGGAAAGTTCCCTGAACTTCTGAGACGTTCTCTGAACGTCCGAGATGTTTGCTGACTTTTGGAAAATTTCCTGATCTTTGTGGGAGTTCCATGATCTTCGTGAGCATTTCCTGAAGTTCTGAGAAGTTTTTTGAAATCATGAGAAACCCTGAACTTCAAGGAAGTTTTTTGAACTCCTACATGTTTGCTGAACTTCTAAGAAGTTCTGTATATGTCTAGCGAGTTTTATGAAATTCTAAGAAGCTCACTAAACCTCTAGGAAGATCCACAAACTGTTGAAAAGCTTCATGAATTTCTTGACTGTTCCTTGAATTTTTGGGGAGTTCCCTGAACATCTTGAGTAGTTCTATGAACTTCTGAAAAAATATTCAAAATAATCTGATGTTTTCTAAACTTCTGGCAGCCCCTGAATTTCTGGATAGTTACCTGAACTTCTGTGAAGAACCCTTAACTTTTGGGAACTTCCCTGAACTCGTGGTAAGCTCCTTGAATTTGTGGACAATTCCCTGAATTTCTAGGAAACAATCTGAATTTCAGGAAAGTTGTCTGAACTTGAATGCATGGGAATCCATGGTGATCACCACAACTGAGCAGCCGCTGATGAATGAGGATGATGCCCCACTATCATCGTCCCTTTTCCATTTGACGACAAGGAAAATAAAATTTATATATGTGACGTGTACTATATCTAGTATGAAGCTGTGATCATTTCTCTTCGTGTAATCAGTTGGACATCGCCCTGTAGATGGGCAGCACCGAGCCCGAAACCGGTCGACATTAAAAGGTAAATTTTATGTTCCTTTTTCGTTTGTAAGAACCATAAGTGTTGGGTCCAATCTCGCGTCGCGTTTTCAAAAGTGTACTGCAGTTCTTACGTTGACACTAAATCAAAATAATGAGTTTCTTAATGAAATAATGAGTTTCTTAACCTTTTCCAATATTGTGGGCGTAAATACTGCGGGCCGTAAGTCTTAAGGACAGATTTGCAAAAATTCCTCAGGGTCACCAACCCCCAGGACATACGCCAACATCCGTTAAGCTGAAGTGCACCTATGTAAAACTAAGGCAAACATATCCAGCTGCATCGCAACAGCTGGAAAAAGTTCTCAGTTGACTGTACTGCCGTTCTACGCATAACTGTCCCATGTTGCTTTTGGTCAAATTGCAGCTTTTTCAATATATGCTTCATTTTTTAACTATACTATTGGATACAAACAAAAAATTATATACTTTGTTCTGAGTTTGTATAAAAAAAAACATCAAGTTAGATTGTCCCATGTTGAAATTCAAGGCATAAAAGTCCCACTACGACATTTCTTAAGAGATCTTAGAAAACAAAATTGATTTAAATTTACAACATTCTTTGTAGGAACTACTCGACACTCAGCATTGATAAGGGGCTTATGTGTAAACTTAAACAATGAATTTGACATGATAACATTGACATTAAATTGTCTATATAGGCCACCAATTGCATTTGATCGAACTGTGTTTTTAATGATGATATGGTGATAAACAATAATCAGTATCATGGTAGGAGCATAAACAATAATGCACATGGCATGTGTATTTCAAAACGTAAATTCTATCGCCAACGATCCATCAATACATCATGCAGTGTGACTTATATGCCTAGAATTTTCTGCTGCAAGGCAAGATTCTACGCATATCAGTCCCACTGAATAATTTACCTCGTATTTTACATACAAAAATAATCTTCTTGTTTGTAATACCACAGATTACATCGAAACTCAGCCACATCTTCAAATGCCACTCATAAATTTGTGGGTTTTACCACGAATCTTACCAGCCCTACACAATTGTGACGCAAAACTTAACACGCTTTTTTCTCAACTACAACTTTTGCAACATGGGACAGTTATGCGTAGAACGGCAGTGTAGTTGTCGCATAATCTCTAGGATCATATCCCTTGGCATGTTGAAACGTCGCAGAAAGTGCTTCTTGTCATAGGTTGGCGTGTCGCTATCTATCACTATCAGTACTATCTAATATCGTTTGAATGAGATGCATGCATTCACACACTCACCACCACTCAAACAAATCCGTGGTAAAAAGTTTGCGAAAAATCCTCGGTCTCTGAAAAAAACAAAACTGATCTCTGGATATTTTATGATTGACAAGATGATAGGTTGGTGGGTTTAACAACAAGAAACACTACACCGGTGTGGAGAACGCAAAGTTGGTCTGTTTTAAGGGTCACCCACAATTGATACGTTGCGGATGCGTTGACGTAAATTTGACAGAAAAGCTATGGGAAAACTGTCAAATTCACGCAAACGCATCCGCAACGTATCAATTGTGGGCCAGCCATTAGGCTTTAAGTTTGCTGATGCAAATCAACTTTAAAGATGTTAAAATAGAACACCGCTAAATTTTGAACAGGCTGAACAATGAGGTCGATGGACCAAGTATATGACAGAAACGCTACTTAAATCATTTGAAAAAGGTGAGAGCATGGTTCCTTCCATATGACAAAAATTCCCGATGACTTTTGAAATTCCCGCCTATTTCCCGCATATTTCCCGGTGATTTTAGATTCCCGCATTTTTCCCGCATTTCCCGATTTTCCAGAGTCTGTGGCCACCCTGGCAGTAGGTTAATTGCTCGATTCCAGTACTGGAACTCTGAGCAAACCCATTGAACCTAGAACGTGTTAGCCAAATCCAGAATAAAGATAACCCATATTTATAACAAATAAACAAATCTTTTTTTCTAATTATTATTCTTGTAACCAAGATTTGTGTGTAAATAAACAAAACATGATTTTATTTTTAAAACATTGATGCCACTTGGTTTTAAACATAGAATATATTTGAAATAAAACACGTTTATGATTGCGGCCAGAATAAAATAAGTTTATGTTTGCATTCACCTGGAATATGTTTGTTATGACGGTATTATTTCTGTGTGATCAGTGAATAGTTATGTTTAGACGACACGTAACATGATAAAACTGAATATGCTGGCAACACTATTCCCGTAGGTACTAGTATTCAAATACAAAAAGTCTTCCATTTTTCATCTTGTTTTGTTATACCGGCAAAATAGTTCCGACTATGTTAAAGTATATGTCAATCGATTTATCCGAATTTCAGGTCTTTCACCCGGTGTTATTCTATGAAATTGATTAAAAAGTAGTTGGTTTTTTTATTCTCGTTTTGGTTAAAATTATCGAGTAGTAAGAAGTTTAAGTACTTCTTAAAACTTAAATACCCTGAACTTTTGGGATGTTTTCGGAACGATTGGAAAGTTTCTCGATCACCTGGAAAGATCCCTGAAGTTCTAGGAAGCTCCCCAAACTTATGGAAAAATCCTTTGAATGTTTCCTAAACTTTTCGAACGCTCAAAAAAACCAGTTTCCTGTTTATCTGGGACGTTTTTTGAAATTCTGGAAAGTTCCCCGATCTTGGGGGAAGTTTTCTGAAATTCTTGGAAGATCGCAGGACTACTGAGAGATTTCCTGAACTGCTGAATCCCCTGAGCATCCTGGAGTTTTTCGAGCTTCTGGAAAGTTCCCTGAACTTCTGAGACGTTCTCTGAACGTCCGAGATGTTTGCTGACTTTTTGGAAAATTTCCTGATCTTTGTGGGAGTTCCATGATCTTCGTGAGCATTTCCTGAAGTTCTGAGAAGTTTTTTGAAATCATGAGAAACCCTGAACTTCAAGGAAGTTTTTTGAACTCCTACATGTTTGCTGAACTTCTAAGAAGTTCTGTATATGTCTAGCGAGTTTCATGAAATTCTAAGAAGCTCACTAAACCTCTAGGAAGATCCACAAACTGTTGAAAAGCTTCATGAATTTCTTGACTGTTCCTTGAATTTTTGGGGAGTTCCCTGAACATCTTGAGTAGTTCTATGAACTTCTGAAAAAATATTCAAAATAATCTGATGTTTTCTAAACTTCTGGCAGCCCCCTGAATTTCTGGATAGTTACCTGAACTTCTGTGAAGAACCCTTAACTTTTGGGAACTTCCCTGAACTCGTGGTAAGCTCCTTGAATTTGTGGACAATTCCCTGAATTTCTAGGAAACAATCTGAATTTCAGGAAAGTTGTCTGAACTTGAATGCATGGGAATCCATGGTGATCACCACAACTGAGCAGCCGCTGATGAATGAGGATGATGCCCCACTATCATCGTCCCTTTTCCATTTGACGACAAGGAAAATAAAATTTATATATGTGACGTGTACTATATCTAGTATGAAGCTGTGATCATTTCTCTTCGTGTAATCAGTTGGACATCGCCCTGTAGATGGGCAGCACCGAGCCCGAAACCGGTCGACATTAAAAGGTAAATTTTATGTTCCTTTTTCGTTTGTAAGAACCATAAGTGTTGGGTCCAATCTCGCGTCGCGTTTTCAAAAGTGTACTGCAGTTCTTACGTTGACACTAAATCAAAATAATGAGTTTCTTAATGAAATAATGAGTTTCTTAACCTTTTCCAATATTGTGGGCGTAAATACTGCGGGCCGTAAGTCTTAAGGACAGATTTGCAAAAATTCCTCAGGGTCACCAACCCCCAGGACATACGCCAACATCCGTTAAGCTGAAGTGCACCTATGTAAAACTAAGGCAAACATATCCAGCTGCATCGCAACAGCTGGAAAAAGTTCTCAGTTGACTGTACTGCCGTTCTACGCATAACTGTCCCATGTTGCTTTTGGTCAAATTGCAGCTTTTTCAATATATGCTTCATTTTTTAACTATACTATTGGATACAAACAAAAAATTATATACTTTGTTCTGAGTTTGTATAAAAAAACATCAAGTTAGATTGTCCCATGTTGAAATTCAAGGCATAAAAGTCCCACTACGACATTTCTTAAGAGATCTTAGAAAACAAAATTGATTTAAATTTACAACATTCTTTGTAGGAACTACTCGACACTCAGCATTGATAAGGGGCTTATGTGTAAACTTAAACAATGAATTTGACATGATAACATTGACATTAAATTGTCTATATAGGCCACCAATTGCATTTGATCGAACTGTGTTTTTAATGATGATATGGTGATAAACAATAATCAGTATCATGGTAGGAGCATAAACAATAATGCACATGGCATGTGTATTTCAAAACGTAAATTCTATCGCCAACGATCCATCAATACATCATGCAGTGTGACTTATATGCCTAGAATTTTCTGCTGCAAGGCAAGATTCTACGCATATCAGTCCCACTGAATAATTTACCTCGTATTTTACATACAAAAATAATCTTCTTGTTTGTAATACCACAGATTACATCGAAACTCAGCCACATCTTCAAATGCCACTCATAAATTTGTGGGTTTTACCACGAATCTTACCAGCCCTACACAATTGTGACGCAAAACTTAACACGCTTTTTTCTCAACTACAACTTTTGCAACATGGGACAGTTATGCGTAGAACGGCAGTGTAGTTGTCGCATAATCTCTAGGATCATATCCCTTGGCATGTTGAAACGTCGCAGAAAGTGCTTCTTGTCATAGGTTGGCGTGTCGCTATCTATCACTATCAGTACTATCTAATATCGTTTGAATGAGATGCATGCATTCACACACTCACCACCACTCAAACAAATCCGTGGTAAAAAGTTTGCGAAAAATCCTCGGTCTCTGAAAAAAACAAAACTGATCTCTGGATATTTTATGATTGACAAGATGATAGGTTGGTGGGTTTAACAACAAGAAACACTACACCGGTGTGGAGAACGCAAAGTTGGTCTGTTTTAAGGGTCACCCACAATTGATACGTTGCGGATGCGTTGACGTAAATTTGACAGAAAAGCTATGGGAAAACTGTCAAATTCACGCAAACGCATCCGCAACGTATCAATTGTGGGCCAGCCATTAGGCTTTAAGTTTGCTGATGCAAATCAACTTTAAAGATGTTAAAATAGAACACCGCTAAATTTTGAACAGGCTGAACAATGAGGTCGATGGACCAAGTATATGACAGAAACGCTACTTAAATCATTTGAAAAAGGTGAGAGCATGGTTCCTTCCATATGACAAAAATTCCCGATGACTTTTGAAATTCCCGCCTATTTCCCGCATATTTCCCGGTGATTTTAGATTCCCGCATTTTTCCCGCATTTCCCGATTTTCCAGAGTCTGTGGCCACCCTGGCAGTAGGTTAATTGCTCGATTCCAGTACTGGAACTCTGAGCAAACCCATTGAACCTAGAACGTGTTAGCCAAATCCAGAATAAAGATAACCCATATTTATAACAAATAAACAAATCTTTTTTTCTAATTATTATTCTTGTAACCAAGATTTGTGTGTAAATAAACAAAACATGATTTTATTTTTAAAACATTGATGCCACTTGGTTTTAAACATAGAATATATTTGAAATAAAACACGTTTATGATTGCGGCCAGAATAAAATAAGTTTATGTTTGCATTCACCTGGAATATGTTTGTTATGACGGTATTATTTCTGTGTGATCAGTGAATAGTTATGTTTAGACGACACGTAACATGATAAAACTGAATATGCTGGCAACACTATTCCCGTAGGTACTAGTATTCAAATACAAAAAGTCTTCCATTTTTCATCTTGTTTTGTTATACCGGCAAAATAGTTCCGACTATGTTAAAGTATATGTCAATCGATTTATCCGAATTTCAGGTCTTTCACCCGGTGCATAAATAATTATAGGTCACCTTAAGTCGTATTATAATTCCGGAAATTTGGTCGTGGAGTATTGAAAAACAAAGGTTTCTTATTTTTTTAAATGGAAATACTACGTCTAGCAGTTTAGTTTTGTACAATGGAACTTGCATACACACCATTAGATGAAACTCATTACCTTTCCAATGAACAGGTTGTACATGTTTACGAAACGCCACTGGGTTTTATAAACTCAAGTCTATAAAAGTATGTTTTCTTCCCAATTTTTCTCTCCTGTTTTATGCCGTTTCTATGGCTAACAACACAAGTGGCACTGAAAGCTGATTAATCTAAGGAACTCCTCTTGGTTTATGTTTCTTGGTTTCAACCGTTTGTGGAAATTTGCAGCAAAAGTGAAGTAGTTTTTACAAAAGCATAAACATGTTTTCTACATGTTCTAATTGGAATGGTCTCACCAAGTGAGAATTACTTTTGAACTGAGAACCCAATCAGTGGTATTTTAAAATGCAATAAATAAAACTGACTTCGGAATAAAACAATTATACTTACTCGACTTAGTATACTACGTCGAGCGTAGTCTTTTTTTGATAATTGAACTGGTTGAACTGGTTGAACTTTTGGTCACGAGCAGTCTCTGTATCAACTTAAAAAAAATCAATCAAACCAATGCCAACTTTTGAGAGGTCTCTGGTGATGACCGGTTCCCTAAATGGAATGTTCTGTTAGTGTATTTAAAAATATCAATTTAACTCAATTTCTCTGAATCAATTACATATGAAGTTCTGATCCGTCTCCAAAATTTCAGTTATTTTCATTGTGAGCTCGTACAGCACTCTCTTTGAAATTTATTCGTTAATTACTATAGGACGAGCTTACGTTAGTTCTAATCTTATCTCATACTAACGCAGCCAATTCTTGAAAGCATCCTGGAAAATGATGTTTTCTTGAATACATCATTTTTCTTGTCATCGGCCAGGCCAACTGCGTAGTATGTGCCGCAGAGAGGATTCCAAGAAATAGAGCGATTCCAGAAAGATCTAAAATCGCTTTACTACTCTGAATCAAGGGAAGGAAGAAAGCGTGGACCTCCCGTACCAAACGCTTCCATGTTGAGTTATACAGTGTGATAATTTGTACCTTATCGTTGGGAGCATCGATGCTAGAAAGATTAGTTGATGCTCCTTTTGCCTGTGGGTGAACTTTTGGCATTTGAACCAAAAGCGTAGCAATAATTACCAAGGTTATAGCGCCTTATCTCGCTCCATGGGGGGTAAGTGGACTAAAACTTACGATGATGGATAAATGCGAAGCTGAGAATAGCATAAAAAATATTGTGAAGGCATGTTATAATATAAAATGAGAATAACATGTGTACTATCTGCAAGTTTTCTGATTCCATGGATGATCCAAAATTATATGCCGTATAAAGAAATAAAGAATACTTACATTTTTCGTGGTAGGGTAAGACTTCAGCATGCTATCTTACCGCGCTGCCTACATTGCGTTAGTGGGATTGCCTCCTAAGGTATAGCTGACGAGATACAGCGTTGCTTACTCAGCCGCTGGTGGACAGACCTCCTTGGTGGACAGACGCTCGGCACGCACCTCCTCAATCTAGCTGAAGTCAGAAGGACAACAGTGCCCAGGCTGCACTACCAGCTAAGTACGCAACCCTTAGCTGGCGGTCTTTGTCATCTGTTGACCCGTGGAAGCATGAGGTAGGAACTTGTGAGGACCAGAGCTATGTTGCGGGGACGCACGCTCCATCACAGTTGTCGACTCACCATTTTGCAGCCCTATAGGACGAGCTTACGTTAGTTCGCATAAAATTGCGAAATGCTTCCAGTCTAAGAATAGTCTTGTTTAATTAAAAAATGGCCCATAACTCAATAACTTGGAAAATATGTGGAGTTTTTTTTATATCCATTCTCTACTTCTGTTCTACGCCCTAAATTTTCGCAATTCTTTGCAGCAACATTGTAGTGAGACGAAACCGAATTAAATCAAGCGAACAAAAAAAAAAAACAATCCTAAACTATGCACAGAAAACTGACATTACTAGACCAATATTTCAAAAGGTTCTATCTATTTCAAATTTATTACTCACTATGTTTCACGTTTTAAACGATTAATCGGGACCCTCTATCAATCCTCTTTTCAAAACAGCATGACATCAGCTTGCTTAGTTGCGTCGATCGGAAGACAATGTCTGAGGACCTTTTCAAATGTTAACCCAGACTTTCTGGTGATATCTGCACACACAACAATGATCGGCTCGCAGAGAATATACGTGGAAAGGGAAAAGACACCATCATCATCGTTGTCGTCGTCGTCGTCGTCGTCGTCGTCTTCTTTGAAGAACAAGAATCAAAAGTAACTCGAGAAAAAAAATTAAGCACAAAAGGAAGGGTTCCACTATTGCCTGAGAACGCGGGAGACTTGAAAATCCGCCAAACAAGGGTCGTCGCCGTCGCGTGAAGAACCGCCGCGACCAGTTCTGGATGGTGCTGCCGCTGCTGCTGATTATCCGGATGGGAACTATGTGTACATCACACAGACATACATACAGACTCTATGCTGCGTTTGTTAGCGCAACTGACCAACGACCGTATCGCTGATGATGATGATGATGATGATGATGATGATGATTATGGGGATGCAGAGGTAACGAGGACTCAAGCGGCGGAAGACCTTTCCACACACACCGCAGCTAACCTTCAAAGAGGCGGGAGGACACGGCGACAGCAGGTTTGCCATGTCTTATAATAATTGTAGTTCCTTTTTCTGTTTGCTGTTGTTGTAGTTGTCGCTGTGGCGTTGTTTGATGCGGCTATTCTTGCCTGCTTTTTGAGAGTTTTTTGCTTGCTTGATCTCCGGTCCGGTTTTGTTTCCGTCAAACACACAAGACATTCAATAAACCGTCATCATCGTCGCCGCCGTCTTCGATGTCCGGTTCTTGATTAGTTCTCGAGCTGTGTAGAAAAACATGTTACTTTTGTATGAGAACCCCTCCCCCTTCATTCAGATCGAAGAGGGGTCTCGAACCATCATAGAATCATTTCTTGCCGTAAAAACATTCCACATGCCGAATTTGGTTCCATTTGCAACGTTAGATCTCGAGTAATGCAGATATATGTGTTTCAATTGTATGAGCTACCCCCCCCCCCCCCCCTCAAATAAACAAGTACTATACACGAACGATATGATAGATGGAGTAACTTTGATAGATGGAGTAACGTTTGGGATGATACACCGAATTGGCGGTTAGGCGCTTCTTATGGTTATTGTTTATGCGGGCCCCTTCAAATGCAGGAAGGGGTCTCGAAGAACCATAGAAATATTTGATGATATCCCGTTTGACATACGGAAGTTTTGTATTTAGCCGAATGGACGTTTGGCATAAAGACGTTTTCCCGAATGGACGCTTGGCCGACTACGAATTCGGGGAGAAGGCAATTTACAATGCAGTTTTATTGCTTGGATACAGGAATATGCATCTTCAAATATGCAACGTTATACTTCGTAGATCAGTAAAACTCCAAAGAAATACTGATGTCTGGAATAAGGAACGATCTCACAAAAGAGTAATTATTCTTCTTCCTGGCTTTGACGCTTTCCACAAGAGTTTTTGCCTGCTTCTCGACTTAGTGTTCTTAATTGCACTTCCACAATTTTTAATTGAGAGCTTCCGATGCCAAGTACCATTTTTGCATAAGCATGATTGTGTGGCAGGTACAACCATACCTTATGCCTAGGGAATCGAGAAATTTTCCTTAACGAAAAATTCCTAGACCAGACTTAACAGGACTGATAGAAAATTTCCGCCCAAACGTCCATTTGGCAAAAAGTCCATTCGGCCAAACAACTATATGTCAAAGATCCATATGCCAAAGGTTCTTATGCCAAACGTCCATATGCCAAATGTCCCACCCCCGAAACATTTCATGCCATCAAAAACCTTCGCATGCAAAGTTTGTTCTATTTCCTTGATTAGTTCTAGAGTTAAGCAGAAATTTGCGTTTCGTTTGTATGAGAGCCGGGGATGGGTTTCGAATCACATAGAAACATTTCTTGCCTTAAAAACATTCGACATGTCCCATTTAGTTCCATCCACTTGATTATTCTAAAGAGGGGAGAGTTCTCGAATCTTCATAAAAACATTTCATGCCTTCAAAAAACCTCCACATGACAAATTTGGTTCCATTTGCTTGATGAATTTACAGGTTATGCAGAAATTTGTGTCACGCTAAAATTCGAAGCCATTGTAAAAAAAGTAGTGTTTAGCTCTACTTCTATGAAACTGGTCCCGCCAAAAGTACTACATCTCTTTTATATAATAAAGTATTTAGTAATTTTCAAATATCAATGGGATTTCAAAACAGGCATTCAAATTTAGCAGTAACAAGACGCGGGTACCCACTTTAACAATTAATGTAAAAAAATATATTTTTTGTGACATCATTCCACACTTTGATTAATTTGTTCTTAATTCGATCATTTTATAATTTTTTTACGATGGTAAAACTATTTTGTTGTCTATTATTTGGTACCGAAATCTCAAAAATGATAAATTTAGATTTGGAGATTGGACAGAATTAGATTGGACATTGTTGCACGAAACTGAAAATACTTTCTTTCATAATTGTATGTACGTATGTAGCTGATCGTTTCATGGTAAAACGTCGAGAACTCGACACTGAAGAAGTCTGTAAGTTGCAGACGAAATAGGCCTATCTGACAAAGGATAACCTTTTCTGTAGTGGAATTTTACGGAATTTTCTCGCCGTTACTACCGACAGTTTGAAAAAAGTGTTTCAGTTTTTATTGTTTTTTTATCGAAAAGTGATCAAGTTGAAGTGTCAATTTTTAAATTTTCTCTAGTTATTCTAATCATTGTTCTACTAATACGCACCAGGTGTTTTTTTTAAAGAAAAAAACAAAAGTTAAGTAAACATTATAGTTGGACAAGCTAAACACAACGGGGCATGCTGATTGGAAAAAATGGTCGAGTAAGCTTAAATAAATTAATGGGGAAATGAATTAATTAATTGATCTATTTATGAAAATGAGTATGCATTTCCTTTGTCACGATTTAACTCCAGAACAGATTGATGGATCCGCATGATTTATACACTGTTCGGGTATCTTTGTTACCGCTGTGTTTATATGTTATTTAAAAAAAAAAATTTAATGAATGCAAACAGTTGATAAATGCTGATATTGACTGTAATGTAAAAATAGGTTACGTCACGTCTGATCAAACACCCCTCCCTCCTTGCCACACTGTGTCACGTTTTCATACCTCGAAGCGTGACGTAATTTATGGCCGCTCCCTTATATGTAAACCCTCTTCCCTCTAGGAGAAACCTCGAACTACCAAAAAACATTTCTTACTTTAAAAACATTTCACATGCCAAATTTGGTTCTTTTTGGTTGATTAGATCTTGAGTTATGCAGATATTTGTGTTTCATTTGTGTGAGAGCAAATCAGAGCCCTATTTGAATCTTCATAGGAATATTTCTTGCCTTCAAAAACCTCCACATGTCAAATTTTGTTTGTTACTTCATTAGTTCTCGAATTATGCAGAGATTTGTGTTACTTTCATATGCGCGACCCTTATTTCCCTTCTAGATCGAGGAGGGGTCTCATACTATCCTAGAAACATTTCTTGCCTTCAAAAACTCCCACATGCCAAATTTGGTTAAATTTGCTTAGTTAGTTTCTGAGTTATGCAGAAAAATTTGTATGGGCGCCCCCCACCCCCTTTCAGAGAAGGAGGGGTCTCTAACGGTCCTAAAACACTTCTTGCTTTAAGAACAATCCATATGTCAAATTTGCTCAGTTATTTCGCATTTAGGCTGAACAATTTTGTTTCATTTGCATGGGAGCCCTCCCCCCCTTCCAGAGAGGGGAGGTGTCTAACCATCCTAGAAACATTCCTCGCCTTAAAAACATTCCGCATGACAAATTTGTTTTGTTTTGCTTCATTAGATCTTAAGTTATGCAGATATTTGTGTTTTATTTGTATAATCAACCCTCCTTCTAAAGAGGGAGGGGCCTTGAATCTTTATAGAAACATTGTTTGCCTTCAAAAACCCTCACATGCCAAATGTGGCTCCATTTGCTTAATTAGTTCTCGAGTTATGCTGAAAAAATCGTTTCATCTGTATGAGAGCCCCGCCTTCCAGAGAGGGGAGGGGTCTTTAACCATCTTAGAAACATTTCTCGAAAGTTTTTAATTTCCACATATACCGAATGTGGTTCCATTTGCTGCATTAGATCTTGATAATGCATTACCAAGGCAATAATTCTATACTTTAACAATGTCTTTTGGCATTATAAAAGATATGGCATTATTTCGATCTTAGTGGGGCCCTTTACAGCTTCAATCCAACTTCAATGTTGCACTATACGTAATGCATATGCATGCTATTATAGCTTCGTGGTTACTTGGGAAAACTCTTACTTGGCGGACTAAATGAACCGATTGGAACAGTCATAAGAACACAACGTCTGATTTTCTCGAAAGACGCACTCAGACATTGCCTTGATGATGATGATGATAGTCTCGCCACTTACCCCTACAAAGGTTTGGGCTAGACGAGTTATCTATTAGATAATTTATAAAAAAAAAACAATCCAAACCAGTTATGCAAACAAACAAACTGATTTCATCTACAGATATAAATTTCTTCAAAAACTGTTCATTCGCTTTAAAGCGATATGATTGTAAAAAGCTATTGATGTCAACCACAAAAGTTCGCAAGGATTCTCAGCGATCATAAAATGAAGATGAACAATGCATTAGGTCCTAAGTAACATTGAGGGATTCTCTTCGTCGACTTTCTCTTTGGTTAGTAGCTTGTCTATTAAACGATTTGCTGGTGTTTTCAACGTATTGGATCCCTTATCACACTTTATACTACCGTGCTATATGTTGAAAACAGTTAAACATGTTTTTACATAGCCGTAGGAACGCAAAGAGAAATTCGACAAAGAGAGAGTCTCAATGTTACTTAGGACCTAATGCATTGTTTTGCTTGAAATCCTGTTGCAAATCACATAATCCAGTAAAAGGACATTATCAAAAGATAATCCAATATCCGATCCTGCCGCTACAGAGGAAATGCGGTTCCAACACTGAATAAAAGAGGCCCTTGCCTCACCAAGCACTAATAAATCTTCAGCATAGTTTTGAGCAGGTCAAGGATGGCTCCCACCTGGAGAATCGAGAAAATTTCCAAACCGGAAGAATCCTAGGCCGGCCATAGTCAAACTTTTGACGAGGAATTCCCTGACATTCAGCCAGACAACTCACTACTATTTCATGATATTTAATTAACTAAATTATATAATTTTCCATCATCATCACCGTGACGAACAAAATAATGAGTATTGCTCGTAAACGTGAAAAAGAACGAAAAAAAAATTCAACTCATTCGAAACCGCTTGTAAAGAACTTCGTCAAATACAATCTTCATTTTTACAAAAAAAAAAGCAACATAAATGTACAAAAAATGGTCCACCTTTTCATAAAAGTAAAACATCATCAGGAACAATCTTCATGATTATTTAATAATTTACGCTTACTGCTTAGCAAACAGTTTAGTTAGAGACAAATCAGCCTCCGGCTAAATGTGTCTATAATATAGAATAATCAATCAATCAAATTTTACAACAACAACGACCTTTCCAACCATTTCAATCCATCCAACACTCATAACCTACAGCCCAACCCAATAGTACCGAACGAGAGCAAAAATCACAATCAATTCCTCATCAAATCGTACTCAGAATGCACACATTTTGCCCACTCCATCAATTTCAATAGACCAATATTCAGGATTATATCGTATGTCAAGACCAATTCCTGCCAGTCCTACCCTACACAACGTGCATCTCTAATTAAATTACCGCTTGTAGCAGGTAGATACAAACTGAGACAAGATTTTCTAGAAATCAAAACACAAATCAAAATCAAACTGCGACGCTTCGAACTTAAGGAGGGACGAATTAATATTACAGTGTTCTAGAAGCAACATAAGTGTCATAATTATAATTGTAGTTTTGTATCAGTAACTTAGTCATCGCCATCAGCAACAACATAAACAACAACGGCCGCATAACAACATATGTTCTGAGATAATTTAGTGAAAGTGTTTAAATTTGCCCAGGGAAATCGAGAAATTTTCTAGCCCGAAAAATCCCTAGACCGGTCGGGAATCGAACCCGCCGCCTCCGGCTTGATAGACCGTGCGCTTACTGATTACGCTAACTGAGGCCCTCATGAACAGGTTAAAACGTAAATTGTTTCGAGCCATTTTTATGTAGTGAGCTAGTTGTAATCATGCAATACAATAAACAAAATCATCAAACATATTTACCAGTAAGCTTTTCATAGGATCGGCTATCCAACTTTTTCTGGAGGCCTTCCATGGTGATACACTCTCTGCGGAATGTGTGTGAAGACGCTGATTCCAAATATTTAAAAAAATTAAGCATATAATGATATGGATTATTTTATTTATTTGATTTATCTAAGAGATTTCACATTTACCGTAAATAGCTGATATGGCTTCCGTCGCTTGGGCCGGTATCGGTTCGGTCGCTCGGCACTCGTCGTTGATCGGCAGTAAAACCAGCGATTCTGCGAGGGGGGAAGGAAACAATCATCAATCAAAATTGTCGTTGTTGTTAAAAAATAAAGATTCCGAAAATCAATTTTTTTTTCTTGATCTGCATGTTGAACCGGTTAAACCTAACGTCGAAGGAAGCGCACATTCTAGTTCACATCGTTATGCAATTTCAAGGCACTTTCTCCAACGTTAGGTTTAACGTTCAGATAAAAACCCGCATAACGAAAAACAATTTGCTATATAGTCGAAACTATATTTCGGATGTAAGATATATTATCACATTTTATGTTATTGTTATCGATTAGTTTAATCTCATTTTCACCATACAACCTCTACATTAACACCTATTGTTAATGTATGCCATATTGTCATTGAAAGGTTTTTTATTGTCTGCACTCGGTCTTGATTATATACTAACCTTATGGCATAGAGTACAGCCAATATTTTGTTCGTGAAAATTTCCATTTATTTATGGTAACCTAACTTAACCGCCTATTCAGCATATTGTTATTTGGCCTTTTACCATGTGACATATTGTTAAAACTTTATAGGCAATTGTTAGTATATAGTTGTCAACTATAACGGTAAATGTCGTAACGATAACGGAAACGGTCGTCAACAATATGGAAAGTGGTCTAGGAATGGTTTGTGATTATGCGGGAAGAAAAATCGATTTTCAGAAGACGGATTTTACAGCGTTCAACACAGATACTCACATTTACCGGCAGAGTGCAATCTGGACGCCGCCCAAAACCGATATCCTCCTTGCCTTTCGCTTTTTCCGAAAAAAATATTTATATTTTTAGACTTGCTTCACTTTCACTTTTCAGTTCACTTTCTTTCGACCGCACCGCACAAAGTCAGAAAACAAATGGCACCGTCATGACAGCAGTGCTTTCGAACAGTTTTTTCACCCATCGCAGAGTTGTTTTTACTCAACAGAAGCGTTATTGTGAGTTACTCAGCATTGGGTAAATTTCAGATAGTAAAGATCTCATCGACTTGAGTTCTATGAGGAGGTCCATACAATTTCTAAGTTTTTTTTTACCAACCTGTAGGTATTGTATATATTACTCAAACGTTGAGTAAAAATGAACTAACAGAGCAAATTGATTTTTACCTAATAGGATTTTTTTTTTGTTGCGGCGTAGAATCACGGCGTCCACTGAGTTGAACTTTTGTGATAAGATAATAGGATGGCAAATTATAATAGGATACTATAACGCGTTTACTTAAATTTAGGTAATTTAAACTCAAATTTTAGTTATTTTTCAATTTCCGTGTAAGTTATTGGTGATTGCACAGAGAACAGACGTTCATCTTCGGTCTGCTACTTGTGTAAAACTTTAAACCGACATTTAAAATGTAGGTCGTTATGCTCCTGGTAGGCGGCGCTGCAGTTGGGCGATAACTGTCATATACATGTTTATTAATAAAAAGCCTAGCACATAACCTGAAAAGTTTTGTTTGTTTTTTGTTTATTTGTTTGTTTATTTGTTTATTTGAAGTAGACATCAACGGACCAAGTTTAGGTCCTAATGATGTTAAAAACACAAAAAAAAATACAATAAGAAACGATTACATAACCTCTTAACTGGAGTCAAAACAAAAAAAATAAATAAGTAAAAATAAAATAATTAAAGCTATACACTATCTTAACGACGTGTGTCAATTGTTCTAAAAACGGTAGAAAATCTCCGACGAAGTGCGTTCCGCGTCAGATGAAAATCGAAAATGGACGCCACCCTATTGAAGGTTCGCTGCAATCCGTGAATAGCGCTATTCAACCCATAGTTGGTGCGGCGAAAAGGAAGCCTGAGCATAGAGTTGTGACGCATTGGCCTTGGTTGGACGTTGATGCTAATTTGTTGAAGGATCCTTCCGCAGTCGATTCTTCCTTGTAGAACATCTGCAGCAGTTAAAGCTCTACATACATCTCTACGGACCCGCAGAGGCTCCATGTCGACCAACTGACACCGACTTTCGTAGCTAGGAAGACGAAAAGGGTCGCTCCAAGGAAGTCTACGAAGTGCGAACCGAAGAAAACGGCGTTGAATAGATTCGATTCGCTCGGCGCCATTATCATAGCATGGACTCCAGACCGCTGAACAATACTCCAGTGTCGAACGAACGAGGGAATAATAGAGCGATTTAAGGCAGTGAATGTCGCTGAAGTTCTTCGCAACCTTGAATATAAAACCGAGTGTCCTTGAAGCTTTGTCAACAACATACGATAAATGTTGCGTATACGTCAGTTTCGAATCCAGCTGAACACCTAGGTCTTTAACGCACTGCTTTCGTTCGATGGTTGTACCGAGAAGATGGTAGTTGAACAAAATTGGTTGTTTCTGACGTGAGAAGGTTATCACTGAGCACTTGGCCGGGTTGACCACCAACCGATTTAGAGTACACCAATGAGCAAAGGCATCAACCTGCGCTTGGAGGAAATGGCAATTGGCGGTTGAACAGATTCGCATAAAAATTTTCAGGTCATCAGCAAACGACAGGCGAGGCCCTCCAATAACATAGTGTACGTCGTTGAAGTATAAAAGAAATATCAACGGTCCCAGATGGCTACCCTGCGGTATCCCGGACATGGCGCAGAAACTCCTTGAACGTAGGTCACCCAAGGCAACTGTCAATTGACGCCCTGTGAGGTATGATCGAAACCATCTTAAAAGATTACCACCAACTCCTAGTCTGTCAAGTTTAGCGATCGCGATATCATGATTCAACTTGTCAAAAGCTGCCGTTAAATCTGTGTAGATCACGTCCGTTTGGCATCGAGCGATCATACCATCAGTGATGTACGACGTAAGGCACAATAAGTTTGTAGTTAAGGAACGCCCTGGTGAAAATCCGTGCTGGTCGTCACTTAACAACTGCTTGCAATGTGTAAAAGTGAGTTCTTAACGACCAGTTCAAAAAGCTTCGATACAGCGCTTAACGATGTGATTCCTCGGTAGTTGTTCACGTCCCGCTTGCTTCCTTTTTATATACCGGAAACATGTCCGCCATTTTCCAGCAATAAGGAAATGTACCGCTAGAGAGGGACATCTGGAATATCTGACGAAGTGGATACAGAAGAAAAGCCATGTTCTGTTTCAGAAAAACCGACGGAACCCCATCGGGCCCGGGCTTAAGCGAAGTTTTAAGGTGTAATGCCGCGTTCGAGATTGATTCTGAATCCACATCAACTACGCTGAGTGTTTGATTTGCCAAGGGAACATTGCCGGCGGCAGCGTGAACAGAATGACTGGTTAACCTCTCGTCTTCATAAACACTAGCAAATTTTACCGAGAACAGATCGCAAATTTCCTTTGAGTGCCAGCAGTTTCGCCATTATAGAACATGGATGAAGGTAAGCCTACTTCCTTACGTTGTTGATTAACATAGCTCCAAAAAGATTTCGGATGAGATTTGAGACGCCGTTGAACCCCACTCAGATAACGTTGAAAATGTGCACGACTGGTCCGTTTATACTCGTAGTTGAGTCTGCTATAGTGGCGTTTAAGCGACATGGTGCGGTGTTTCGTGAATCTTTTAAGAGCAGCCCTTTTAATCCGTTTTAGCGAGCGAAGAGCGTTCGTCATCCAAGGAACCCGAGAGTCAGTCTGAACAATCTTTTTTGGGACGTGTCTGTCAATGACATAAGCCAAGACGTGGGAAAAAGTTTGAGCAGCGATGTTAACGTCGGTCGAATCAAGAATGCTCTGCCAATCCAAACTAGATAAAACATCACCAATACTGCGATAGTCGGCTCTACGGAAGTCATATGACACAGTAGCAGGAGTGTCGACGAAGTCCCGAGCTAAAACGTCCTCGACAGCAACTATTAGAGAAGGATGGTGAGGGACATCCTTAACTAGAGGCACGGGAGCTGTAGAGATGAAGGGAGCAATATCTTGGCCACTCACGAAGCAGAGATCTAGAGAGCGATTATTCTCATTCACCACGTTGTTAACTTGGAATAGAGTTGCGGTACTGTAGCTGTCCAGAAGCTGAATAGCCCCTGCGTGGAAAGAGGAACGTTCATGGTCGTCCCGGACCATGCCCCTGCGTGGAAAGAGGAACGTTCATGGTCGTCCCGGACCAGCCCCTGCGTGGGACGGAGGAAGCCGCTGTGAGTTGGAGTCCATGCAATGCCCGCTAGGTTGAAGTCTCCCAAAATAATCACTTCATCATGGAGGGCAACCGTATTCGAAATAGCAGAAACAGATCGGCAGTGCGCATCAATTAGGTCTAAATCTCGAGTTAGATCCGGAGGAATGTACACCGCACAAAGGAATAGATTACGGCCTCTAAGCTGAATTGCTACCCAAACTTGTTCTACGGTGATCCAGGAATCGTCTTCAACTGCACTTGCTTTCAACCTGACACTAACTGCAACGAGAACACCACCGCCGGTCAATTTCCTACTGTTGTTTGTGTTCCGATCGCAGCGGAAAACTTCGTAACCATCTCCAAAAACATAACTAGAAACAGTCCTAGAGTCCAGCCATGTCTCGGTTAAGACTATAATGTCGTAGCAATGATCCATGAACGCTAACCGATAATCGTCAATAAGGCCGTTCATTCCGCCAACATTCTGGTAGTAGATTACAAGGTCCGAATTCCGACGTTCAAGGTTTGTAGCACTGGGAAAGGAAATACTATCAGAGCGGGAAGTGTCCGTTTGTTGACCATACTTGCCGTTGCTTGGAATTTGGAAGACCCCGTCTCCCAACTCAACCGCAGGACCGGGACGGCTGCTGGTCGCTGGCAGGTAGGGCTCGACTGCGTTGAGCGGAATAGGGGCTTCCTCAAGACTAGCGGCAATTGTGCGTCCCGGTATCCTGCTTGCAAAAGTTGATCGAAGCTGGCTAGACGATGAACTGGAAACGACGAACAAATCAGGCAACGAATTGTTCGAATCCACAGAGTACTTGCCTGTAGTAGAAGTTCGGAAGCACCCATCACCCAACTCAAACACAGGGCCGGGACGGCTGTTGATCGCTGGCGGGAGAGGCTCGACTGCGATGAGAGGGATGGGGACTTCCTTAGAGCATGAGGCAAGTGTGCGTCCCGGTGTAGAACAAGGTCGATGGCTATTTTCATTAGTATGATCACTCCGATCAGAAGCAATAGAAATGTTGAAATTGGTGTTGGAGGCAGCGCTGGAACACGGAAGCAGATCAGGCAAAGAATTGATACTAATAGAAGCATACTTGCCTGGAAGTGGTAGTTGGGAAACCCCACTACCATTCCCGACCGCAGGACCAGAACGACTCTGAAGGCAGGAAACAACGTCATTTTGATCACAGCAAACGCCAAGCGCGACTGGGTCAGGTGGCTTAGGGTTTCCCATAGTGCGACAGGCAGTGCGTTCTGGTTTACGATGATCCAACAAACAATCAGATCTCAGCATGCTGGATCCAGTCCGGAGATCGGAGTGGAAAATTGGGACGAACCCAGAGGAGAGATCACGATGGACGGCGTATCCATACGAGGTAACCATGAGTTTTTTGGACCATTATCTTCAAATTCACGGAACAGAATACCTCTTGGCCATGAATCCGAATTCAGTGCGACTTCGCGTAGTTTTGGGTCCATTCCGACTTTGTACGATATGAAGTTCATACGGCTCGTGTCGAAGCCTCTTTTCACAAGCGGAACAACCTTTACCGAATCTTCACTCTGCACACTCGTTTTGACAAGTTTTTCGATAACATCCGGTTTCACACTAGGGTGAATGCGAGATAAGTACAGCCAGAACATCTCAACAGGCTCAGGAACCGTAAGCACTGTGGAATCAGTAACCGCTTTAGTACCACCATTAAGAGTTCTGCTGCTTGATAAACCGTCTTCACGACGCCGTTTTAAAGGTGGTTGACGAGAGTTATTTCCGGGATCCAAAATTGCCGGAGTGGAAGGCCCGATTTTTTTTTAAAGCTGGGCAATTAGCTCACCTTGCTTTGCCATTTCGTTTCTGATTTCGGCATTTGCGATTTCCTGTTTCTCAGTAATAGATTTGATCACACTACCGAAAGACGAGATTGCTGATTTAAATCTTGCACATTTTATCAATTTAACGCACTCATCGCACATCCAAAACAAGTTGGGGCTTGAATGGATTACGTTCACGAAGGCTTTGTTCAGCTTTATACTAGAGCATTTCAGATGAATCATCCGGTCACAAAAGGCCATACAAGACACGAACTCGTCGTCTCCTTTGACAGGTTTAGCGCACTTGTCACAAGCTGAACTCATGATAAATCCAATATTAAGATTTTCACAGTGAACTTATCTTCTCACTAATGATTTTTTTTTTCACTCCGTGTAGACTAGCCGCTGGAGAAATTATTCACTTAATTATTTTTTCTCTGTGTAGATCTTCAGCGTGTATGCGATGGAGGTGGATTCTGCAATCAATTGTGCAACAATAACAACACCGCAGTCTGAATAATGGATTGATATTTCAATATTTTCACAACACAAAATATGCACAAAAACAGGATTTTCACAGCGAACTTCACTACCAACAGGTAAACGGAGTGCTTATTAGACGGTACACCACAAAAAATAACGCAAAAAAGCAATTCGTACGCGAGAAATTCTCTGATCGAGACAGTGTAAAATAAACAACTTTCGATTGAATTTCAACACAACACAATACACAACACAATTCTCAGCACTTGTTTCTTATACCGGCTGCCCATATTAACTTTTACACACGTTTTCCTAGAAAAGGTATATGGACATCAATGTCTGTTCTCTGTGGTGATTGTTTGTTGGTCCATAATCGGTTGATGGGAGCATATTTTTGTACTCTTTTTTTTTTTTTCTTTCCCTTATTGTGGCACAGACCTACTGGTCCATATTCGCCAAGTGTGTCAAGTGATAATATAAAGTGTCAGTTGACGTATAGACGAACGAATAGTAATATTTTGATTTTCCTCTGTCAGTGATTTAATTGAACGAAAAAGAAATTGCACGTAGAAAATATAGTCACTAGATTCATAGTCTGGCGGATACAATGACGGGAGCCAATTTGAACTGTCACTTGGCGGAGCCAATCGAGCATGTCTCAAGTAATTAATGTTAAGGGCCTAAATTCTATTTGTAAACAATGACTTTAAATATCGATTTCTCTTGCATCTTAAATCACTCTCGTGAAATGAAAGCAGCATTTGGTAGAAGAATGTTAGTTATACCATATTGAGTAGCAAAATATTGTGGGATTCTCGTAATTCGTGAGAAATCAAGGTTTAAAGTCATTGTTTACAAATGACTTTTAGGCCCTTAACATAAATTACTCGAGAAATGCTCGATTGGCTCCGCCAAGTGACAGTTCAAATTGGCTCCCGTCATTGTATCCGCCAGACTATGAATCTAGTGACTATAGTAGAAAAGAGATTGCAAACATGTTACCTGTTCTAAGAACTTTCAGAACCGCGATTTGTCCACTCAAACATTGATTCCTGTCTCTCTCACAAAATCAGATATTTGTAAGTACTCATTAAGCTTTTTATTTTTCAGGACGTCAACGAAAACGGACTTGTCAGCCAGTATCGGGTATTTATTTCTGATCAAGTTACGACCTGGACAGTCGTAAAGGATATGAGTCAAGCTTTCCTGTTCTCCACAAAGTTCACAACTATCTGTTCTTATCAAGTTCCATTTATATAGTCGGTCCTTAGTAGCAGTGTGAAACGTCCTTATTCTGTTCATTGTTATGGTCTGTGTCGTCGTCATTTCCATCTTATTGTACCAAGGTTTAGCTTCAATTTTATGCATTATTTGAAAGTGTTCCATTCCCTTTTCTTGAGATATTTTATTGTATTCTTCATTCCATTCTGTTATTAATTCATTTTTGAAATTTATTAATGAATCTCCTATAGTAAGTGGGTGGTTTTCTGTCTTAGATTTATTTATTCCTAATTTCGCTGCATTATCAGCTCTATCGTTACCTACGATATTAATGTGGCCTGGTATCCATTGAATGACTAGTTTTGAAATTTGTTGTGATGAATTAGAGTGTAAAACAGTTGAACTAGGTAATTTTCAGAACTATTATCTATCAGTGCCTTGCAACCACTTTGCGAATCCGTAAAAACCACTACTTTAAACTGACCAATAGTAATGGCATACTCGAGCGCTTCAATTATCCCTACCAATTCAGCGTTCATAATGGTAAAATTTGAATTTAATTTATAACTAAACGATATTTTATTGCCATGGTCATAAATACCATATCCTACTCCATCTCTTGTTTTTGAACCATCCGTAAAAAGTTTAAAATATGTTATATAATCTTCCTGGATTAATTTCTGTGTCGTGAATTTTTGTAAGGCAATTGGTGTATTTTTTTTATTTAGTGATGCTATTGTGGGTATTATTTCTATGTTTTTATTAGGTCTAAATTGGTGAATTTGAACTTGTGTTTTGCATTGTAAAATGTGAAAGTTGTTTATTGTTGTAACCCTTTCAAGGAAAGTATGATGTTTAGGTAGTTCATCTGAATTTAATAAATCTTTTAAATGGCTAGTAATGGGACTTGTATTATAGTACAGTGTCTTGAGTGATTCTTTATAAGTAAGGTATTGGGCTCTGTATCGTAATGGAAATTCTCCTACTTCCGCATATAGAACGTGGTTCGGAGTAGATTGCAAATAGCGGCAAGATGTCCGGATAGAAAGGTTTTGTATTTTTTCAATTCTTGATAAATCTGTTTTGCATGCTCTTGAATATACCGTTAAACCATAGTCTATTTGGGATCTTACTATTGAGTTATTTACTCTTTGCAAAACTTTTGGGTGGCAACCCCCTTTTTTTCTGCTCAACATTTTAAGTATATTTATTTTTTTCCTAGCTTTGTTAACAGTTTCTGTAATGTGTGCTTTGAAGTTTAATTTGTAATCTATCAAAATACCTAAATATTAATGTATCATTTTTATTTCTATTTTACTATTGTTGATTTTTATGTCTATGTTATCCGGAATGGTATTTAAAAAAACTATTGCCGCTGATTTATCGGGGTTAACTTTTAATCCTAAGTTTTCTAGTTCTGTGCATATTGTGTTAAGTGTTGTATTCATTTTATTACTAGTTTCTATTGTATCTATTCCTACTGCAACGACTGCAAAGTCATCTGCAAATTGTATTAATGAACCATCTTCAGTTATTTCATGTAATTTAGTGGTGTATACGTTAAATAATATTGGCGATATTGGGCAACCTTGAGGTAAGGCAGCATTCATTAATTATGTCACGCAAATCTGGCCGAAAATTAACCCCCCCCCTCCCCCCATGTCACAAATTGTCACAATTTTTGTAACCCCCCCCCCCCAGGCAATTATGTCACGTTTTTGTTAACCCCCCCCCCTCCCTACTCAAAACTTTTTATTCAAATAGCCAATATTAGTCACAAAAAATCATTTTTATTTCATACAGAAACAAATTCAACTTTCCTCATATTATATCAAATTGCATTCTCAAATAATACCATTCAAAAATAGATTCAATCCTCAGTCCAAGGGTTTTGCAGATGTTGGTCAGCATTGATGACCGGGAAGATATCTGCGTCCGCTGAAGCACTCGTAATGGTTTCTGCCACATCAGTCAGATCAAGTTCTTCGTCATCTATCCATTCGCAATCGAAGTTGTCTTTGTTGGTTACAACCATACATTCCTGTTTACGTTTTGCCACAACTTTAAACGGACGCAATTTTCTCTGAAATTGAACGGATGTATGCTTGTGCATCTTTATGTGCTCGCGAAGCATGACTAAAGATGCAAAGTATAGGCCACAGCTGGAACACACTCGTTCGTTCAATGAGTTTTTAATTGAAGGACAGTAAAGATCATACGGAATCGTTCCATATCCGGACATCGATTTAGGTAGAATCTGTTGAGCTTGTAATGAGTTCAATACGAACATTGATGGTAAATGCTGTGGTTCGTCCTTCGATGACCCAATCAATCCTCGAGATGTTTGCGTCAGAGAGATTGGTGGAGGCAAAAATCCATTGCAGATAACGTGATCGATGCTACTTCGCAGTGGTGAGCAGCATTTCCTGTAAAAATATAAATTTATGCACATATAACAATTATTCAATCTGGAGTAAATATTGGCTGGTTCGCACATGAGTTCCAAACCAGTGTTGGTCATAGTCACGAATTGACTTCGGATCTATTTCAGAAGCATCAGGATCGATATATTCAGCCAACGTCGGATGACCGTCGATGACCACATCATTCCAGACTTCTGCCAAAACTTCACCAGCGTACTGGAAATTTTGCTTCTCCAAAGCTGAATCAGTTGTACGCAATTGGGAATCCAGATGACTACCAAACTGGTCGTGTGGTATTATCAATCCAGAAAGCTCCTTACTCAAGGGTGACATACGTCGCTCCACTCTATTGAAAGCACTCCTTCCCGGAGCGTTCGTTGCAATGAACAGCGTGTCAAGGTTGTACTCTTTAAAATGGTGTATTGCTATCTGTATTACCTTGCGATATCTCGGATTTTCATCAGGTCCACCGTCGACGGTAAAGATTAGGACTGGTTTGACCAATCCATCAAACTTAAAAATACCATCAAACGATTCAAGAGTTAGAAGCCGCTTGATGTCTAACGCATGAGAAAACGCCGTTGACGAAGCGTGTTTGCCTGACCGAATTGCAATGTAAGTGGGGCCCGAAAAACCAACAGCCTCCGGTTTGCCAAGACCATTCGGTTTGATTTCGAGTCCAGCGTACACGGACGGAATTAGTTTATGCTTATTTGCAACTATCCAATCGTGGTCAGGAAGCGTGATTTTGTACTCCACATGCATAAGCATGGGAGACTGCTTATTGGCAGCCGTTAGGCCTATCGGCCACTCTCGCCTTATCATCCTGACTGATAAATCCTACTTCATTGGGCCCTAGCACAGATGCCAGTTCTTCCAATGATCTTATGGTCGCTGTACAGAATCGGCCATCGGGATGATCGTTGTGTTTTGCATTACTTGCGCGCATCAACTTCACTGGTACAGTATTTACGTGACATTTACCTTGATGAGAATTGGCTCGTTTTGGGATGAACCGCAGATATGTTGCTGTTCTTTTGATATTGAATCCCTTGCCTTGTATTGCAGAAGTCAACTCATCTAAAGTTTTAACGCTTCTGACGCTCTCATCACTGCGCTTTTCGTGGGCCGCAGATCCAGGAAGTGCGATATCGCATATTGCCTTGAGCAGCTCCGGTTGCTGCTCTTCAACACGAGGGCGGCCAGGAGAATTTCGGAATGAAAGATAATTTCCTGAAATTTGATATTTATATCTACTGTGCAAACAAACTAGTTAATATATCATATTTACCAGCCTCTGGGATGTCCCGAATTAACAGTTGTTTAGCCTGCTTCATTTTCTCACGATGCTTCTGCTGCCGCTCTTGCTCGTCTTCCTTGATTTTGAGATTCTTTTCAAGTTTGATCTTTTTAATTTTTAGCCCTTCGAGTCTCGACTGATCATCATCCGTCAATAGTCCAGCAGACTTCTTGTCAATCAGAAGCACTACCTCAGAGTTCAGATTATTTAGCTCAGCTTTAAGTTGTTCCTGTACTGGTGCAGGGCGTTTATTTGATGATGACGGCTGAGCCATATACTCAATTTCCTTGATGGGTTGCGTGGGTTTCACTGTCGGCGCTGATTCCTTAGGAGCACTCATAGACTTTCCCCATAGTTGAAGAAGTTTACCTTTTTCTTTAGCTGCAAGGCATGAAGCTCTTTTATTTTGTTATTGACTTGCTCTTCAAGTGCGGTGTTGTCATTGCCCTTCCGTTCATTCCAGAAATTAGTAGCATCCAATTGGCACTCCCTTTTCTTCTTATCCGGGTAAGCCTTTACATACGCATTGTACAGCGTATTAAAAAGTTCTCCACGATTCATTTTCCAAAATACACTAACTGCGCGAACCAATTTTTCACCAATAAACACTGGACTTTATTCACTGACGCACACTGAATGAGCTGCAGCTGTCATTCATGAACGGTGGAATAGTATTCACTCTAACTTGAAAGTACCCATTAATGAGTCGAAAAGTACGCATTTTGAAGAAAAGTGGCTTAACTCATTATTAAGAGTATACTTTCCTCATTTCTGAGTATTGCTTACTCATTTATGAGTATCAATTAATCATTAATGGGTAACGAATACTCAATTAATGAGGAAAATATACTCCTAATAATGAGTTAAGCCACTTTTCTTCAAAATGCGTACTTTTCGACTCATTAATGGGTACTTTCAAGTTAGCGTGTTAGGTATGGTAGGTGTCGGAGCCAAACACCGGATCCGTAGGGTACTTGAAGTAGCTTGCTAGCTCTCTTGCGACAGAACTCAAACGTGTCCTAACACGGTAGGAAAGGAAATAGGTGTCGCTCAAACTAGCAACTGTCGGGTAAAACGAGTGCTCTGTCTTGGCTCATGGGTGGAAAATTCAACTCTTCTTACCCTGAAAAGGCCGGGTTGGGTTCCAAGGCCGTTGACAGCAAACACTCTAGTCGTAGGGTGGACTGTATTCAACACTGTATAACACTGGGCTGTTGCACCGGATAATGGATCCAGAAGATATTGATAGAAAAACTACTGCTTCTATTCACTTATCCTTTATTGCTTTTTCCTTTTGATCTTAACACCTTAGAATTGATATAATGACTGAATGACTGCGCCACTGCGGTGCCGTTTTTATATTGTGCCGCTACTGCTAGAAGTTCCAGAACATGGAAAGTTCCAGAACAATGGAAAGTTCCAGAACATGGAAAGTTCCAGAACGATGGAAAGGTCCAGAACATGGAAAGTTCCAGAACGATGGAAAGTTCCAAAACAATGGAAAGTTCCAGAACATGGAAAGTTCCAGAACGATGGAAAGTTGCAGAACAGGGCGTGGCATAGTTTATGCGAGCGGTGTGTGAGTGCTGCATGATTACTGCTGTTGCTGTTCGTTTACGAAGGGGCGTGAACAGTAGGGATAGTAGTAGTAGGCGATATTGCATAAGAATATCATTTTGTTTTTGTTTTTTTTTTCAAAAATGTGATGTCACGATTCAGCTTACCCCCCCTCCCTCGTTTGTCACAAAATGTCACGGTTTTCTGAACCCCCTCCCCCCCCTAAAAGCGTGACATAATTAATGAATGCTGCCTAATCCCTTATTTGTAATTCTTTCAACAGTAGTTCCATCATTTAGAGTTAAGACTACCTTTCTTTTCCTTAAGTAAAAATATAACCAGTCTACTAAGTTTGCTGGAAATTTTTTCTCTTTTAAGATTTTTAATAATGTTGAAATATCTATATTATCAAAAGCCTTTGATAAGTCCAGAAAAGTGACCATTATACATTCCTTTTTGTTCTTGACTTCTTCTATTTTTGAAACTAAGTAATTTACGCAATTAATCGATGATGTCTTGCTTTTGAATCCGAAAGAGTATTTTGGTAATATATCGTTATTTTTTATGAATTCTACTATTTCTGATTTAATCATGATATTAATTGTTTTGAGGAAGGTGGGTATCAAACATATGGGTCTATATGATTTATGGCAGATTTCGTTTTTTCCCGGTTTTAAAATGGCAACTATTTTTATTTCTAACCAACTGTCTGGAATATTTCGACTATTTAAAACTTTATTGCACATTTCAGTAATAACTCTAATGAGGTCCATATTGAGATTTTTTAGGATGCAGTATGATATGTTGTCTGGGCCAGGAGCCGAACTGTCTTTTTTAGATTTGATGGTATACATAACATCGTTAAATGTTAGTTTTAAGTGGTTTGGTTCGTTACTTCCTTCGTATTGTATTTCTTTGGTTATAGAAGGGAAATTCAAGTCCATGAAGTTATTAGCTAGCTCTTTGTTGTTCAATAATTGCAGGTTATTTTTTTTAGGGAAACCTCCGCTTATCATTTTTACCGTCGTCCATAATTGTTTAATATTTAAATCAGGTGTAAGTGTATCAGTTAGATCTTGAAAACTTTTTCGTTTAGCTTTTTTAATTTCCGTTTTTAATTTTGCTCTGGCTTTTTTAAACAGAATAAAATTTTCAATAGTTAAATTGTTCAAATAATTTATGAGTTTTGTAGTTTTATCGTCAAAGAGTTCCTGTATATTTGGATTCCACCATGTTTTTGGATTAAATTTTTTATTTGGTTTGTATTTAGTTTCTTCTATTTTAGAAATGAAGATTTTACTTAAATGTTCAGGTGATGTGATCGAGTTAGGGTCTATATTATTGATGTTTTCTATTGATTTTTTCTTGTTTAAGAGAGTTGAATTGTAATTAAATGTTTGTGCTTGATTGATCAATTTGAAAATGATTATTTTATGGTCACCACATATCTCTTCATCTAAAACAGTCCATTCTGTGTTTGAGGCTAAGCAAGATGACACAATGGTTAAATCAATAGCAGAGGGTTTTATGTTTGGATGTTTTATCATTGTCGGTGCTCCATCATTCATTATAATTAGATTTCTATTCTCAATCAATTCTAAGATAAGTTCACCTCTTGGGCAAATTTTGTTTGCATCATTCCAAACAGAATGGTGAGCATTAAAGTCACCTGCTACTATTGTTTTGATGTTACTTCTTTCAATGAAATTGAAAAGGTCAATCAAAGGTTTTTTAACTTGGCTATTGTTTATCGGACTTGGAGGTATATAAATGGAAATAAATAATATTGGACCAACGGTATTTGTAGTTTTAATTGATATTGCTTCAATGGGATGTAAATCGGGAAGTTTTGTTTCTTGAAAATGAATTTCGTTTTTTATAAGTAGCGCTACTCCACCATAACCTTTCTCTCTTGATTTTTTTATAAATCTATAGCCTTGAAATTTATAGACTTCATTTGGTTTCAACCAAATTTCGGATAGTATAGCTATATCAATTTTATGTAGTTCTAATAAATGTGATAATAGTGACCGGTTAGCTACCGGTCTTATACTATTGATATTATTTTGTAGGATGTTTAGATTGCGAACTGGGTCCATTATGTTTTTTTAATGTTGGGTGGTTTTGGCTGTTGTAGAACTTGTGGGTTGATTATATCATTTAATTGTTCACTAATGCTGATTAAAAAGAGGTTTTGATCTATCGGATGTGTTTTATTCTTGTTTGAGTTACTAGTTACACTTTCGTTTATTTTATCCTGAATTTCTTTGATTTTGCTTATGAGTTTGTTCAGATTTAGTTGTTTAATTATTTCGATTTTTAGCTTGCTGACGATTGCATCCAATTCGGTTTTAGTTATGTAATTTTCATTGTTGTTTTTGTTATTGCATGTGTTATTATCTACCGTTTTAGCAAAGTTAATTTGATTGTTGTTGTTTGTAGGGCTTATTTGGTTTTCGTTGTTGGTTTTATTATCTGCTGTAATTGGAGGGTAATCTGTTAGTGATTGAAGTCTTTGTGCTGTTTGTGATGGTCGAGGATAAAGTGTTTCCGCTTCATTAAAAGAAAGTTTGTTGTATGCTATTGCTTTTCGAATATTGTCCTGTCGAGATCTTTCCTTACATGTTACGTCAAATGTCTTATGCGGTTCTTTACAGTGAAAACATAGTACATTCAATGACTTGCAGTCTGCACCTTCATGCTCATTTAGTGAACAATTGTAGCACCTGGTTTGTTGGGATTTACATGCCGTAGTCTTGTGGCCATAGCGTAAGCATTTCCGGCAAAACTTTAGTGGGAACAAATAAACTTCTACGTTAGTTATTACTCCATAAATTTTAACTTCTTGTGGAAGCTTTTCTCCTTCTGCATAAATCTTGACAGAATATGTTGGCATCAGTTTCTTGTTTACTAATTTCTGAATTCTTTCAACTTTCGTTATTTTAATTCTGCTGGATTCAAGGTTGTTCTGTATTTCTTGGTCGTTCAATGAGGGTGGAATGTTTCTGATTACTCCTATTGTTTCTTTAAACATTGTTGGTACGTAGATTTTATATTTGTATGTGTCTGTCAGTATTTTAGAGTTAATCAAATCTTCTGCGTGTCTTGGGTTATTGAAGGTTATTTTGTAACGGAACTTTCCGGCTGGTTTTAATTCTGTGTATTTGGTGATTTTGATGTTGTGTAGCAATTTAGCGATCTCCATAATGTGCAGTTTATGTTTCTCGTCTGTCGGTTCCAGGAATAAGGTTTTGTACGTTTTGTTTTGAATCCATTCTACGTTGGGGAAATTTCCATTGTCTGGATTTTGTTCAGAGTACTTATTCTTGTCCTTTTTGTTTCTTTGTTCTTTCTTCATTTTCTTTGGGTCAATTCTGAGTTCTTCATCCGACGATTCCTTTCTTCTGCGGTTATTCACTGAGGCATCACTAGCTGACTCATAACCTGTACCCAATTCATCTTGTTCCATGGCGGCCCAAGCCCCATCGTCATCGTCGTCCATTTTGCTTTTCCTCCAGCGAGTCTTTTACAAGACCGCGTGGAGAGCACAACCTTACCTACTTGCTTGAGAGTCCAAAAATGCAATGGAGTTGGACCAAAATACGACGCTTGCAATCTATTTCACAACTATACAATCCCATAACTATTCAAAAAATACTTCCGATGAAAAACAAAACTGTGAGACTATGCAATTTTTCTCCAAAATAAAAACGCGTTGCCGCGCACTGACACACTTGCTTTCAGTTTGGCTGACGGGATTCGAATGATTTTTGTACTCTGTTTTGGCTTGATGCAAGTCTTGTCAAGATTGGGCTTCGGTTAATGTTCGGTTGTTTCTTTGGTGGTGGAGACATATTGGAGCGATGTGGTTGTTCATGCATGGTTTGCGTTGTTAATTGTTTTGTCTTCGATTTTTTATTGTAATTGGAGTGTTCAGTTGGTTCACTGCTTTGCGATTCGGTTCTCGATCGAGTGTTCGTGTTTTCTATGGGTTTCCTCATGTTTTTGTTGGTGATTTCAATTTTTGCGATTTTTTCGTCACGTTGACGGACGTGTTCCAAAAGTTCCTTGATCTGTTTATCCTTCTCTTCATTTTGTGCGATGATGATGTTAAGCTTTGATAGTAGTTCGTGTGAGGTGTGCTCGAGATCGGCTTCTAGTTTTGTGATCTTCTTATCTTTTTCTGCTATTTGTAGTGTTAAAGCGTTCATCCTAGCTTGATCCAGTCGTGGTTGTGCCGGCACTTGAGCATAATTACCGTTTCCAGCTGCGATACGTTTCCTTGCTTCGGCATAAGAGAGATTATGGTCGATTTTGGTTCTGATGATATCCATTTCGGTTTTGTAAATTGGACATTATCGACTGGCGATGATCTTTTTTGCAGTTTCTGCAAAAGGGCTCATTTTCGCATTCGTTTCTTTCTTCATGGTCTAGCGAGCAGTTGAAACAACGTTTCGGTTTGGTACAGCCAGAGCGGGGGTGTCCATACTCATAACAGCCGAAACAGAGCATTGGGTTTGGGTAGTATGGGCGCGTTTTGAAGAAAAGAACTCCATTTTTTACATTAGCTGGATGTATGCTTCGATTGAACGTCAAGAGGATAGCTGGTGTCCTTTCTTTGTTACTTTTCAGAATCCTCCGAGCTTTTATAACACCTTGAGAGCTCAATTCCTCTACGATTTCGACCTTCTTTTTGTCCAGCAAATCGTAGGCAGAGATTACGCAGCGACTGATATTGAGGGTTGGATGTAGCATAATTGAAATCTCCGTACCATCTGATAGTTGAGTCATTTTTAATAATTTCTCAACTTGTGTCGGTTTTCTCGTTCGTAATACGTACTTTGCACATTTGTTCTCACTTTGGCGTGTTCAATTGGTCCGGCCCAAAGCTCATGACTTTTTCCTATAAGAAACGGTTCTTTAGGCAGGTTCTTGCCATCTTTTCCCGTCATCAACAATGTCGCTATAGCACCGATTTCATTGTGTCCGTCCAAATACGTCGGTAGAGTTATTCCTCTTGACCCGCCCGGGTCGCCTCCACTAGTGGAGGCCATATAATATAGACTTGCTATCACTTGCCATCATACGATATACAATTTCCGTGTCCAACCTTCACCGTAGCAGATGTCAGTAGTGCACTGAGAACTGCTGACCCTTCGAAAGGTACTGGTTCAGATAGGCTACCTCCCGTTTTTATTCGTCGATGTGCTGAGTTACTTGCAACCCCTGTGTGTTTGCTATTCAACCTGTCGCTATCGGAGACTACTTTTCCGGATGTATGGAAGTTGTCTGCGGTCTCTCCCATTCACAAAGCTGGAAACATCCATGATGTTAAGAATTACCGACCTATTTCGATTCTTTGCTGCTTAGCCAAGACGCTTGAACTGATGATTCACGATAGAATGTATTCTGCTGCTAAGCCCATCATCTCGCAATATCAGCATGGCTTCGTGAAGAATCGCTTTACTGATACTAACCTAATGGCATATGTTAGCGCACTAAACTCCAGTTTGGAAAAGCGCTGCCAAGTTGACAGTATTTACGTAGACTTTTCCAAGGCGTTTGATAAAGTACCTCACGAATTGTCAATGAAAAAGCTCGAGAAACTAGGATTTCCTAATTGGCTCATCATGTGGTTACGGTTATACCTACTAGACAGATCCGCCTACGTGAAGCTTAGCTACATTAAGTCAAGCTGTTTTGCAACACCTTCCGGCGTGCCTCAAGGTAGCCACCTCGGTCCCTTGATCTTTATTCTGTTCGTCAACGACTTGAGCCACCGTCTGAATTCGCATCACCTTATGTATGCCGACGATCTTAAAATTTACCGGAGGATCAGCTCACTGGTTGATTGTGCATCTTTACAGCAAGATATTGACACCATAGCGAGTTGGTGTGTTTCAAACGGAATGGAGGTGAATGCGATGAAATGTAAGGTGATAAGTTTCAGTAAATCTCAGGGGCAGCTGATATAAGATTACGGAGTAAACGGCATCAAATTGGACCGTGTATCTTCAATTAAAGACTTGGGAGTAGTAATAGACTACAAGCTGAGTTTCAACGAACACATCACTGCAACCACTGCTAAGGCTTTTGCCATGCTAGGATTTATACGCTGAAATGCATCTGAGTTCCGTGATGTGTATGCATTGAAAGCTCTTTATTGTTCACTCTTTCGAAGTGTTCTTGAATATGCTGTTCAAATTTGGGCACCTCATCACGAAACTCAAATTACTCGTACAGAAAGAATACAACGTTGCTTCGTACGTTTCGCTTTACGGCGATTACCATGGAACGATCCGGTTAGGCTGCCCCCGTATGAACGCGGCGTTATCTACTTACAGAAAATATTCGCGTTCGATTTACTAAGCAACCGAATCGACTGCCCAGATCTTTTGCAGCAGGTAAACTTCTTCGTTCCTGCACGTCGGTCCCGACAACAATCGATATTTTGGACTGCTAGACACCGGACGGTGTTCGGACAAAATCACCCGCTTGAAAAGTGTTTTAATTTGTTGAATGGTGTTGAAACGTTCGATTTTAGTATAAGTAGAGACCGTTTTAAAACTAGTATTAGGCAAATGACTTAGATTTAAGATAGGTTCAGTCTGTGCAGCATAACTGAAGACGTAGTACATAAATAAATAAACTTACTTCAAACCGGTATGATCGATACCACAGGTAAACGGTAGTGGTCACCCACTACCAACCCCACCGTGGTATCGGGTTTCTAGCTTGATCGCCTGTTGGTGTCACTTTAAGCTGTTTAACCCTTGGTTTAACCTTTCTACTATAGCGTTGATATTCCACTGGAACGTAGGAAACAGAATTGTCGGAGGAGGCCCTGGGTCGCCCAGTACGTATTTTTTCTTTGATTCACCTACTTAACTCGTATGTTCGCCTGGTATTGGGGGCATGTAACTCGCGATAAAATTTCGCGATTTTGTCACCAATCTACGAGAATGTTGTCCACAGACACCAGGATTATAAAAAGGTTTCACCGGGAGGCGTAACGCTAGCACTCCTGGATGAAATCGTAGCACTAAAGCAACCAATCACTTAGACCTTGCGATAAAACGACCGATCGCTTCGGGTGTCCAACGCGAACTGAACTAAGATAATCCAAATTTTGCGCAAATGTGTTCCTAATTTTGCGCATCATAATAAACTAATAGATGCAAACATTGAAGCATTCGCAATAGCATAGTTTTAGCAATGGAAATTTTATTCAATTACAATTTTGATAGTGAAGTAGGGTAAAGTAGGGTAATTTTCGACCTAGCTATACTTCGATTTATGATTAAAAATCGATAATTCGCAAATGCTCCATTTGTGTTTCTCAGACACTTCTATTCGCTTGTGAATACATCAGTATTATGTGGCATTTTCCATGAATTTGTGTGGATGTGTAGATTATTTGCCGTGCAGGTTGACAAGATATCGGTCTCCGATTTATCTTTGCCTTATAAGGTTGAACATCGGGTAAACGGAACCCTTTTTAAAAACATCCTCGTCAGCTGGTTCTGTCACCATTGGCAAATTTCGAGTGGAGTAAGTGATGTGATTAGATTGATGAACCAAATGTAAGGTGAAATAAAAAAAACTGAACAAACTGTAACAAACGAACAATCTTTTTAGTATCAGGCAATGTATATAAATGGTTTGTTTAATTAGCTTACCATGCACCAAATCCAGAAAATTCATCTTCAACGGAATGGCACCCAGTCAAACAGAGAAGCCACGAGTGACCATTTGCAAGGTTTTGGCCAAATTATCCGAAAAATACCGCTTATAAAGGGTGATACGGTCAAAATTTGGTCAAGGGAAAACGCGTGTAAATCGGTGAAATCGTTAATTAAAAAAAAAAAAAAAATTAAATTTCTTTTTCAAGTTCAATTAGTATAAAATTCAGGAAAAATATTCAGTTAGGCTTCCGCTTTTCCAAATCCGAATTGCCGGGCCTTACGCTTGACCCCTGCCATCAGATTTTGTACAGCCACCTTGTCCACCTGCTTCGCCGCAGAAAGCCAGTTTGCCTTGAACTGCTGCTCGTCCTTAGCAGTTTTTTTGGTCTTCTTTAGGTTCCGCTTGACAATAGCCCAGTATTTCTCAATTGGGCGGAGCTCTGGCGTGATGGGAGGGTTCTTGTCCTTGGGAACCACCTGCACGTTGTTGGCGGCGTACCACTCCATGGCCTTTTTACCGTAATGGCAAGATGCCAAATCCGGCCAAAACAGTACGGAACAACCGTGTTTCTTCAGGAAAGGCAGCAGACGTTTATTCAAACACTCTTTCACGTGAATTTCTTGGTTGACAGTCCTGGAAGCTATGAAAATGCTGCTTTTCAAGCCACAGGTACAGATGGCTTGCCAAACCAGATATTTCTTTGCGAACTTTGACAGTTTCGTGTGCTTGAAAATATCTGCTACCTTTCCCCTTCCTTTTGCCGTATAAAACTCCTGTCCCGGAAGCTGCTTGTAGTCGGCTTTGACGTAGGTTTCGTCGTCCATTACCACGCAGGCAAACTTCGTCAGCATCGTCGTGTACAGCCTCCGGGATCGCGCTTTGGCCGTCGTATTTTGTTTATCATCGCGATTTGGAGTCACTACCTTCTTGTAAGTCGATAGTTCGGCTCGTTTTTTGGCTCGATGCACGGTTGTAGACGATACACCCAGCTTATTTGCGGCATCTCGGAGAGATAGGTTAGGGTTTCGCTTGAAAGTACCGGCAACTCTCTTTGTCGTCTCAGCGGCTTCCGGTTTTCAATTTCCCCCCGATCCAGACTTCCTGGCTGTCGACAAACGTTCCCCAAACACTTTAATTACATTTGTAACGGTTGATTTGGCAACTTTTAGCGATTTTGCCAACTTTGCGTGCGAGTAGCTCGGATTTTCGCGATGCGCGAGCAAAATTTTGATACGCTGCTCTTCTTGCTTGGGGAAGGTCCATTAATAACGTCACGCAGTAGGGGGGGAGGGAGGGTTTGAGAAAACGTGACGATCCATACAAAAAAATTTGAAGGTCCATACAAAAAATGTGACAAGGGGGGGGGGGGGGGGGGGTTATAAAAAGTCATTTTTTGCGTGACGTAATTAATGGACGCTCCCTTGGACGGCATTTTGACAACTGAAGAGTGAATTTCAAAATCAAAATAGGAGCAACATTCTACACACACACCTTCAAAATGAGGGGTGTTCAGGTTTTTTAAATGCAAAATTGAAAGAAATACGTCAAGTTGATATTGACCAAATTTTGACCGTATCGCCCTTTACTTTCCTACATGATGGACTGTAAACAATAAGGAACATGGTGAAAAAAATGTTGCCATATTTTGCGCACCAAATTATGCAAATTTTCCAGCTTTTAAAACTTATTATCTCGTAATAAAATATCTTGTGATAATTGACACTTGTCTTAACACACACGCTAACAGGGCGGAAATTTTGATGATTTAAAATTGCGCACATCTGTGTACGAACCGCGGTTTTTGGTATGAGCATTTTTTAATCGAGAATCAACATAATTTACAAGCTATTCGTGTCAAAAGTCAATCTCAAAATTAGGCAATGCGCAAAATATAGCGGACTTAGGGCACCTCCAATCCTGATGGGAAACTGGTATAGATCTAAAAATTTAGATCTGAAGTGATCTAATCTTTTGCACCGCGGTGTTCTATTTTGAGTTTTATACCACAATCTGATTTAAATTTTTGCATCTTCCAATAATACTGATCCAAATGATGCATGTTTTGGATCACTTTTTTGCCGTGCTCTATTTTCTGTATTTGTGCTGGCAACGATGCTGTAGGAAAAAAAAGAATCGAGTTAATCTGCCATAGCCGCCTGTCCCTTTCTTCTGGGGAGTGTACAAATGAAAACAAACATGAAGAATCTAGCATGTGATGGTAAGAAAATTTGAAATATTTTACTAATTTTTCTGGTATTTTAAGGAATTACGGACTCTACTAGGGAAAACTATTATCGGAACTAATGTGCTGTAATGAAGGAAAATGAAAATCAACGAGAACTAAGACTAATGACAGAAAAAGTGTAAACTAGTGATTGATTGTGATGGACAGAACTAAAAATGGCACAATTGCTGCTCGATGATCTTTTCTGTTCTAGTAAGAATAAAAGAATACCGTTATCCAGCGAACGAAACTGGCTTCGACTTTCACGGTCAAGGTCGTTGTCTATTCGGGTAGACTGGACCGACCAATATGATCGAAGCAAATTGATTTTTGTCAACAACGTGAGGAAATCCAATGGACATCTTTAACGTTGGACGATATGCTGTCGTTCCTTCCAGAGTATTTTGTTCGCACAGTGTCTTCGTTATGTGCATCAGGCCATGCACAGTTACAGATAATTTTTCCGAATTTTTCTACGATTGAGGAAACACGAGGACGTCTCAGATCGAGCTATTTGGTTGCACCACTGATGTGTGTTTTGTATTTTTCATTATGGTGTATGCATTACGTGGTAGTAATACAGTCATAGCTGGACTGCGGGATCCAGGAGGTTACTTGCTGCATTTTGCTTGTTTTCCACTCAACTAGATCCGAGTATTGCTACATCATTAGAGTGTTTTAATGATTTGTATCAGTTGTCTGAGCCCTGAAGTCTCATTCATAGCTTGAGTTTCACGTCGAGCCTAACCTAACCTTACTGTTTAGGCCTTCTTTAGGAATGAGTTATGGAACGTACTAGGGATTCTTTGTCCTTCTCATTCTCAAGGACAAAGTTATTGGTTCCAAGGGTAGATTGAACTCGTGCACGGGTATACTTCGTTCCAAATTTGCCAATAATATGCTTTGAATTATCGGACAATTGTACGTTGCGTTTATACACGAAATCACCGGGTTTAAATCTATGCTTCTCATTAGGCCTCATATTATACGGTCGAGAGTACCTTTTATACGCGTCCTGAAGGTTTTTGCGAACTAATTCATATACCTTCGAGCTTCATCACTCCGTGTCGAAACGTAGTCGGTTTCCGAGTCCAACTCTCTCGGATGATCGCCTGCTGCCCATACTGTTCATATTTAAACCAAAATTAATGAGGTATGGGGTGAAACGCACTTTCGCGTACGCTCGTCCGGATTGCAGCAAGGATTTGTTGTAACTGACTGATCCTGTGATCTGTTTGTTTATTTAAAGCATACCGTATAGCCGACAATGACACGATTTGACCTGTTCGGCCGGATTTGGGCTCTTATGATACACGGCAAGATTCCATTCGGTCACACCGTAAGTTTTCAGAAGTTTTTAAACAGTTCAATTTGAAGATTTTTGCATTGTCTGTTATAAGGCACTAGCTGTGCTCCAGGATAATAAAAAATTCAAATATGGAGTTGAAGAAGAGTTGAAATTCCCATATCAGTTTGCTAAACATAAAAGGTTGTGAAGTTAATCGGATTCCTCTCAAAGTGTGTTGTGATAGTGTTTGTTCAGATAGATTGTGCGTCAGCAGGTTTTTTCTTTATTGTTTTTAGTGCTTCGTCCCGCACCCAGATAAGGGAACTGTCACGTTTTTTCAGTATTTTTTTGTGTGATAAAATTTAATTCATATTAGAATCTCAATAATAACCATCGCTGTGATAGTGGATGCTGTGTTTTATGACTAGAGTCATACCTAAACATCATTTGTATGTTGAATAGAAGTAAAAATCCGTTGTGAATGTATCTTGAAAACGAACCGATTGGTACACGTTTAAGTTGATTTATTTGCCGTTTTTCCTAAGAGGAACGATAATTAGTTGTCGAAAAATGCAATTGACAATATTGACAACCTTGATCAATGAGATTATACAATTAAACGCTTAGACGTCACCTTTATTTCGATATATCTTTTGATTCCATCTTTTTCGGTTATTCAGATTACCATAATAGGTTAGGTAGCAAGTTTGACGAGCATTTTTGGAGGATTTTAAGTTCAAGATACGATGCTACTTTCATTCACCTGCAATGCCATATGGGGCAAGCTTGGTCATTGCCGGATAGGCATAATTTAGGTACTGCGGAAAAGCAGAATGCTAACCAGTTGATCTCTTGAAAGCGATTTCTCGTAGCACCAGGTGTTTCCTAAAACGCGGAGCGAAACAGGTAATTGTTATCCTTGTCCCCTGAATTAAATGAACTACATATATTATACGATCACATCACTTATCAAGGTGAATCCTGATCTTTTAAACCCTATCCTACTAACATAGAAAAACCTCCTTCCTGTGACCTTTGTGGGATGCAGAGGTACTGACGGTCCCTAATCAGCGTGCTGTCACTAACTTTTCCTTCCCAATCTCTATTGATTACAAGGACGTGGCCGGCACCGTTATTGATTATTGAAGAAATTGAGTCACTGAAACGTACAGTGAGAATTGTCGAAGAATTTCAGTCCCATTCAGTTGATTCACCGTAATTTTACTGATTCTGGATCAATCACGGAGAAAGAACCATTGATATTGTACAGTCAATCAAGCTAAGCAAGGTAGAAAGCTAAGCTAAGCATAGCTGAGTGTCCCTTTCTTCTGTCCGAGAAACATATTTAACGCTGGGATCACGGATATATTTTTTTGTTTTTGAGAATAAGTTTATGTTCTCGTCAACTGCTTTAAGAATTGCGCATTAACGCAATTGTTCCTATGTGCAGATGTCTGGTTTAATGGTAAGTAATGTCAATGCCGCTTGGTATCTACGCTGCTCGTTCGATTAGCTGTCGCTGGTGCGGCGCAAACTTTAAAGATTTGAAGATTGACTTTCTTCAACTTTTGTAGTGTGAATTTTTTACAAAGAGATTGTTATTGGCTGTGTTTACGCAACATATTCAATTGTCGGTAAAGAACGGTAAACTATAATATGCGACAATGACAACCTGACGATGGCTTCATCACAGCATCTATTGCTATCAGCATCCATAATAAAACAACAGCCAGCAATCATCAAATCGGATTAATCATCCATAAATACCGTGAAGTTCTAGCAAGACACCTAGTCCTAAGCTTGCAGCAGCTTCACCAAATCTGGCACAGCAAAGTCTACCATATACATCATCGGAAAGTTTACCGTTTAGTTAAGCGCGTAAGCACTGAAAGAAATCAGGTACAAACCAAATCCTGCCAAACCAACAACCTTCTCCTTCGTCATCGAACCGACATACGCGATCATCACCGCATCAACCAGGCATATACGCACTACCGAAACAACTAACTATTATGTCGAGCACAATTAAACTCAAGAAGCATCACTTCACCACCAATAGCAACAGTCCTTTACGTCCACAACAGCACCATCAAGTCAATCGATACATTAAAGAAATAGTCCGTCGGATCAACGGTCATCATAAAGCACTAGCAATCAACAACAGCTGTAACCATCACATGGAATCGATTCGTCCCATCAAGCTCATCAAAAGTCACACTTTTACCATTAACAGCACCTAGTTAGTCAAAGAGCGAACGTAGTAATCATGCAAACACCAACAACGTCCTAGCAAAAACAAGTGCCGGGTTTTTGAAAAACATAAACGCCAGGCTAGCAGAGCAAAGAATTTCCGGTATGGTCTTTTCTGTTAGGAATCTTATCAATCGTATGCACTGCCTGTTTCTCGGATATATCAAGAAGCGTTAATTGATCAAATCGAGCGTGGTGCAACGTTGAAACGCAATCGAACGATTAACGATCGAAATGCACCGAAAATACTCTAAGCAAGATCACACCGTCTATCGATTAAAACAAGCCAAATTCAACATATTAAAAATAGCGAAAAAAGAAATCCTGTGTACCCATCAAATCAGCGCCGCATAATAATGATTCCCTAACTACCTAAAGTAACAGACGCTGTTCTAATATAAACAAACATTTCATTCAATGGAACAAAAGAAACCATCGAGATTTGAATTACAGTAATATAATTTTTGATATATTTTTGCAAGTCGAAAACAAGAGAATTGTTGGAATAAAATTTATTGGGATTGGGTAAAGAATTTATTCTTCTTATTTTATCTAGCAAAATAGTAATCATGAATAAATCTATCCTCGTCTAGACATTTGACCAAGATCGATGAAGTAGTAGTTGATTTTCTGATAGAATCGATACTTGTCAGCTGCAACCGGTGCCTTTTGTCTGCTTTGCTGATGATCGAGTATCTGGACTTCCCGATTGCTTTCTGGTTGCTTCATTTTTTTTTCTCTGCAGGTCCTCCTCGGTGTCAGATGGCCCTCCAATAACACTGCCCGGCGAACTCGATCCGGACTGTTATGCTGCCGTTTGAAACTCTCTGCAGTGGGGACAAAAAATGATGAAAAACTTGAGTTAGACATATTTTTATAAATACTCACTGTTAGCATCGGCCATCTCTTTGACCTGATCTCGAACATACTGTTACCTCCGGTCGATGAACATACTGGCCATGGTTCCGATGGTTCGACAGTGCTACAATCTGGGGCAACTTGTCGATTTGGAATGCATTGTGGTGCTGAAAAAAAACAAGGACCACGATAAATCAGAGGAGTCAGATACTCTCAAGACATTGCTTTGGATACTCAAATTGTCAACCCATGTGTTATTCCACACTCTGACTAGCTGCATGTGAAACTTGTTGCTGAAAACAAATTCCACAGCTATCTGTTGGCAAGCTCAAAAATTACTTTATGCCATCTACTCTGAAAAAAATTCTATCCTTATACCGACAATTAAATCATGGTCAAGATGACTATTGCATATAATGGTTACAATAATTCACCAAATCCATGGCATTCTTGAATATGAACATGGTAACAAGGACTATTCCGACATTATGGTAAATGTTGAATCAACTATTGTTAATGGTCGTTTTGACCATGATAATAGTCGGTTAAAAATCACTATACTGCAATAGTCATCCTAACCCCCAATAATGGTAAAATTGACTAATAGGTACTACAGTGAGCGGATTCAACCAAAATGTCAAAATAATATTCTAATGCAATTCCTCAATCGCATGATTAAACATTGTCTAAATACTTATATAAGCGAGAATACCTATGAACATGCACAAACAGAGTAGCTGGCCCTTGTAAAAAATGCAACAGTCCAATAACCTACAAAAGTAGAACCCTTTTGAAGATCAGCAAGCTGCACAAGAAAGCTGTGGTTTCGGGAAGTGAAAGTCCAGAGAAAGCTGGAGTTGGCTAATATCGTAGAAGTTTCAAGTTGTAATTTCTTTTTATAAAGAATAACATGTTTCAAATTCGTTTTGGACATGCTTCAAATTCCTTTACCGTTCCTTAGTTTTTTCCTTCGCTTCTCGAAAAACAATAATTCAGTAAAACGCCGTCTTTCATCTGCTTGCTCAACAAACCGGGATCGTTCTCTTGAAGAATGGTCATCGTCTTTTTGCCAATTATTTTCAGCGGATCTAATGCTCCACTGGTGCACCTTGGCGCTAGTTTGCGTTATAGCGGAAATGATATCGTCAAATCCAAAATGGTCCGTTGATTGTTCCTCTTCCGGAACGTATCCATCTACTTCATGCTCCTCCACTTACGCTTAGCATCTATTCCAGATTCAATCGCCTGCAATTGATATGAACCGTTAATTAATGGTTTTTGTTACTTATTAGAACTATTTTGAACCGTATATTTAGCGGTAGCACTTACCAAGCGGACACTTTCGATGTGGCTTCGTTTGCACTAAACAGTAAAGATAAAACGCAACCGCTGATGACGAGTGAGTTGGGCAGTTCGGAGAAGATTGCTCGCGGTAGTCCTAAGCCAATTAAGAACGGTCAGTTGGTTTCGATGTAGGTCAGTCGTTTGTGTAACTTGTTTAGGTTGTGTAGCATTAGTCCGTGGTACGATGGCGTTGTCGTAGAAGTTGTAAAACGATTGTTTCAGCGAGATGTCGGTGCAGATCGAGAAGCGAAAGACATCTACAGCAATGGAGGATGTAGATAGACAGATCGTTCAGAGCCGAGCAACTGGCTAGATTGCCATTGATACGATCCGTTTCGATGCGCTGCTGGATGGTTTTGAATGTCTAGAAATGAATAGAAATATGCTTAGGGGGAACTTCGTGGGACGTTGAGAGATACTTACATTCTGTAATAACTGCAGCCCAACGTCGAGGTCTTGACGGTGTTTGGATTGTAACTTGAAAATCGTTTACAGCATCAAATTGAATATCTCTCGCCTGTTGCGACCGTAGATCGGTAGCAAGTCAAACAGCAGAGGAATCCAGAGAATGTTTGTACAGAATTCCTTTCCGATCCAACAGCGATCGGATGTCCGCTTCTTACATAACGCCAATACAAGTAGAGATTACTTAGTAGTTTAGAAAAAGCATAATCAGTGCCAGTGGTGATCAGCGATGAAGTTTCGATGTTTGCAGAATAGAGAACGCATAGTAAATTATTGTTTCTTGGGAATGAACTGACTACTGTACACTTTGATCGAACGCTTATATGCGAAAATTTTAATGATGTGACCAATGTTGAAGCAGAACTATCTGGCATGTGGTTGAAATATCTAGACAGGTATGAGAAGAATGTGAAAATAAATAATGAATTAGAGATTGTGTGAAAAACTACACTATTTGATTACAATTAATACCTCTGTCAGTGTTTGATCACTTCTAGTTATGAATTTATGAATTGAAAAGAAAAAAACAGAACAGTTTGAATTGTAAAACAGAGCTCAAATTACCTAAAGACTCATTTTTTTCTGCAAAAGTAGGATACAAAAACCCTACGTCTTGAAGTCCGTTTGTGCTTATTCTTCGCGCCGTGTGGATCGAGACATCTCGTTCTTGCTTAAGCAGTGAGTAATGTCACTAAGAATGAGGTGAGTCTTAATGAAAATCAAATAGAGAGTCGAGCTTTTTCTATTCGATAAATGTCACAACACTCAATTCTTCGAGTCATATGCCTTGTTCAGACTAAAGAGTTATAACATGTTGTAACGGTTGTCAAATAATTTCAACGAGAAATTCGTCATCAAGATAGGCTTATAACATGTTATAACTAACTATAAATTAGAAGAAAAATTAGTAATCTCCATTTAATTCCAACTACCTTTGCTTATCTTCGACAGATACGCGTATTTCGTCTACAATGTGCAGACTTCTTCAGTGTCTCGTACTAATAACTCGACTGAGTCGAGTTATTAGTACGAGACACTGAAGAAGTCTGCACATTGTAGACGAAATACGCGTATCTGTCGAAGATAAGCAAAGGTAGTTGGAATTAAATGGAGATTACTAATTTTTCTTCTAATTTATAGTTACAAGTATTCCACTAAACAGCTCAAACCCTCTAGGATTCATGTTGTAACTGCTCAGTCTGGCCAGCGTTATATCGATCCACACAGTGTGTGGAATAAGCACAATTATCATATAAACCTCTAGCTTTAGAATGATTTTAGATAAAAACTCAAGCCATCCATAAAATAAATATTGATACGTATACAAATTTGGTGGTTCATTTAAAAAATTACGAAGCGTTTCTTTTAAAAGACGAAACGAACAACATACACTACCATACTATAAATTCTACTGAACAAGAAAATTTGCACTTGAATCAACAATATAATCAACTATAGATTGTATGCCTTTGTGAAACTAATTGTAATTCATTGCCTTACCTGAAATGATCCCCAAGCATAGATGCTTCCATCATTGAGCTGGCACGAGGAAAGTGAATCACCGGCGTATATATTTGGACAAAACCAACTTTGAACCCTCTTCAATATCTGTATGTCGGCCAATAGCGTCTTTGTCGTAGCAATAATAACTTTAGGAAATGAAATTATTGTCTTTGTTCAAATATACTTCCATTCGCATCACCAGCAGTATTCCACATATTGTTCACGATGGCATCCTGCAAACGGAAGTATTCACTGCTATCTTTAACTGTGCTCCTTGAAGTTAATAATTGTTCGTGTCGAATAATGTTAACTGAAGCCTGTAATTCTATACGCCGATATTCGTCCAACTCATCCTTCGATGCAGATTGACGATTTTCGATCCTCATGTTATGCAGGATTATGCATGTCTGGATAATGCTGGGCATTGTGGCGTTGTCCCACAAGCGACACGGTTCAACAATTATTCTCCAGCATGCTTGCAGAATACCGAACGCCCGCTCGACATCATTTCTTATCGACTCCTGCTTTTGAGCATAAAGCTTTTCTTTCGCATTTTGCGGCTGTGCTATTGTTTTTAAAAATATTGGCCAATCGGGATAAATACCATCAGCTAACAGATATCCTCGTTCGAACACATGCCCAGCTAAGGACCACGGCCCGCCTAAGCTGTTCGACTGCAAAAAAAAACAGATTACTAATAGGTTATGCAAATAAGTAGCATGATTTGATGAAAGCACCTAACCTATCTAACGGGATACGGGGATACTATGAGAACCCTCACCAAAGCTATGTGGACTGGTTGATTGATTTGTTGTACTCGTTGATATTTTATTTATCAATCCCAATCTCAAAATCATGGCATGGATTTACGCCCAACAAGTACACTACACTGAAGATGTCTGCACATTGAAGACGAAATACGTCAAAAAATCAGTCAAGATAAGCAATAAAGTAGATGGAATGAAATGGAACTTACTAATACCTCTTTTGAATTTTTCGTTACATGTATTCCACTGAAAAGCTCGTACTCACTATGATTCAATTACGTGAATGTTTTGTTACATGAATACTCACAAAGCACGTAATTCAATTGTGCGCTCTCGTTGAAATTGTCGTGTTTATTTCAAATCAATTCACATTCTTGACACAAACCCAGAAGGTCGAACAAGTCTTCCACCGACAAACCGACATGAAACTCAATCTTCACTATTGATCAAGAATCCATAACGACCGATTCAAATGTGCAGCGATCCCATCTGTCAAAACCCATAGAATCATTTGATCTAGATCAAATAAATGTGCCCAGAATAGCTCAGACATGAACCATCTCATCAAGTTCCCAAGCGTGTTCGTGGCTTCAATAAACGATCTCAGCGAACACAAAGATAAATGTCACCAATATGATTTGAACAGAAATATTAAGACATTTTCTATTGTCATTCATGTCGGTTTGTCGGTGAGTCTTCTACACTTGCTCTTGACGAAAATATTTCAACAATTCATTAATTTCAGCGTATTGTATTTGTTTTCTTCCCCTTTTTCAAAGGTTAAATGAATTCGATCTGATTGTGCACGTCTTGCAGACCGCAAACAAAAAATAGATGATAATTATATTGTGTTATGTTCTGTTATGTTCTTTTATGAATGAACGTCTTTTTTCAGGAAACAAAGTGTAAATTTGTGTGTTCTCCATATTCCAAAAAAAAAACCATTCCTGGAAATGTCTTTATGGGAAATGTTAAAAAACAAGGTTAATTTCGAACACTTTGTTTTATTTTCGAAATGAAAATTCTAAAATTTGAATACAGAATGAGAAGCGCACATGAAGTTTTTCTCAAATAGTAATACGTGTGGTCTCAGTTGACGTTTATGTGTACAAATAGGAATTATATGTGGTCACACATAGATGGCATTTTTCATAATAATCGCGAAAAATTATGAGATGGATGCATATAAATAGTCATTGGTTTATTACCAATGTAGACCTTGTTTTGCTAGCGATTTCACACTAAAATATTGAACATAAATAACATAATACAATACTTACTTCTAGTATATCGTTTAAAAGATGTGATCTATCCAACACGTTTATGTCATTACATGAGCCTGGGCAACCGAAAAAGCTATGCCATATATGTCCGTCGTGTGATGCGCATGCTTCTAGCACAACAGTAGGTTTTTTTTCTTTTCCTTGATACTGACCTGGGTACAAATAATATAGAGAACAATGCTTACACAAATAAAGAAAATAATTACTTTAAACTACAATTATCTTTAATAATACGAAAACATTGAACATCATCTGACCAAGTGAATTTCTTGTCATGCCATGTCGAAATTTATGCAAGAAAATGCCAAAATATTTTAGCAACAGAGCGTAATAACAATAAATTTCGAAAATAAGGCGTGGTATAGAGTAATGCAATATAACAGTTTGATATACTATCACGTCTATATAGAACCGAAAAAGAACCAAGGCTTTTTACACCCCACAAAAGAGATGAAGTGACTAGGTGGTACTTGTAAGATCACAAAAGTCAAATAATAAGTGATAGTGACACAGTTCACCTCATTTGCGGAATAAACATCACTTATTTTCTTTCGGTTATTATCTGTTATCGGAACAATGAATAATTTGTCAAACAAAAAAAGGAAAGGGCATCAACAAAAGCTAATGGGGTTACATATTCCTGTATTCATGATGTTAATAATGTTAGGTTAAACGTCATACTTTAAAAATCGTTCCACTGTGCGTCCTTCGGTTTCAAGTATAAGTATTGCAAAAAAGGGTATAAGTAACATCTACCAACTTTGTTTCGAATTATCATAAAGGTTAATCTTACCGGCATATGCTACAGGGCAGTTTTTCCAGGTCCAATGCATGCAATCAATGGAAGCAATCATACCAGGAAAGCCACGTTTGGCGTTTTCTTCTCTTAGCCTTTCAACATCTGCTTCCGTGGCCGTTCGTAGATAGTATTCTCCATACAACTCTCTGATCGCATGGCAAAATGTCCTTAATGTTAATAAACAGGTAGATTCACCCATTCTCACAGCTTCATCTAACGAGTCTGCATGCGTCCCATAAGCCAATATACGCAATGCAGCTGTGCATTTTTGAAGTGGACTTAACCCAATCTAGCCAACAGCGTCACACCGTAATTGAAAAAAGTCATACCTTCCTGCTAGGTCTTTAAGAATTTTTAAAAACAAGTTCCGAGGGATCCTAAATCTTCGAAGGAAAATTTTGTCGTTGTATGTTGGATTTTCTGCTATATAATCATCATACAGACGTTGATGTCCATCAGTGAAGTTTCTTTCAATATTGGGTTTTCTTCCAGGACGAGAACCCTGACATGGCTTTTGATCTTCTAATAAAAAGAAAAAAGGAAAAAAAAAACTTATTCTGCGTGGCGTGTGAGTCGAGACGACTCGCTCTCACATACGAGGTGATAATTGTCACCTCGTGTGAGGGTACTCTCCATTTGATTTGCACGGTGAGTCACCTCGCACGAGGCGACAATTGTCACCTCGTATGTGAGAGCGAGTCGTCTATACAAGAATTATATTCTGTTGAGTCGGCTTTATTTGGAACGAAACTAAATTCAGCATTCTTTATTACGATCGACTTGACTTTATGTACAGGAATAGTCGAATTGATCGAAATGCAGAATGCGGAATTTAGTTTCGTTCGAAATAAATCCGACTCAAACGGAATACAGAATGAGGGTGTTAGTGTCAAACAGTCAAGGGATTACCATAAAACATGAGAGATTTACAAGAAACTGTAAATTGACATACCGTGCAATAAAATAAGTAATAACTCTTCTTCTTCGTCTTCAAAATGCCGTGTATTAGTAGACTCTTGGAAGAAATAGTCCATTATCACTAAAAATGAAATAAATATATCTTAAAATGTTTTATGCATTGTATCAAGTAGTTTATCATCAAGTTATTTAACATTCGATATAACTCAACTTTTCTGAACTAAATCTATAATTTACATCATTTTATTTCTTACATTCAATAAAATAAGCAGTCAACAACGTTTGTTATGTGTTTCTTCTCTTCTTGTTAAAATGAAAATAAAATGTTGAGGGTACTCTCCATTTGATTTGCACGGTGAGTCACCTCGCACGAGGCGACAATTGTCACCTCGTATGTGAGAGCGAGTCGTCTATACAAGAATTATATTCTGTTGAGTCGGATTCATTTGGAACGAAACTAAATTCAGCATTCTTTATTACGATCGACTTGACTTTATGTACAGGAATAGTCGAATTGATCGAAATGCAGAATGCGGAATTTAGTTTCGTTCGAAATAAATCCGACTCAAACGGAATACAGAATGAGGGTGTTAGTTTCAAACAGTCAAGGGATTACCATAAAACATGAGAGATTTACAAGAAACTGTAAATTGACATACCGTGCAATAAAATAAGTAATAACTCTTCTTCTTCGTCTTCAAAATGCCGTGTATTAGTAGACTCTTGGAAGAAATAGTCCATTATCACTAAAAATGAAATAAACATATCTTAAAATGTTTTATGCATTGTATCAAGTAGTTTATCATCAAGTTATTTAACATTCGATATAACTCAACTTTTCTGAACTAAATCTATAATTTACATCATTTTATTTCTTACATTCAATAAAATAAGCAGTCAACAACGTTTGTTATGTGTTTCTTCTCTTCTTGTTAAAATGAAAATAAAATGTTTAGATACAATTAGAATTAAAAATACAAATGTTTTGGAAATGATACTTCAAACTCCCACTCCTTTTTTCCATCAATGAAATTGTTATTTCCTCTTACTTCGAAACGTCCGCGAGTAATCGGGTGCTACATGTTAACATTTTTTAAAGATGAATAATGTATATTGAAATATAATAATTGGCTTTGCAAAATATATTTGATTGAGCCTGTAAAAATTAAACTTAAAAACACAACGTTTGTTATGTTATACGTCATGAATTGTTAACCGTCATCAAATAAAAAATCTTCATCGGACTCCATTAAAGTTTCCGTTATTTCAACCAATTCAAATGATTCTGGAGCACGCTGAGTGGATTCTTCTTGCATTTCTGATTCAATTTGCTGCAGTAGCTGCTGTTTTCGGCATAGAACTATTTGTTTTGCAATATCATCGAGATCTTTGGTTTCCAAACTTAGCAACTGCAATTCAGACGCTCTTTCAAGTATAACATTATGTTTATGAAGAAGCTCATTCTTCAGTTTCAACTGTTCAATTACCTCTTCCCAGCGGTCGGGATTTTTATGGGTTTCTTTTTTGGCTTTCTTCTGACCAACAGGGCGAACAGATGTTGATGGTTGGTTTTCATTGTTGTCATCTACAAAACAGATACTAATGATTGAAGCTACAACGTAATAGCAGAGCAACACACACTATAAACAAATACGGTAGCAGATCCGCATACCTACAAAAGAAACGTGGCACTTAGGCACGTGGTCGTAAGGGGCTATTCATACACGTGGACTTTTTTTGGTGGGGGGTGGGGGTTTGGTTTTTGACCAAAGTCTACGCTCCATACAAAATTTCAAAAGTTTGCATAGAGAAAAGTCTACATGGGGGGAGAACTTTCTAAGAGTTTCAAAATGAGTCTACATGGTTTATAAACAGGCACCACCCAAGTAACCACGAGGCTGTAATAGCATGCATATATAGGGCAGTTGCATTACGTCTAGTGCATCATTGAAGTTAGATCAAAGCTGAAAAGGGCCCCACTAAGCTCGTACTATTGCCATATATTTTGTAATACCATAAGACATTGTTAAAGTAGCATTATTGCATTCTTAAGCTTATTTAACGCTTCATTACTTGGTAATTGTTGAATTGATGCGATCCCGCATTACCGATGTTGATTTTGGGTTGAATAAGTGCAGTAATATAATGCTTGTGGTTACTTGGGCAAGTTTATGTTATTTCCTTATTTTTCCCGAAGTTTAAAGGTACGATGTTTGGGTCAGTTTGGATGAGTCGGGAGAGGAACATATGTTATCGCATATGCGATGTTGGAGATACTAAACCACATTCAATGCAAATTAAAACATAAATGAATGTCAATGCCATCTCCTGTAGAAATTGATTACATTCTGTCTTCATATGGCAAAAAACTGATCTCAATTCTCAACAAGAAACAATCACATAATTACATCGGTGCTAAACTACAACAATTACATCCAAGTGCTACATATGTTAAAATAATTTATTTACCAAAGTTGTGAATTCGTTTCTGGTTCAGTTTTTGTTGATTAGTTAAACTAGCGAATTTCGGTTCGTCTTTAAGAATATCATAGCAGCCTTGGATCCTAAACGATTTCAGATTATTTTCCGTTAGAAATGTATTACGAGCTGATTGTATCATGTCTGTATTTGACGTTCCACTTTTGTTGAGCCGCTCTTCAAACGCTAGACACCCCACATATTTAGACACGAGATGACTTATCGAACTGAACCGCTGCCTCACACTTTCCAGTGGACGTTGAGGTATTTCCGGGACATAAAACTCAGCGTGATTTTTAATAGATTGCCAAAAGGACTGCTTAGTTTGATCGGTCCCTTTTATGGGATGTTTCGACACTTGTAACCATGATCGGCATAACTGCTCATCTTCACTGCTGGACCAGTTTCTCCCACGGCTACTGGATGAAGAACATTGAGGTTTCTGAGACATGCTCTGAAATTGAAGAGGAAATCACAGTCCAAAGAATTATAATTTTGTCCTCCCTTAGATCAGTCGGTGAAGGCGCAGCTACATAGCAACACCATGCTGTAGGTTACTGGGTGCGTTTCCCGGTCTGGTCTACACAGATAAAAAGGAACATTGAATTTTCTGCGTTATCTAATGCACATAAAGGGAATGCTAGATTTGGCAGAAAATAATGGGATATTTTATGTAAATTTAAGCCAGATGACGCCTGAATTAAGCCTGTTGTATGAAAGATGGCAAACATTGTTGTATGGCTCATCAAAGACTACAACTAATTGCGTTGTTTACGCCTCCTTTGGCTTGGAATTAAATGAGTGGAAATTTTACGCGCTTGTTAAAATTAATTATTTTTGTCTGTGTAGGAATTTTTAATCTACGAAAATTTTTCGACTACCTGGGCATAGGGTTTGGTTATACTTGCCCCGCAATCATGCTAATGCAAAAACGGTACATGGCATCAAAAGCTCTCCAAGAGAGCAAGCAATAAGCTAATTGCGAAAGCAATAAACTTGAAACGCTAGGAAAGAAGAAGAATTATTTTTAAAGAGCTGCAATTGACTTCAAATCATATCAACTAATTCAAACATCCGTATGGTCAAACTATTGCACTCCCAACAAACAAACGATAACATACATACTTTATTAAAGCTGAATTACGACTTTTGTCGTTGAATAAAAAAGTCTATCTGAGCGTCTGTTTTCCATGTTAGGAGCGGCTCAAAACAGCGCCTGTTCTCCATGTTAGTAGCGGCTGATCATCGTCCTTGTGCCAGCGTGGGACTCTAGACAGTGCTGTGCACGATGGTCCTCCGTCGAGACAGGGGGTTGGGGAAGGCCCAACATGTGCAAGCTGAGGATCAAGGGTCGATTCTTCAACTACAGCATCATCAACGTACACTATCCACACGACGGGAGACCCGATGACGAAAAAGAAGCGTTCTAGAGCAAGTGTATGATGTGTTACCGTTGCGACACAATATCTCTTGTTTGTTCGTTTAAAAGGTATAATTAGTTACCCACATTATTGTTGGAAAATTCTATTGTTTTTTTGTTTGTTTAAAAGAAGAACTATAAATAAAATAATAAATAGTAGTCTAGCTAGAATTTAAAATATATGCATGCACACTTATGAAAATTATCAAAATTGTAAAACTAAGAACAAAGATTGTTAATCCACACTACACGAAAACCTACCCTTGTGAAAACGCTACTGCAGAGCAAAATGGATTACCACACATGAGAAAATGTAATGTTGAAACGGAAGTCTCTCGAGATTGGCGAGAGATTGATTCAACGTTATACCTCAGCGGAGAAGCATCTCAGCACAGGACGTTTTTATTAGTGCGTTTTGTTGAAAAAGGGAGGACCTAAACGATAATTGGACAACGTTTGTTAGCGAAAGTCCTTCGCCTTAACAAGAACCGATTCGTTCGCCAGCTTAAGCGAAGCCAGTGTTAGCGCATTACGGATTATATACCAGCCGTCTGTCTAGACCACTCGTGCCACTACATTGTGATCTTGACCCAAAGGACCCGAAGGAGAATTGTGATTCCCGTGCATGAACTGTACCAACGCCTTCCCACTGAACACGTCGAAACACCGTCCGGAATATAAACCCCCGTCCCACGTGTACCCTGATCGACGAGGTTAGATCAACGGTTCTGCCGCCATTGTGCCAGGACTGCAAATCATCGTAAGCAGCCAATCGGGAGGTTAACCGTTCACATGACCAGCCCTAGATTACCGGACAGTATCCGTAGCTCTTCAGTAGCAGCTAATGCTGCCTAATGTAGCCGGCCGGCCCATCGTGACCCTTACACCCACCCACAATCCTTGTAAGTTAAATAATAAAAATGTGTTTAAGAGTAGTTTGTGTTGTATAGCTTTTTATTAGATGACTGAACTATCGATTAACTGATTCCCTTGCTTTGTGCCGACCGGAGAATAGAAGCCTTAAGCTTGAGCTCGCCGGTAGAAAACCAAAAGAGGCCTTGGGAGCCCACTCTCAACGGTTCTCGTGGCTTAGACCAGGGATCGAGAGCATTGTTGGAGGGTCCGTCTGACCCCGATAGGAAATCTGATGTAAGCAGCATTGAGGGCCATGTCAGTTCGATTGGCGCTGTGTTATCCCGCTTAGATCACAACGACTACGCTTTACTATTTGGCGATTATAACCAGTCTGGGTTGGTCTGGAATGTTCCCATGATTGGTCATCCAACAATTGAAGTTCTTCGTTCACATATGCCACCCGTCTGCTGTGCTTTAATTGATGGATTTAGCCTTCATAATTTAACGCAAATGAATTCAACGTTAAATCGTAACTCGAGACTGCTTGATCTTGTGTTGGCAAATGAAGCTGCCGTAATGGAATGTGCTGTTGTCGAAGCCTCCGAACCTTTAATTAACCTCGACGCTGATCATCCTGCGCTGGAGATTACTATCAATCTATCAGTACCTATTACCTTCGATAACATCGTTGACCCTCATGGACTGAATTTCCGTAGAACTGATTTTGCTGCTATGAGCCAATCTTTGTCTCTAGTCGATTGGCAGTTCCTTGACTCGTGCTCCACTATCGATGAAGCGGTTGATTTTTTTGACGAGGTAGTGTCTCGGGCTATAGCAGATTTTGTTCCGCTGAGGAGACCTGCTCGTAAACCTCCTTAGTCTAACGTTCATTTACGGTACCTGAACCGTGTGAGATCGAAGGCTCTTCGTAAGTACTGCAAAACTCGAAATCAATTCACCAAGCGATTTTTTTCAATAGCTAGTACCCATTACCGAATGTACAATCGGCTTCTTTACAAGAATTATTCAAAACGAATCCAATCTAACCTTCGGCCCAACCCAAAGTTGTTCTGGTCATTTGTGAACACAAAAAGGAATGTTAACGGGCTACCGGTTGAAATTCATCTTGGCGCCAGCACACCAGTGAACAAATGTGATCTCCTTTCTGAGCACTTCAAAAGTGTATTCAATAACACCGTGCCAGCATTGAAGCAAGTCAGCGAAGCACTCAGAGTTACTCCCAGAGACGCGTTCGACTTCAATATTCCTGCGATTACATAAGACCTCGTTGAAGCCGCAATCCGGAAGCTGAAACTCTCAAACGTGGCAGGAGCCGACGGAATTCCTTCATGTGTACTAAAGAATTGCTCTGCAGTGTTTAAGATTCCTCTTTTGAAGATTTTCAATATCTCGTTACGCCAGGGAAAATATCCAACACGTTGGAAATCTTCGTTCATGTTCCCGATTTTCAAGAAAGGAGATAAACAAAATGCCGAAAATTATCGAGGGATCACATCGCTCTGTGCCTGCTCAAAAATCTTTGAGATCATCGTCAACGACTTGTTGTTCGCTAGTTGCAGACACTACATCTCTCCTGAACAACATGGATTTCAACCCAGAAGATCGATTTCAACCAACCTTGCACCTTTCGTTTCCTTGTGTCTCCGGAATATGGAAACTGGATCTCAAGTCGACGTTGTTTACACGGATCTCAAGGCTGCTTTCGACCGGGTCGACCATGCTATACTTTTGGCAAAGTTAGACAAACTTGGTGTGTCAAATTAGTTCGTTGGTTTACATCTTATCTAACGGACAGGATACTCTGTGTGAAGATCGGCTCAGCTCAATCGAGCTACTGTACTAATATGTCGGGCGTACCTCAAGGCAGCAACTAGGGACCACTGCTGTTCTCAATTTTCATCAACGAGGTTGGACTGCTACTTCCACCTAACTGCAGATCGTTCTATGCAGACGATGTGAAAATTTATGTGGTTGCGCGATGCTTCGCTGATTGTTTACTACTACAGTACTTGATCAGCAGCTTTGAAGAGTGGTGCTCCAGGAATTTCCTCACTCTGAGTATTAGTAAATGCTTCATTATCACTTTCCATCGAATTGCGTTTGATTACATGATAAACAATCAACCTCTGCAGAAAGTTGATACTGTTCATGACCTTGGAGTCACGCTTGACTCCGGTTTGACATTTAGACAACACTACACGGATATGATTACCAAAGCAAACAGACAGCTCGGTATCATGTTTAAGATCTCCGACGAGTTTCGTGATCCCACCTGTCTGAAAGCAATGTACTGCTCTCTCGTGCGTTCTATTCTGGAATTTGGAGCCTTGGTGTGGTGCTCGTACCAAAGAATCTGGATTGCGAGGATTGAAGCAGTCCAAAGAAAATTTGTTCGTTATGCACTCCGTCACCTGCCGTGGAATGATCCTGCCAACCTTCCAGCGTACCAGGATCGTTGCTTACTCTTAGGTATTGAAACATTGGAGCATAGGCGTACAGTCATGCAAGCAGTTTTCGCAGCAAAAGTGCTACTAGGTGAAACCGACTCTCCAGGAATTCTGGCCGAACTGTTCATTTACGGTCCTGAACGAGTTCTGCGAACAAGAAATTTTCTGCAGCTCGGAACTCGTGCTACAAACTACGGCCAACACGATCCAATTCGATTCATGTCATCGCGCTTCAATGAACTCTACGCTCTGTTTGACTTCAACTGTTCCGCTGAGACCTTCCGTAACCGGATTCATCGTAGTTGGATGACGAGACGCTAGTTCAGAAATTGTGGCATTTAATACGTACTGGCATTAATGGCGAAGACACTAGACGACTGATTCTATCACGACAGATTATTTTAAGTTTACTGACAAGTATTGTGTGTACTAGAATTAATTTAGTTTTGCTTGCTTTGTATTCCTTCTATTCATGTTGATTTATGTAGTGTACGATTTAGAAATAGGGGGTTTTTACGCCACATGGCTTTTCCTCATTCCAATAAGATGTTAAGTCAGTTGAAATTATATCAATAAATAAATAAATAAATAAAGTAACAGATGGCTGCCCGCAGTGGGACGTAAATGTCGTCATTCGTGACATGAACGCTCAGAATAGGACGGGAGACAACGTACAGTTCGGTAATAGGGCCTAACAGCCTGCATACCGTATCTAACGATACCCTAGTAGCACACAAGTTGCCATTCGGTTGAAATAACATAGATGTGACTTGCTAAGTTATATTTAAGTTACTACAACTAATTATGATCGTAGTGTGCTACTTGGGTAATGGCCAACGATGCGTGAACTTTGCGGCCTCCCGTGGTTTAGTAGTTCGAAGTACCTTCTTCCCCCGTAAAGACATCCACAAAGCTACTACAGCATCATCAACGTACACTATCCACACGACGGGAGACCCGATGACGAAAAAGAAGCGTTCTAGAGCAAGTGTATGATGTGTTACCGTTGCGACACAATATCTCTTGTTTGTCCGTTTAAAAGGTATAATTAGTTACCCACATTATTGTTGGAAAATTCTATTGTTTTTTTGTTTGTTTAAAAGAAGAACTATAAATAAAATAATAAATAGTAGTCTAGCTAGAATTTAAAATATATGCATGCACACTTATGAAAATTATCAAAATTGTAAAACTAAGAACAAAGATTGTTAATCCACTACACGAAAACCTACCCTTGCGAAAACGCTACTGCAGAGCAAAATGGATTACCACACATGAGAAAATGTACTGTTGAAACGGAAGTCTCTCGAGATTGGCGAGAGATTGATTCAACGTTATACCTCAGCGGAGAAGCATCTCAGCACAGGACGTTTTTATTAGTGCGTTTTGTTGAAAAAGGGAGGACCTAAACGATAATTGGACAACGTATGTTAGCGAAAGTCCTTCGCCTTAACAAGAACCGATTCGTTCGCCAGCTTAAGCGAAGCCAGTGTTAGCGCATTACGGATTATATACCAGCCGTCTGTCTAGACCACTCGTGCCACTACATTGTGATCTTGACCCAAAGGACCCGAAGGAGAATTGTGATTCCCGTGCATGAACTGTACCAACGCCTTCCCACTGAACACGTCGAAACACCGTCCGGAATATAAACCCCCGTCCCACGTGTACCCTGGTCGACGAGGTTAGATCAACGGTTCTGCCGCCATTGTGCCAGGACTGCAAATCATCGTAAGCAGCCAATCGGGAGGTTAACCGTTCACATGACCAGCCCTAGATTACCGGACAGTATCCGTAGCTCTTCAGTAGCAGCTAATGCTGCCTAATGTAGCCGGCCGGCCCATCGTGACCCTTACACCCACCCACAATCCTTGTAAGTTAAATAATAAAAATGTGTTTAAGAGTAGTTAGTTTTTTTTTTTTTTTTTTTACGAATTCATTTATTTGTACAGGCTCAATCGAATCAACTTTACAGAGCCAAGTTTTCATGTTTATATACATCAGTTGTCTTAGAACTAAGGTTAAGGGGATAGAACCGATTACTCGCGGTCGTCTCGAGGTTAATAGGAATAACAATTTTAAGGATGGGAAAATTGGGGTGGAAATTTTGAGCAAAGCATAAGGAACAATGGTTTTCTTATATCTAGGACTTCAAATTACATTTTTTTAATTGGATAACTCACTCACACACACACAATCACACTCACACACACACACACACACACACACACACACACACACACACACACACACACACACACACACACACACACACACACACACACACACACACACACACACACACACACACAACCACACTCACACACTGGCGCACACATTCCTCACAAATTTAACCTAAACAAGTTAGTTAATCAAACTACAATCTAAGGTTAATGTTAGTCAAAAACACATAAATGAGTTTCATAAACTCCAGATCGCGCGCAGCCAAAATATCTCGAATCGGTACATTGGGTTGTCTACCTCGAGCCCGAAGGGAATCATACAGCCCAGATCTGACTCCACGATGCTCAGCACAAAACCAAATAACGTGATCTGCGTCCTGGTAACCTTGTCCGCATTCACAGAGATTGCTGTCTCCCAGCCCAACACGGAACAAATGAGCGTTTAAAGAATAATGATTGGACATGAGGCGAGACATCACACGAATGAAGTCTCGACCCACATCCAATCCCCTGAACCAACATTTCTTAGACACCTTTGGAGTGATAGAATGTAGCCATCGCCCCAAGTCTCCTCTACTCCATTTATACTGCCAGCTATCGAGTGATATCTGACGAAAAATATGGAAAAATTCGTTGAAGGCGATTTGTCGATCATAAATATCGCCTTCCATAGCGCCCACCCTTGCAAGCGAGTCCGCTTTCTCATTGTCAGGAATCGAACAATGAGAAGGGACCCACACAAAGGTGATACTAAAAGAACGTGAAGATAAAGCACTTAGAAGACCTCGTATTTTCATAAGAAAATAGGAGGTGTGCTTTACCGGCCTCAAGGAGCGAATAGCCTCTATAGAACTAAGACTATCCGTGAAAATGAAGTATTGATCCGGTGTAAAAGAGGCAACAGTTTCTAAAGAAAAATAAATTGCTGCCAATTCCGCGACAAAAACAGAACAAGGTGCTTGAAGTTTACGAGCGACGCTATAATTTTCATTGAATACACCAAAGCCAGCGGAGTCTTCTATCAAAGACCCGTCTGTGAAAAACGTTTTGGTGGAATCAACTAGGCCAAACTTTGCAGCAAATATCACCGGAGCAATCATAGGACGATGATGCTCTGGGATTCCATGAAGCTCCTGTTTCATGGATAAATCAAAATGAACCGAATTTCCGAAGTCGGAGAAGGAAACACAATTGGGAATATTAAGCGAAGGGCTGACATCCTGTGTTATGTACAAATGATACAAGCTCATGAAGCGGGTTTGAGGATTCAACTCTAGGAGCTTCTCAAAATTTTCGATCACCTGGGGGTTCATAACTTCACACCTGGTGAGGAGCCGGAGAGATAACTCTGTAAACCGATCTGAGAGTGGCAACATGCCAGCCAGCACTTCAAGACTCATGGTGTGAGTCGAGTGCATGCAACCTAACGCAATACGAAGACACCGATACTGAATACGTTCCAGTTTAATGATGTGCGACCGAGCCGCTGACTGAAAACAAAAACTACCGTATTCCATAACCGACAAAACCGTTGTCCGGTACAACGTTAGAAGATCTTGCGGATGCGCTCCCCACCAGGTCCCGGTAATTGTGCAGAAAAAATTGACCCTTTGCTGGCATTTTCGCTTCAGGTACTCAATGTGAGATCTCCAGGTGCACTTTGAATCGAACCAGACCCCAAGATATTTAAATGACATGGAATGAGTTATCGGTGTACCCAAAATTTGAAGTTTCGGTTGTGCAGGGTTATGCTTCCTAGAAAAAACTACCAACTCAGTTTTCTCCGTAGAGAATTCGATACCTAGCTCTAGAGCCCAAGTAGACAAATTGTCTAAGGTATCCTGCAAGGGTCCTTGTAGATCGACCCCATTGGGTCCCGTGACAGACACTACGCCGTCATCTGCAAGTTGTCTCAACGTACAGTTGTCACCTAGACAACCGTCAATGTCTTTGACATAAAAATTATATAAAAGAGGGCTTAAACATGATCCCTGGGGGAGACCCATGTAGCTAAATCGAAAAGCTGTAGAGTTTCCATGAGAAAAGCTCATATGTTTCTCTGACAGCAAATTGTACAAAAAATTGTTCATTAATGGTGAAAAACCACAAGCATGGAGTTTATCTGAGAGAACTTCAACAGATACTGAATCAAAAGCCCCCTTGATATCCAAGAATACAGAAGCCATTTGCTCTTTTTTAGCAAAAGCTAACTGAATATCTGTGGAAAGCAACGCGAGACAATCGTTCGTTCCCTTACCCCTACGGAAACCATATTGAGTATCTGAAAGCAGGTTATTCGTCTCAACCCATTTGTCCAGACGGAAAAGGATCATTTTCTCCAACAACTTGCGAATGCAAGATAACATCGCGATGGGTCGATAGGAGTTGTGGTCGGACGCGGGCTTACCAGGTTTTTGAATGGCAATAACTCTCACCCGTCTCCAATCATCCGGTACAATGTTGAGTTCCAGACACTGATTAAACAAGTTCAACATGCGCCTCTTCGCGACGTCTGGGAGGTTCTTGAGCAAGTTGAACTTGATCCTGTCAGCTCCTGGAGCCGTATTGCCACACGAAAGGAGTGCGAGAGAGAGTTCTACCATTGAAAAGGGTTGGCTAATCTCATCTATCGAATTCGTTGTTTCGCGAGGAAACATTTGTGCTGGCACAGAATCTGGACAAACTTTTCGCGCGAACTTGAGGATCCATTGGTCCGAGTACTCCTCGTTCTCGTTGTTCGTAATTCTGTTACGCAATCTTCGCGCCGTATTCCAAAGGGTACTCATCGACGTTTCGCGCGATAATCCGTCCACGAATTGTCGCCAGTAACCGCGTTTCTTGGCCTTGATGAGGCTCTTAAATTCTCGTTCGAGAGCCGTGTACCTTTCAAAGTGCTCAGGTGTTCCACGTCTACGAAAAACTTTGAACGCGTCAGACTTTTTGCGGTAAACCTCGGTGCATTGCTGATCCCACCATGGGGAAGGAGGTTTCCTGCGAAATGACGTCCCTGGAACTGGTCGAGTTTGAGCTTGAAGCGCGCTTTCCAAAATCAGGTTGGAGAGGAAGTTATATTCCTCCAGCGGTGGAAGCCCTTCTACCGTTGATAAGGCTTCATCTACTGCTGTCTTGAACCTTGTCCAATCGATATTACGAGTTAGATCATACGTGACGTTGATGGATGCCGGTGGAGTGAGCCCAGTGGCAACCGAAATTTTTATAGGCAAATGATCACTACCGTGGGGATCCTGGATCACATTCCACGTGCAGTCCAACGATAATGAATTCGAGCAAAGTGTGAGGTCTAACCTACTACCAAGTGAGGATGGACCAGCCAAGCGTGTAACTTCTCCATTGTTGAGAACTGTCATATTGAAGTTGTCACAGAGGTCATATATCAAAGAAGACCGGTTGTCATCGTACAGTTCTCCCCAGCCTGTACCGTGAGAGTTAAAATCTCCCATGACCAACCGCGGAGCAGGCAGAACCGAACAAATATCTGAAAGTTGTTTTCGGTTAATTGGTGCTCTAGGAGTAATGTACACGGAAGCAATGCAAAGGCTTTTATTTTTAATAACAGCCTGACATGCGACAACTTCAATACCTGGAATTGGAGGAAAATTCACTCTATAGAAGGAGTAGCACTTTTTGATCCCCAAAAGTACTCCTCCTCCACGTGAATCCACACGATCAAGCCGAATAATGTTGAAATCGTTAATCGGAAGATCGATTTCGGCTGAAAGCCATGTTTCACAAAGAGCAAATGCATCACAACCGATATTGTGAGCTAAAAATTTGAATGATTCCAATTTAGGAATAAGACTTCGACAATTCCACTGCAGAACAGTGATCAAATCCCCGACCTCTTTTGGCAAATTATCCATCGAAGGAAATGATAGCTGCAAGGATGGGCCACTTTAATGTTAATTTCTTCAAAAAAGTTTTCACAGTGGGAAGCATTGCCATAACAATGCTTTTAAGAGGGTCAGACATTTCGAGGTACTTCAAAATACCTTTCACAATATCATCGAACGAGAACAGCCCAGATGAAGGGGGGGCTTCTGTTCTTAAAATCGGGGCATCAGGGGATTTAGATGTCCCCGGGAGAGATGGAAAATCCTGTGTGTAGTTGGCACTACGAAAACCAGGAGGATTCGGAATATCCTTCTTTTCTCTGCTCTTTGAATTGGGCATGTTTATTTGAGGCTTCTGTTCAGCTGCTTTCACAGCTCGGATGCGTCTTCGCTTCCGTGGAGCACCTTCTGGAAAACTAAAAGATGCCCCCTCCTCAACCAAATCCGAATCAGACTCGTCATCTGAGAGAGGAGCGAAAGGATTTGTATTGGTATCGGGTGGCGAAGCTTTCTTAAGCATTTCTGCAAAAGATTGCTTCGAACGTTGTTTTAGCGAACGTTCTAATTTTTCCCCGCGTTGTTTATACGCCGGGCACGACGAGAGAGCGTGAGGAGGGGTTCCCTTGCAGAAAACACATTTTAGTGTGTTATCTGCACAGGGGCCAGCCTCATGTTTCTCCCCGCAAGTTGAGCATTGCCGTGTCTTATTGCCGCAATGGGAGGCCGTATGCCCCATCTGCTGGCAGTTTTGGCAAATCATTACCCGGGGTACAAATAACCGCACAGGTAGCCGAAGTTTGTCCAGTTCTAAAAAGTGAGGAAGGGCAGAGCCAGAAAAGGTTACCCGAAACGAGTCTGTGTGGGTAACTTTCTTCTTACCCTCGCTGTGCGATATTTTAACTAATTTTGTCACTTCCAGTATCTGAACTGGGGGGAGCAGAGGGTTCTTGAATCGGCCAACCGCCCGCTTCTTCAAAATTTCAGGGCACAGACTCGCCTCTGTGACCACTCCTACAATCTCCACATCACGAGCTGGAATATAAACTCGATATTCGAGTGTAAAATGCTGGGAAGCAGCAATCTCATTAGCCTGTTTCAGGTTAGAGACGACAACACGGAGTTTATTAAATTTTACTTTCGTGATCTCTGTCACGGCTGAAAATCGCTTCGTCAGATCAGTAGTGATTTGGTACACGTTCAAAGGTTTCATTTTGGGCTGAAAGTAGACAACCCATGGACCGACCGAGTCAATTGGATACGATCGCGGTCGGAAATTTGTTTGTGCCACCCCATCATCGGGTGGCAAAGGCTCTTTTTCATACAAACCGTCCATGTCGAAGAAACCTCTTCCACATGCACGATTTGCCTTACTTGCCAACAATTTAAATCACACACAGACACAAACAAGGAACACACAAATTAAAGCTAAACTCTAGTGGAATGAGGGACGGGGGAAAAAAAAAACTTAACTAATATTACTGATCTTTTGCTGCTGCTGCTGCTGCTGCTGCTACTGCTGCTGACGCACCGTATGCGCGAACGTCGCACTTCTACGCGGGGAGCGGGGAGCGGTGCGCTGAAACGATCGCCTTCGGGTGCACTCGCTCAACGCTGTCGGATGACCGTTGGCGGTGTAGTGGTGTATCGCTGGTTAGCGTCACCACGCGGAGATGAAGCGAAAATAAGCGGGAAGATAATTCGTCAGCAAGCACTGCTTGATTTTCCTATTTCACTGGAAAACCACACTGCCTTCTTAGAAAAAAAGACTCACTTTTGCTCTACTCACTGAGGTGAGTATATTTTGAGAAAAAAAAACTAGTTATTTCCAAGGTTAGCACTCGAATAAATCTTCCAAATAACGGAGCGCTGGATCGAACGAACTTTCTTCTTTCGCTGAACGAAGTGGGGTGGAGAGTAGTTAGTGTTGTATAGCTTTTTATTAGATGACTGAACTATCGATTAACTGATTCCCTTGCTTTGTGCCGACCGGAGAATAGAAGCCTTAAGCTTGAGCTCGCCGGTAGAAAACCAAAAGAGGCCTTGGGAGCCCACTCTCAACGGTTCTCGTGGCTTAGACCAGGGATCGAGAGCATTGTTGGAGGGTCCGTCTGACCCCGATAGGAAATCTGATGTAAGCAGCATTGAGGGCCATGTCAGTTCGATTGGCGCTGTGTTATCCCGCTTAGATCACAACGACTACGCTTTACTATTTGGCGATTATAACCAGTCTGGGTTGGTCTGGAATGTTCCCATGATTGGTCATCCAACAATTGAAGTTCTTCGTTCACATATGCCACCCGTCTGCTGTGCTTTAATTGATGGATTTAGCCTTCATAATTTAACGCAAATGAATTCAACGTTAAATCGTAACTCGAGACTGCTTGATCTTGTGTTGGCAAATGAAGCTGCCGTAATGGAATGTGCTGTTGTCGAAGCCTCCGAACCTTTAATTACCCTCGACGCTGATCATCCTGCGCTGGAGATTACTATCAATCTATCAGTACCTATTACCTTCGATAACATCGTTGACCCTCATGGACTGAATTTCCGTAGAACTGATTTTGCTGCTATGAGCCAATCTTTGTCTCTAGTCGATTGGCAGTTCCTTGACTCGTGCTCCACTATCGATGAAGCGGTTGATTTTTTTGACGAGGTAGTGTCTCGGGCTATAGCAGATTTTGTTCCGCTGAGGAGACCTGCTCGTAAACCTCCTTAGTCTAACGTTCATTTACGGTACCTGAACCGTGTGAGATCGAAGGCTCTTCGTAAGTACTGCAAAACTCGAAATCAATTCACCAAGCGATTTTTTCAATAGCTAGTACCCATTACCGAATGTACAATCGGCTTCTTTACAAGAATTATTCAAAACGAATCCAATCTAACCTTCGGCCCAACCCAAAGTTGTTCTGGTCATTTGTGAACACAAAAAGGAATGTTAACGGGCTACCGGTTGAAATTCATCTTGGCGCCAGCACACCAGTGAACAAATGTGATCTCCTTTCTGAGCACTTCAAAAGTGTATTCAATAACACCGTGCCAGCATTGAAGCAAGTCAGCGAAGCACTCAGAGTTACTCCCAGAGACGCGTTCGACTTCAATATTCCTGCGATTACATAAGACCTCGTTGAAGCCGCAATCCGGAAGCTGAAACTCTCAAACGTGGCAGGAGCCGACGGAATTCCTTCATGTGTACTAAAGAATTGCTCTGCAGTGTTTAAGATTCCTCTTTTGAAGATTTTCAATATCTCGTTACGCCAGGGAAAATATCCAACACGTTGGAAATCTTCGTTCATGTTCCCGATTTTCAAGAAAGGAGATAAACAAAATGCCGAAAATTATCGAGGGATCACATCGCTCTGTGCCTGCTCAAAAATCTTTGAGATCATCGTCAACGACTTGTTGTTCGCTAGTTGCAGACACTACATCTCTCCTGAACAACATGGATTTCAACCCAGAAGATCGATTTCAACCAACCTTGCACCATTCGTTTCCTCGTGTCTCCGGAATATGGAAACTGGATCTCAAGTCGACGTTGTTTACACGGATCTCAAGGCTGCTTTCGACCGGGTCGACCATGCTATACTTTTGGCAAAGTTAGACAAACTTGGTGTGTCAAATTAGTTCGTTGGTTTACATCTTATCTAACGGACAGGATACTCTGTGTGAAGATCGGCTCAGCTCAATCGAGCTACTGTACTAATATGTCGGGCGTACCTCAAGGCAGCAACTAGGGACCACTGCTGTTCTCAATTTTCATCAACGAGGTTGGACTGCTACTTCCACCTAACTGCAGATCGTTCTATGCAGACGATGTGAAAATTTATGTGGTTGCGCGATGCTTCGCTGATTGTTTACTACTACAGTACTTGATCAGCAGCTTTGAAGAGTGGTGCTCCAGGAATTTCCTCACTCTGAGTATTAGTAAATGCTTCATTATCACTTTCCATCGAATTGCGTTTGATTACATGATAAACAATCAACCTCTGCAGAAAGTTGATACTGTTCATGACCTTGGAGTCACGCTTGACTCCGGTTTGACATTTAGACAACACTACACGGATATGATTACCAAAGCAAACAGACAGCTCGGTATCATGTTTAAGATCTCCGACGAGTTTCGTGATCCCACCTGTCTGAAAGCAATGTACTGCTCTCTCGTGCGTTCTATTCTGGAATTTGGAGCCTTGGTGTGGTGCTCGTACCAAAGAATCTGGATTGCGAGGATTGAAGCAGTCCAAAGAAAATTTGTTCGTTATGCACTCCGTCACCTGCCGTGGAATGATCCTGCCAACCTTCCAGCGTACCAGGATCGTTGCTTACTCTTAGGTATTGAAACATTGGAGCATAGGCGTACAGTCATGCAAGCAGTTTTCGCAGCAAAAGTGCTACTAGGTGAAACCGACTCTCCAGGAATTCTGGCCGAACTGTTCATTTACGGTCCTGAACGAGTTCTGCGAACAAGAAATTTTCTGCAGCTCGGAACTCGTGCTACAAACTACGGCCAACACGATCCAATTCGATTCATGTCATCGCGCTTCAATGAACTCTACGCTCTGTTTGACTTCAACTGTTCCGCTGAGACCTTCCGTAACCGGATTCATCGTAGTTGGATGACGAGACGCTAGTTCAGAAATTGTGGCATTTAATACGTACTGGCATTAATGGCGAAGACACTAGACGACTGATTCTATCACGACAGATTATTTTAAGTTTACTGACAAGTATTGTGTGTACTAGAATTAATTTAGTTTTGTTTGCTTTGTATTCCTTCTATTCATGTTGATTTATGTAGTGTACGATTTAGAAATAGGGGGTTTTTACGCCACATGGCTTTTCCTCATTCCAATAAGATGTTAAGTCAGTTGAAATTATATCAATAAATAAATAAATAAATAAAGTAACAGATGGCTGCCCGCAGTGGGACGTAAATGTCGTCATTCGTGACATGAACGCTCAGAATAGGACGGGAGACAACGTACAGTTCGGTAATAGCAACAATCAATATGTAACTAGCGATTTGAAATTGGTTCACTGTTGTAGAACCCCTTGGTCCGAATTACACCTTGAAGCCAGCACCTTGTTATACATATTTGTGCCTTTGTTTTGATATGCTGTGTTATTTTGACAGAGTATTTGAGAGTGTGTTCATGTGAGTTCATTATAAGGGGTGCATTATTGAGCTTGGGACCGAGCTTGGGACGATGTTCTAGTACTGACTGAGCCAAGAAAAAAATCGTTTTTGTATGGGACCTACTGGTCTTAGAGTTAGTCTATGGTAATAGGGCCTAACAGCCTGCATACCGTATCTAACGATACCCTAGTAGCACACAAGTTGCCATTCGGTTGAAATAACATAGATGTGACTTGCTAAGTTATATTTAAGTTACTACAACTAATTATGATCGTAGTGTGCTACTTGGGTAATGGCCAACGATGCGTGAACTTTGCGGCCTCCCGTGGTTTAGTAGTTCGAAGTACCTTCTTCCCCCGTAAAGACATCCACAAAGCTACTTGGAGATCACCTGACCAACGAACAGAGAATCAAATCGACCGGAATACGCGCAACAGCTAGAAGCAGTCCTACCAACGGAAGAGCAGCTTGGCGCTGCTACTCTTGAGGATGGCTGGAGAAATACTCGAGCCGCCATTGGTAGTACTGCATTAGTGACACTAGGTACTTCTGCACTGAATCGAAAAAAATGATTGGTTTGATGGCGAATGCAAGCAGTTAGTAGAGGAGAAGAATGCAGCACGGGCGAGAACGCTGCAACACCGTACGAGAGTGAATGTGGAACGGTATAGACAGGCACGGGACAGACAAAATTCTATTCTTCGAAGAAAAAAGCGCCAGAGGGAAGATCGAGACCGCGAAGAAATGGAAGCACTGTACTGTGCTAACGAAAGTTGTGCAGAGACCTGGATGGCAACCTTCTCACAGGAGAATGTGAGGTGATTGAAAGGTGAAAGCAGTACTTCGATGAGCACCTGAACGGTAATGTTACAGTGAACGAAAGTTACACGGTAATAAATCTAGGAACACGCGCAGAAGATGACAGGACCCCGACCCCAATCCTTCAGGAAGTTGAGGATGAAATTAATCGGTTGAAAAAAAACAAAGCCACTGGTGTTGACCAACTCCCAAGCGGGCTATTGAAATACGGTGATGAAGCACTGTCCAGAGCGCTGCACTGGGTAATTAGCAAGATTTGGGAGGACGAATGTTTACCGGAGGATTGGATGGAGGGAATAGTGTGTTCCATCTATAAAAAGGGCGACAAGCTGGATTGCTGCAATTAATGTGCGATCACGCTACTGAGCGCTGCCTACAAGTTGCTCTCCCAAATGTTATGCCACCGCCTGTCACCAATTGCAAAGGAGTTCGTGAGGCAATACCAAGCGGGATTCATGGGTGAATTGCACCCGTTACTGGGAGAACCTCCCATCGTACACATCGCAAAAATCGGTCGACTACGATGGGCTGGGTATGCCGTAAGAATGTCGGACGACAGCTTTGTGAAAATGGTTCTCGAAAATGAGCAAGATGGATCGATCAAGTAGAAGGCGACCTGCGGACCTTCCGCAGACAGCGAGGCTGGCGAGGTACAGGTATGGATCGATTACAATAGAAACAAGTTTTGTGTATATCAGAGGCCACGCCGGCCTTAGTCTGATTGGTAAGGTAAGTAATACACAATATGTAATCCAAAAAATATGTCTGTATTGTATGAAAATCATACAAAAAACCAAAGAATATCTTATGAAAATTTTAAAAAGTTGAACAAAAGTTCTAAAAAAGACACCACAGCCTTTTTAATATGCTGACATGATGTTGAGGAAAAATTTCATCACTGCTTCTCATTGACAAAGTGAGAATACAATATTTAAAAAAAACTCGCTTAGCTCATCGAAGGCCATTTCGACTCTCGGAATTAATTGGTTCACTGTTGTAAAACCCCATGGCTGTACATATTTGCGCCTTTGTTTTGATTTGCTGTGTTATTTTGACAATATTTGAGAGTGTGTTCGTGTGAGTTCATTATTAGGGGCGAATCATTAAGCTTGGGACCGATGTGCTAGTACTGACTGAGCCAAGAAAAAATCGTGTTTGTTCGGGACCTACTGGTCTTAGAGTTAGTCTATGGTATAACCAACAATCAATATGTAACTAGCGATTTGAAATTGGTTCACTGTTGTAGAACCCCTTGGTCCGAATTACACCTTGAAGCCAGCACCTTGTTATACATATTTGCGCCTTTGTTTTGATTTGCTGTGTTATTTTGACAGAGTATTTGAGAGTGTGTTCATGTGAGTTCATTATAAGGGGTGCATTATAGAGCTTGGGACCGAGCTTGGGACGATGTTCTAGTACTGACTGAGCCAAGAAAAAAATCGTTTTTGTATGGGACCTACTGGTCTTAGAGTTAGTCTATGGTATAACCGTCAAGTTCTGTGCAGCAGTTATTCAATTATCAGCTGAGCTTCATTGCTGCAAACTTGTTTCTTAAGCATATGAAATTGGCAGTATCCAAAAGCATTTGTTGGCAGTGTCCGAAAGCACTGATAACTTCTCCAAATTTGTGTGAATAATGGCTGAACAAAAGCAGTTATTGAAAATAGTTCAGGCAAACATTAACAATGTGTGTTAATGTAGAGGTTGTATGGTGAAAATGAGATTAAACTATTCGATAATAATAACATAAAATGTGAAAATATATCTTACCTTCGAGATATAGTTTTGACTATATAGCAAATTGTTTTTCGTTATGCGGGTAGGCAATAAAACAATCACGAAAGAATAGAGAAAAGTCTGAAGCCTTTTACTTGCCGCTGCAACACAGAACGAAATATGTTGCTTCCCCTTAGCTCTATGGCAATCATACCGCCGTATCTCTATACACTTGCGCAATAAAGGATATAATAAATGGCTTTCTTCTTTTATTTGACTGCATTCTAGGCAGTCCTGGACAGCCGACAAGGCACGAATTGCGTGGCCAGGCCAATTTACAAAACTCTATTAGACTCGATACGTTCAGCAATAGCTGGGCGTAGGACTACTTTTTTGCAGTAAACAAATCACTAAGGAAGGCAGCATTAGCCTCACCAAAGGCTTCATGTATGCCCTAAAACTAGATAAACATTTTTGATCCAATTGTTCACTCCTGTTGAGAGTTTTCCTGGGACCAAATTGTCATTGAATACTGAAATCAATACTTGTACAATTTTAGAAGAATCTCAGAACTTTCCTGGAAGCAATCTAGAATTGTTTTAGATACATCCCAGATGAATTTTGGAAACATACTATAATAACTCCGGATCATCTCGGTATACCCAAATCGATCCCAAAAGGTGAAGCCGCTGTGGCACCAGAATTAATAGATAAAAATTACCTCGGGAAAGGTGCCTTGCGTCGCAGTAGTCCAACGATATTTTCACGGAGAAAAAACAGTCCCGTTTGAAATAACAAACTTGCTTGTTGACATCCAAACTAAAAAATTAGTTGTTTTGAAAATCAGTTTTGTTATTTTAAACCAACAGTTTTGTTTTGAAACAAACAGGCATGTTGGTTGTTCGTACTTAAAAATATAATGGTTGTTCTCAACTAATATTTTTGTTGTTTCTACCGTGAAAGGTGTTTATTATTACCAAAGTTCAGATTGCGTTGACTCAGAAAAACAAATTAAAATTTTAGATTGATTCAACTAAACCGGCGGTTAAATCAAACTGATATTTTATTTGGAGAAAAAATAACTAAGAAATTTGTTTGAAACAAGCTATTTTTTAGGGTTATTTCATTTTCCATCATCCGGTCCCGCTGCATGCTCTGACGCTGTCATTCAAAAATACCCAAACATGTATTTTCGCGGAAATTTGCATCGCGAGTGAAAATTGAATACAAAAAATCGCTTCATTTATTCGTTTTTTAGTCAAATAAAAAGTAATGGCTCAAAGGCCAGAGCATCTGGATCCTCCTGAAATTCCGGTTCCGGGTACCGGTAAGATAACCGTTAAGCCCATAAAAATACACATTTTTTTTCCCTTCAGTTGCATAAAGAATATGAAGCCCGCAGCACAAACAACACCCGGATAATTGACATCCTGATCGAGGTGTGCGAACGAGCACTAGAGTTGCTCGCCTTGCCAGAGGATGGAAAAAGCTTCAATTTGGATGTAGGCTGCGGTTTGGGACTTTCCGGAAGTGTACTGGAAGATCAGGGCCACGCTTGGATTGGCGGTTGGGGTAATGTGTGAATTAGAAGCGTACGATTAATTAAGAATGTTGAAATAAACAAAATTTTACTTTAAAAGCCCTAAAAATACTAGCAAGGCTCGCATAAAACCATTTTTAGATTTCTGTTAGACTGAGAGAAGTCTATAAATGTAAATGTGCACTTTTCTAATGTTTGTTAGCATTTTATGCAAATAAATATACTGGAAATTACAGAAAAAATGTAGGTGATTGTGAATGGAAATGTTTGTTGTTTCAACCGTTTTCGTATGCTTGTTTCAAACAGCAATTCAGTTTAAATCATACTAAAATTTGTTTGAAACAAACCATAAGTGTTGGTAGAATCAACCAACAATTCTGTTTGTTTTCGTGCTGTCATAATGGTACAACCAACAGAATGGTAAATTCAAACGGATATTACTTGAACTTAACTGCACAATTTCCGAAACAATTACTCAAAATTTTAGTTTGTCTTAACCACCATAGGTAGTCAAATCAAACGAACATGATATTTGTGCCCAATTCAACGTGAAATTCTGGTTAAATGAAACTAGAATATGTTTGCGTTTACCAATCTTTTTTCTCAGTGTTCCTTTATCCTTTTCGTAAGATCCCGATGCAGTCTCCTTCGCGGTACCGTCACGTCGGTATGAACGTCGCTTTGGAACAGGTGAAAAGCTGTAATAGTAAAAAAAAAATTAATTTCCGCAATAATTAACACGGTATTCAAGTTCCCGATATATAGTATGAACAAATGCCATACTCTAAAACATGTTCAGTAACTTACCTGTATATATATTGAAAATAAAAATCCGCTTCAACACCTTTTTTTTTTTTTAATTTAATATGCCAAGCCACGAGACCGTGTGTTGAACAAAACGCAAAATTATTACAAGATGGCGTATGGCCTGATCAAGTTGCCCTGGTTGCCAGCTACATTTCTTTGAATACATCTTCACGATTTAGATCAGCGGTGGGAAACGCTCTTTCTTGATTTAAAATTTACTGATCCAAATTTTTGAATCCAATTCATTTCACCGAAAAATAGATCAGAATATCCATCAGGATTGGAGGTGCCCTTACGGTACACATAGTAGTTTAATGATAATATTGATAATAATAGTAACAGTAACAGTTTTTGAATGTGTGTACATATATAAGAATTATTGTATTTACTTTATTTTGAGTGTATTTTTGTAAACGTGTTCATAGATCATTGCACGGAATGTATTAACCTCACTTCTTTGACAGTTCAGGAAGCTTGTTTACAAGGTGGTTGAATTTGAACCGCTCAAACGAAATTTTTCATTGGCTGTTTAGGAATTGTGTACGATTAGATCCAAGAAATGATGTAAAAATAAGCACTCTTGTCTGTTTTTCGGCAATTTAACTTCAATCGTAATGAATTTAGAGCACAACATCTCAAACGGATCTTACCGAAAATATTCTAAGTCCATGTAAACAAGCTCCCTGAACTGTCAAAACTGCATTGATGATGCTATCGTGCAATGATCTATAACTCACAAGAAGGATATTGACAAAGAAGCATGTAAAAAAAATTAGAGGTGGGTTATATCATGATAGACACAAAGAATAATGATTATTAAAATTAAAAAAACATTGCCAACATTGAAAAGTTGCGTTGGTTCTTTTTCGTAGAAAGCGGTTTACTTTCAAAACCAAAACCTTCAAACCGTCAATTCAAAATGTTGCTGCTCTACATTTAAAAGTTGAAATTTTTAAAACAAATTGTGGAGCTGTTAAATCGAAACCGTGGCATCGTTGAAAATAAAAGCCAATTATTTTTATTCCAGAATAAACTTTCATCCAGACAGTGTCGCGCAATTTAAATAAAAGTATGCTGTAAAAAAACTTTTAACATAAAAAGTTTTCTTTTCAGATGAATTGTAGAACTGTCAAATCCACTCCGTTGCATATTTCAAAATGAAAGCAAATTATTTTTATTTGAAAATGAACTTTCAACTAGAAAGTATTGTGCAATCAATGCAATAAATGTATGCTGTTTTGATTGAAAGAAAAAATGGTTTTCACATAAAAAGGTTTTAATTTTCAAATGAATTATTAAAAGTTTCATAGAGACCGGAGGTTGGCGTCGTTCAATCGCCAATGTTTCCATCCCGGAAAATGCACGTCGAAACATTTTCCCCATATCTTCCGAATTCCCCTGAGCCAGCTCTAGCGTCTGCTGACGCTCGTCGTCGCTTGTGGCACCGCTGCAAAAAAAAAAATGGGATTATTATCAGTGCCTATTATTATATGGCCTATTCCGTTTGCATGGTCCGTTCGGAATTTAATAACACCGAAAGTTTGTGAACTTTCCTGATGAGCGATTCCTTGGGGCGAGGAACATTTTGAATGTGGAGCTTATGTATTATTTGACAGTATAGACTGATTCCACGCCAAATCGGTCGGTCACCAAACTCAACTATCTTCGATTTTGATGAAACTTGGTACACGTCTTCGGTATGTTGAAAAAAAAAAATCTACTGGTGATAAGATTATTTGGATTCAAGAGTAACTTTTGAGATGGGTGTATGTTTTTTTTTTCCAACATTTTACTTGAAAAATCGTAGTTCAAAAACTATTACATTTAGAGAAAAACTTTATATGGGGGAGTTGTAGAGAACTAAAAAGGCTTTGTAAAAAAAATGTACACTGAAAAAAAAAATTTTTTTTCATAAAGAAAAATCGAAAATAAATACTAAAAATCAAATATAAAAAAAAATTTTTTTTAATATTTTTCAAATTTGTTTTGTGGAAATTTGAGAAAAAAAACACGTTTTGAAAAAAACTCTAGGATGGACGCTCTTATAATAAAAAAGTTTTCCGAAGAGCGAACTTTGGTGCATATTTCAAATTTTGGTTATTCATTATTATAAATGAAAATTAATTAAACAATATGATTTTGGAGATCATTAAAAACAATAATGATGATAATGATAAATCACCTGAACGCAACCGTTTTCGAGATTTCTCGGATTTTATTTCAATAGAATGAAAAAACATAAGAAAATTCGCTCTTTTCTTAAGTTAATCGAGATTCCACCAGAAATGATAAATTTTCCAAGATCTTCATATTATAACGTTCACATTACTCTAATGTCCTCTTTTCTTTTGATATCAGGATGATAAGCAGACTCATTTGAAAAGAACAAGATAAATAGCACTATTGTTTTAATATTGCAATCAATATATTTATAATTGTTTTATGGCTGTATCGGTCGGGCCGCTCAGAGAATGAAGGGAGCGAATTTGCTAAAGCGATGAAAGTAACAGCGAGATAGATGTCGCAGGGGCGACAAGTGTGAAATGGACAGATGATGAAATTATGCGGAGGGTCATATAGAAGATGCATATTAATCGAACTGCTGACTATTTTGCCAAGCTCCAACGATGTTAGAGGTCGGGTGTAGTGTGTGAAAACTACACTCCGAACAGTTCGGTGATGTAGCGATGAAAGTAACACATATTGTTTAAGGTAGGTAGACAAATAGCAGCTATAACGTATGTCAGGTATATCTTCTCATAAAAAAAACAGCTAATGTACACTGCCTGTAAACTACCAGAGATGTTTTATACCTGCATTTCCAAAGGTACCACAGCCAATATATATGCTCATACATAGTCGCATTCATCAGTAAAATCTATCTGAGTGAACTGAAAATGGAGTTTAACATGAAGAAGTGTTGTATGCCGTTTCCCACTAAACGGTGCTCAAAAAACCTTCGTAAATTAACCGAACAAAATGTCAAAAAACTCAAGTTTATGGGCAAAACACATTTGGACACTTCTTTGATGATTTGTGATAATTGTCGTTTGCATTTAAATAGAACGGAACAATCCCATGCTGCAATTTCGGAGCCTAGTGAGAAACCATCAATTACTAACATTATGGATCCACAACCATCTACATCACGGCAAGTAGACTTGTATGGTCTCGAGGAAACGCCATCGGCAATATCATTAATGTCAGTGCCATTTGATAGCAGTGTGCAAGATTATTCAAGGCGCCATAATATTGAGCTATTTAACAAGGGCGTAGCTGGAATCAACGTTTCGCCATTATCGGCTAAAAAGTTCCTGAGCGTAAATTATGCCCGCAAAAAGTTCAAAGATGTTTCAAACGGCATTCGGACACACATATTTGGGGATCAAGCGGAGGAGGATGACCTGGAACAATTGAAAGTGAAAGCAGCCGAATATGACGAAATAATCGCGCAGCTAAAGGACCGGTATGCTGATCCAGAAACTTCGAGGGACGATCAAGTAAGGATACTTTCGGTTTTACCACAATCTTGGACAAATCAAAGAGTAATGGCAGAATTTGGAATAACAAACAAGTACATCGTATCACAAGCTAAATTCCTTGCAAAGCACGAAGGTGTTTTAGATGCCCCTAACGAAAAGCTGGGACACGGTCTGAACCCGGAAATAAAAAACCAAATTTTGCAATTTTACGACAGTGATGAGATTACACGAGCAACCCCTGGTATGAACGACTACGTTTCAGTGAGGAGTGAAGGTAAGAGGGTTCATATTCAAAAGCGCCTTTTAGTTTGTTCATTAAGAGAAGCTTTCATTAAATTTCAAGAGATGCATCAAAATGCTGTTCTGTTTAGCTCTTTTGCAGCACTAAGACCAAAGCATTGCAAATTACTTGGCAGCACAGGTTCTCATAACATTTGTGTTTGCACCATTCATGAGAACATTAACTTGATGCTTCATGGTCTTAGAAAATATTCATTCGAGAATGATTATAAATTGTGTTTTGAAGAAATATTATGTAGCTCATCAACTAGAACTAAAAAATGTTACCTCCGTGAATGCGAACGATGTCCAGGCTTTTCAGATTTTGAGAGTAGTTTAACAGACAAATTAGAAAAACGTGGTTTAGTTGAAATATCTTTTGAGCAATGGATTTCAACTGATAGATGTAGTTTAGAGACACTTGTTAAACCAATTGATGAATTTATTGCTTATTTTTGTGAAAAGTTGGAACAATTAGTATCCCACGATTTTGTCAAATCTCAGCAGTCTAGTTTCTTGAGAGATTATAAAAGTTGTCTTAAAGACGGCGAAGTAATAATAATTTGTGATTTTTCTGAAAATTATTCATTTGTTTTTCAAGATGCTGTTCAAAGTAGTTATTGGAGTAATGAGCAAGCCACTATTCACCCTTTTGTCATTTATTACACGGAATCTGGAATACTTAAAAATATCAGTTTCATTGTTATCTCAGAAGTGTTGAAACATGATACGATTGCGGTGCAGGTGTTTATTTCAAAACTAATAAGCTTTTTGCAATCAAAAATTAAAGTAAAGAAAGCTACGTTTATGTCTGACGGGGCAGCATCCCAACATAAAAATAGGAAGAACTTTGCAAGCCTTTGTAAGTTTAAAAAAAATACAATATTGATGCTGAATGGCATTTTTTCGCAACATCCCACGGTAAGGGACTTTGCGATGCAATTGGTGGTACATTAAAACGAATGGCAAGATATGCAAGCCTTGCTGTACAACATGAACACCCTATAAAAAGTGCATTAGAGTTATTCGAATGGGCGAACCAAAAAAGTGATGATTGTTTAACAAAAATGTCGTTTTGTTATGTATCACATGAAGAGTATGAACAGGGGGTAGCAGAATGGAATGAAATTTACCGACAGACTAAAACGATTGCAGGTACACAAAAGTACCACTCATTCGTTCCAATTTCAGAAAACGAAGTTTTTGTAAAACTGTTTTCGAATGACGAAGAAGGCAGGATTCATAATATATATAAAAGCAATCAATAGTTTATATAATGTTTATGTAATATTATCAATGACCGAGACTAATAAATGGTATATATAAATATAAATCCAACCATAATTCATTATTTTTGTCTTATAACTTTAAGTGAAGCTTTTTCAATCGACGAGCTGTTAAGAGTAAGTAAGAGGCACATACATGTGTTTTAAAAAGGCTAAAAACACAAGAGAAACAATCGTTAGCTATTGTTGTTTTAATATCACGAGTAATTTATGAAAAGGGCGTATTTTTTGAGGTTTTGAAATTTTATTGAAAGAAAATCAGAAATATCTTGAAAACGGTTGCGTTAACGTGGTTTATCATTATCATCATTATTGTTTGTAATGATCTCCAAAACCATATTGTAACATCAAAATTTATTTATAAGAATGAATAACCAAAATTTGAAATATACACCAAAGTTCGCTATTTAAAAAACTTTTTTATTATAAGAGCGTCCATCCTAGAGTTTTTTTCAAAACGTGTCTTTTTTCCTCAAATTTCCATACAACAAATTAAAAAAATATTAAAAATATGTTTTTTTAGATATTTTATTTTTAGTAATTATTTTTGATTTTTCTTGATGAAAAAAAAAATTTTTTTTCTGTGTAAATTTTTTTAAGAAAGGTTTTTTAGTTCCCTACAATTTCTTTATATAAAGTTTTTCTCTAAATGTAATGGTTTTTGAACTACGATTTTTCAAGTAAAATGTTGGAAAAAACACATACGCCCATCTCAAAAGTTACTCTTGAACCCAAATTATCTTAACACCAGTGGATTTTTTTTTTTCCAACGTACCGAACTCATGTGCCAAGTTTCATCCAAATCAATGATGATCGGGTATGATTTTTGGGATTTCCGGCACATTCTGGATGGAATCCCTCTATAGAGAAAAAATCCATACGACGACTTCGTTTTATAGTCACTAGATTCATAGTCTGGCGGATACAACAACGGGAGCCAATTTGAACTGTCAGTTGGCGGAGCCAATCGAGCATATCTCGAGTAATTAATGTTAAGGGCCTAAAAGACATTTGTAAACAATGACTTTAAATATCGGTTTCTCTCGAATCTTAAATCACTCTCGTGAAATGAACGCAGCATTTGGTAGAAGAATGTTAGTTCTACCATATGGAGTAGCAGGATATAGTGGGATTCTCGTAATTTGTGAGAAATCAACGTTGTTTACAAATTGCTTTTAGGCGCTTAGCATGAATTACTCGAGATATGCTCGATTGGCTCCGCCAACTGACAGTTCAAATTGGCTCCCGTTGTTGTATCCGCCAGACTATGAATCTAGTGACTATACTTCGTTTGTGTTGGTGGATTTGACAGTTCTACAATTTTCATGGTAAAAGAACATACTTTTAAATTTACACACTGAACCGAAAAAATATACTTTCAATTCAAACACAAAACTTTCGCAGTAGATGATTTTACTTTTAATTTAATGAAAAATAAACTCTTTTCAGAAGTAAAGTGCTAAGCTTTTTATAAAACAATATTTCTTTTTTGTGTGCAGGGATATAACCGTGAGGACCGCGTTGGTGTATAGTAATATCGGTATTATTCAAATATTAAATATTCCTGGTGCAGTTGAAAACCGGAATATAGCAGTCGCGCCAATCGATTTTACTCCCGTTCTATAAATTCAAACAGTGGCGCATCTAGTGCGCTGTATGGCGCATCAGATGCGCCATACAGCGCACTAGATGCGCCATTGTTTGGACTTATGGAACGGGAGTAAAATCGATTGGCGCGACTGCTATATTCCGGTTTTCAACTGCACCAGGAATACATACCACAACAAATATGATTGACAATTACACTAAGGGGTTTTTTTTTACACGGGTTGTTTTCGGCGATAATTCCAGAACGGAACAACTTATCGACCTTATTCAAATCACATATTACGTTTTGGGCCAAAAGTAATCATATGGCAGTTTTTCAAAAAAATCACAATTTTTGGTGTAAATACTCAAAATTTTAAAAACTGTATTTTGACCATTGCGTGGAAAGGTAACGCAAGTTAGCAACCAAGCTACACAGCTGCAATGCTGACCTGGCGTTGCACCTTGGAACGGCAATGAGAACGTAAAAAAATGGGTAGCAACAATCTTGCTACACTTGGCATTTTCATCGACGGCGGCGACGAACGGAATTTGGACGATGGCCCCATCGCGAGGATTTCGGAGTCAGCAGCTTGAACTGTAGTTAGGGTTTAATCTATAAGAAATAAACATAATTAGTTTGACCGCGAACGAGGAAGGTTCTTTTTTGAAAAGTCTATCACGTCCGGGAGAACTTAACTGGAGGCTCCGGCGAGATCCACTTCGAGACGGGAATCGTATAAGTGTTCATGTGATTTGTGAAAAAAAATCCTCATTAATTAGTAATTCTGGTTCAAAGAGCCAAGTGCAAAACTGTGTAAAATCTTCGTGAATTGGTCCCTAGAGCCAAGCATCTTTTAATGCACAAATCTAAACAGTGAACTGGTCTTAAGAGCCCAACACAGTGTTGCGTAAAATTTTTAGTGAAATTGTGGTCCAAGAAGCCACATCCAAATCAAAAAGTGCAACACGAATCCCGATCGATACAAGGGTCCGAAGTAGCGGCAGTAGCAGAGCAAAACGGAGCAACCCAACATATCTGCCTACTCTCCCCCGACACCTAGTGGAACGCCAAAAAGGAAAAGAAGACCGGATTAAATTATGCCGGCCGTACCCAGGACACGGTCCTTCATGTAAGTTTTTTTTTTCTATTTCATTCTAAGTGTGTATTGTTATAAGAAAATCTAAGAAGTCCATTTATTGGAAAAGGTGAGTGAGTGTTATCATATAATTTGCATCAAACGAACGAAAGTGTGCGTGTTCTTCTCGCTTTTGCATGGTGTATAGCAGAAGAAATCTGAAATTTGACAATTTTGGTTTTCTTTCACCCTCCTACTGTTAGTGTATCGTGTGTTTAAATCAATTGAATCAGTTTTGTACCAGAAATTGTTTTTCTTCTCTCTCTTTAATTTTATAAATATCAGGATTAGTAAGAAAAAGAGCAGGGTAGATTTTTATTTCAAACAAATTATGGCAAACCCACCGCATGCACCTGTGGCGAACCCATCACCGCTAACTATGCAACAATTCATTGAAATTGGAAGGTTACCAGATTTTATCAGAGACCTTCAACAGTTCGACGGAAAACCAACCGACTTGTTAGTTTGGTTAACTGACGTCGAAGGTATATTCTGGTTATATTGTGACGCAGGTGCTACCGAGTCTGTAACCTATCCATTGGTTACATTGTGTTTTTTTATATCCTGTAAATATTGTTAAATTTTGCGTTTGATTTTGAATTTTGTAAATATATTAATATCAGTAAATTTTGTAAATATATATTTGAATGTTTTCTCATTTGATAATCATTTAGTTAATAATAATAGGAAAGGAATCATAAAAATTGAATTGTAGAATTAATAAAAATGAATTAACTTATTGAAATGAAATTAAATCCATAATCGAATAGCATAACCCTTTCCCCATCCTTGACATCCCTAGTCCCCCATTTGCCATACCAACAGTTACGCTCAAGGCAGTGCGTTACCACAGTCGACCTTTACGGACAATGAGAGAGCTCCCATACAGTTATACAAAACAGCTGATATAAGGAGCTGTCATCGCCGAGGTCGCCAGTTAGTAAGGTAAAAAATTATCAGAAAAGTTAAAAATTCTCTGGTGCGCGATTTTGTTGAAAACAATCGCTTTTCTTTAACTTTTCGTGTAGGATAAATTGTTCAGTGCTATACGTTGGTGTCGGCCGGTGCATTTTGGAGCCTTGGACATCGAGCGGGCAAAGGTCCGGGTGTCATCCATTCCGAATCGGCAATACAAGTGCATTTGCGCCGAATCAAAGCCGGCGGATACGAAGCTCCGAAGAAGTTGGCAGACCGTGGGACAATCAACCCATCGAGTAAACGGCAGCAGTTCTGTTACGTTAAAAATTCACGATGGACAAGTTCTCCGATGTGTGCAAGTTGGAGCAAAGTGGCAGCAACGTTGGTGGTCTTATAATCAAGAAGAAAGAAGCAGAGAAGGACGTCTTAAAAAAAAACCGAAACCATCCTTGTTAGGGTTAGACCGACTTGCAGCAACCCAGAGGGCTCGAAAACAACAAGAAGCGGCGCGACTGTCGTTCAAAGATTCAGACGGAAATGATCTGGAAGATGAAGATACTTCCAAAGATTACTCCGAGAGGCGTGATCGCAATAAGGAGTCTTACTCATCGTCGTCGTCATCTAAGAAGTATCGAGCAAGTGTGGTGGAAACTCCATCATATACCGGAGGTGTAAGTGAAGCAGCTAAGAAACGGTTTGATGAGCGATCCAAAGAAGAGTATCAGGGAAAAGGCTTGTATGCATCGACTAAATCCAAGAAGGATCGAGACCGAGACGATGATGATCGTCGGCGACACAAATTTTCATCCAGCAGTTCTAGGAGCCATCGTGGAGAGTCGTCGCATCGAACCCCAGGCCACTACAAAGATGAACCGAGAACGCCTCGAAGCGATCGTCGCATGGACGCCTTTGGATGGGAGGACGACGATGATAGACAAGCTTCGAGTTCACGAAAATCATCGTGGGACTATCCGACACCTAAGATACCGAAAGGGTCTGAATCTGTACGTAGTAGTCGGCCACCATCTTCCCGGAGAGGCAGAGAAGAGGACACACCTCGGCCGACTCCGGCACATAAATACAACAAATGGGCGCCAGATCGAAAAGAATCTGGTGCCACGCCACACGTCAGCAAAAAGAATGTCCCATGGGATTCGGAAGAAGATAAGGATCTTTGGGAAAAAGAGCAAGTTCGTTTAGATCGCGAATGGTATAGTATTGGAGAGGGATATGACGAAGAGAACAATCCATTTTCTGGAACCAGTTCGGAGTATTTGCAAAAACGGGAAGAACAATTGGCGCCCAACGCAAAATAAAGAAAAGGATCCCATTTTTCTTTGAACATTGGAATCCTTTTCAAAGAAGCTCCGGGTGGAATTGGAATCCTTTATTCCAATTGTTTTTACAGTGAATGGTGAATGAGTTGTGTTTGGAAAAGTATTGTAATCGATGAAAGTGCTATTTTCTCTTTTTGTGTACAGGTTCGAATGATGATAATGATTATTGTTTCTATAGTTCTTAATCCTTTTTGATTTGGTGTTTGAAATTTAACCATTTTGTCTTGAGACAGTACTTATAATAAATTAATAGAATTAGTAGAGTTTAAGGAATTATTTAGTGACTTTTTATTCAGTGTTTTGCAGTGCTTCAGTGGGTTTAAATCATTAATTTGCCTTTTACAAATTTATATTTTCTCTTAATGAGTGCCTAATTGAATGGAATAGCATAATTTCTTACCGATTTTTGTTGAATTTTATGCCAGTTGGTGAAGTGATAACCAGTACGTTAAATTTCGCTTCTGTTTCGCTGTTTTTATGCGTCAGGTAGAACTTTCGTGTAGATTTTAGGACATATAAAAGGGTTTTTCTTTTGCGTTTGTCGATTTTTTATTGAATTTATTGTACATCTAAGTTTGCATAGTGGGTTTCTTAGTAGGTTTAAGAAATTTTTGTACATTTCTGCATTTAAATTAATCAAAGCGTACTCGACCAAATATGGCTGAAGCACTTAGTGAACCTAACAGTGAACACACACACGCAGTGGAAAAAATTCTTGAATGGTACCACAGCTTACGGGTGGACCATTTATCGCCGGATGAATTAGATTTCGAGCTGGCGATTCGTTCAATCGTAATTGGGGACGATCGCAGCTATTCAAGAAGACGAAGAAGTCTTCGCGATCATTTGAAAGCGGAAAAAGAAGAGCATAGGTTGATTGAGGTGAAACTTGATATTAATTGGGAGGAAACACTAGAGTATTGTAGACGCAATTATAAAGAAATTTTCGACGGCCTGAGGCAGAATGATAAAAATTTGAGGGTAAGAGGCCAATCTAAATTATTGCATTTCGGCCACCGCTTAGGGCTTCTATTGAAGCAAGCAGATGAGGAGGCAAGAATTTTTCTCAAGACAATGCTCATTGATGTGGTTAATTTGTTGAAGGAGTATTTCTATACTGAACCGGGGGTATCGGGAACGGTGCATCGTGGTGATCCGGAGGATCACGCTTTAATAGATTTATTCCGTACGGAGGGTGTTCCGGCACCTCTGTCGCTGCCCAAAGCGAAAACAGATTCATGGGTTGGAGCAGTAGGTATTGAGCTTCCAGCGAATGTGCCCATGAGCCCCCTATTGGAATCACTGCTCACGCGAATCAGTGACCTTACCTTGGAGCTGACAAATCGGGACAAAAAACGCGAAGAGGAGTCCCAGTATGGGAAATCTGAGATTCCAAGCCAGACCCAACAGCTAGTAGATACTTCACAATCTACGGGTCAGGTTACGTTGTGCAATGATAATGTGAGTGCGCCCTACACAGCGCACAGCGCTCGACTCTCTCAAAACCTTCCTTGCTCTATAGTGGCCAATAATTCATGGCCAACCTCCAGTGTCAGTTTTTCACTTCCTCTGAGTTACTCATCCGCAGTACCTTCCTTCTCAACCCCTTGGCATAATCACCCGCAGAATAATTTAGTTTTTCAGCCACATGGTTACACGCAGACTACCAACTCGTTGTTAGGATACCCAACAATGAGTAGCGTGCCAACTCCCAGCCGGTGGAACAATGTTCCTGCATCTTCAGCCATGAACAATGTTCCGATTTCCAATCCGTGCCTAGTAAATCCGGCATTAGGGTTTGCACATACTTTTAATCCGTGGTCAGGAAATCCGGCATTGGGTTTCTCGCATACTCTAATACATTGGCAGGAATACAGTCTACGGGTTTCCAACAGACTGCCAACCAGGTCTCAACTTCATATCCTCAAGTAAATCCGGCATTCACTCCGTTTAACTCAATTTTGCCGAGGAATCAGCTGCGGCATACCTTACCTGTGTCCAAATGGACGATTACAAAATATGATGGGGAAGACCAGGGCCTAAAGTTGAACCATTTTCTCGGAATGGTTCACGCGATGTCTGTGGCTGAACACGTTTCGGATGTAGAACTCTTTGAATCGGCAATTCACCTTTTTAAAGGACCGGCACTTCAATGGTATATGACCATGCGTGCATCGGGCCGATTAATAAATTGGCAACACTTGATACAGGAGCTTAGGAGGACATTTATGCACCCCGATCTGGATACCTTAATGAAAATGAAGGTATATCAGCGTCACTAGTTACGCAATGAAACTTTCCTCCAATATTTTCATTCAATGGAGGAGCTTTTCGGAACTATGAGCGTTCCACTGCCAGAATTTGAAAAAGTTCAAATCCTGCAGCAAAATATGCGGATTGACTAAAAGCGGCAACTGAATTTTCTCGCGATAACTGACCTTCCGACGCTTGTGTCCGCCGGTCAAAAGGTCGATGCCGTAAACTTCTCTGTTTATAACAAGGTTTTTGGACCTGATAAGTCAGTGAATGCTGTTGACATCTCTCAATCCAACCAGACACTGCGAAAAGACTTAGCTAATAATAACCAAAACAAGGAATCACCAAGGAAGCAGTCTTTTTCGCCCCAAAATAACCATTGTGAACAACCCCATACATGCCAAAACAACCCCCGCCCCGGAACCGTTTCTCGAGGACCAGCGCGTGCACCAACCACCTTGGAGGAAATGATCGAAGCTCATGAGCCTCCTTCAAACCGACATTGCTTTAACTGTGGCAAATTCGGCCATCGACTTGAGCAATGTAGACTTCCTAGAGGAGTCCTGTGTGAGAACTGTGGGTTCCATGGCTATCCTTCGAATAATTGCCCGTATTGTACAAAAAAAACTTCATAGCAATGAGCCAAAATTGCCGCCCGCTAAACTCAAACTAAGCGTAAAACCTCCTCCACATTTTGAACCCCGCATAATCAAAAACCATTACTGAACTATTTAACTTATTGTTGAGGATCGCATCCATTATTGTTACGTCATTTACACTTATAGTTGACAACTATAAACTAACAATCTCCACTATAGTTTCAACAATATATCAGATGGTAAAAGGCCAAATAACAATAGGCTGAATAGGCGGTTAAGTTAGGTTACCATAAAAAAATGGCAATTTTCACGAACAAAATTTTAGCTGTACTCTATGTCAAAAAGTTAGTATATAATCCAGACCGAGTGCAGACAATAATGAACCTTTCAATGACAATATGGCAAACAATAACAATATGTGTTAATGTAGAGGTCGTATGGTGAAAATGAGATTAAACTATTCGATAACAATAACATAAAATGTGAAAATATATCTTATATTCGAAATACAGTTTCGACTATATAGCAAATTGTTTTTCGTTATGCGGGCCGGCCTCGGACAAGCTGTATCCGAAGACTCCGGATTTGTATATTATTTGCTATCCGCTTCCAAACGACAACCGACCCTACATATCGGTAAATGTATATGGGGTTGACTTCCACGCCCTTCTTGATAGTGGAAGCAATCTTACACTAATAAATGATACCGCATATAATATCCTGAAACCCAAACGGATCTTTCCCCTTCACGATCCTATTAGCTTGCGAACGGCGAGTGGAGAAACACTCAATGTTCGAGGACAGATTTATCTGCCCTTTACGTGGACCGGGGTGGAGAAGGTCGTCCCTACTTTGGTAATCCCTAACTTGGAAATCAATTGTATTTGTGGAATGGACTTCTGGAAAACTTTCCACATCCAACCCACCATTACAAGTTGTTCCATGGTTGAGGATACCAAATGAGACGATCGTTCCGAGCAATATCTACCTTCGTCTGTTCTGACTGCCTCGGAGCAGCAGACAATTGATAATTTAAAAACGCTTTTTATACCAGCAACCCCAGGGAGGCTGACTACCACTCCTATGGCGGAACACAGGATCGAAATTTCTGAAGAATGGCGCAGGAAACCTCCTGTCAGACAATTTCCATACACCATGTCTCCATGTCTAAAGAAATACAAAGATTACTCGTAGCTGGCATAATTGAAGCTAGCAACTCAGACTGGTCACTTAACTGTGTACCAGTTATCAAACCCCACAAGGTTCGGCTCTGCTTGGATGCGCGCAAAGTCAACGAACGTACTGTTCGGGATGCTTACCCCTTGCCACACCCCTGCCGAATACTAGGTCAACTTCCGAAAGCCAAATACCTTTCGACAATAGATTTATCCGAAGCGTTTCTGCAAGTGCCCTCGAGAAATCCTCTCGTAAATACACGGCCTTTAGTGTGCAAGGCAAGGGGTTGTTCCAGTACACCAGGATGCCATTTGGCCTTGTTAACAGCCCTGCCACTCTCGCAAGGCTGATGGATCAGGTACTGGGTCATGGTGTGTTGGAACCCTACGTCTTCGTCTATCTCGACGATATCGTCGTGGTGACGGAGACATTCGAGCATCACGTCCAGTTACTTCGCGAAATTGCGCGCAGATTGAACAGAGCCAACCTTATGATTAACCTTGAAAAGTCGCAGTTTGTTGTACCAGAAATTGCCTTTCTGGGATATCTCCTAAGCGCGAAAGGCCTCCGGGGAAATCCCGATAAAGTTCGACCAATTGTCGAATATGAGAGGCCAACCAGAATAACGAAACTTAGGAGATTTCTGGGGATGGGGAAATTATTACCGACGATTCATCTCGAACTTTAGTGACCTTTGCGGGCCCCTGTCGAATCTCTTGAAAACTAAATCTAAAGTAATCGGCTGGAATGAAGCCGCGGAGAAGGCTTTTGGTCGTATTAAGGAGCAATTGATTACGGCACCTATTTTAGGTAGCCCAGATTTCTCTCGCGGATTCTGCATCCAGACCAATGCTAGTGATGTAGCTGTAGCTGGAGTACTGACTCAGCAACAAGAAGGTGGTGAGAGAGTCATATCATATTTTTCCCGCAAGCTCACTACCCCTCAGAAAAACTACCACGCAGCGGAGAAAGAGGCTCTAGCCGCTCTACTCTCAATTGAAGCATTTCGGGGATATATTGAAGGCTACCACTTCACTTTGGTGACGGATTCTTCGGCATTGACCCACATTTTAAAAACGAAGTGGAAAGTAGGTTCCCGGTGTAGCCGATGGAGCTTGGACTTCCAGCAATTCGACATGACAGTGGTACACCGGAAGGGCAAGGAAAATGTTGTCCCGGATGCACTGTCACGAAGCATTGCAGTGGTTCAAGGTTCACCAACTACAACGTGGTACACTTCCCTCATGGAGAAGGTCAAGAACCGTCCAGACGAATTCGTCGACTTCAAGGTGGAGAATGGGAAACTCTATAAGTTTGTGACTGCGAAAAATATACCATTCGATTCTCGGTTCGAATGGAAGCAAGTTCTTTCTTCCGAAGAAGTTCTCGATGTGTTGAAGCAAGCACACGACGTGGAGTTCCACTCTGGGTTTGCCAAAACGCTAGCTCGTATTCAACAAAGATATTATTGGCCCAAAATGTCGAAGGAGATAAGGGCCTACATACAGGCATGTTCCACCTGCAAAGAGGTGAAACCTTCGTTCGTTGCCACAAACCCGGAAATGGGTAAAATGCGTTGTGCGTCCCGGCCGTGGCAAATTATTTCCATGGACTTTGTAGGTCCCCTTCCACGCAGTCGGAAGGGTAATCAACATATACTCGTAATATGCGATTATTTTTCGAAGTGGGTAATGATTCACCCAGTGAAGAAACTGGAAAGTTCAACTATGTGTGTGATTTTGAAGAATCAGTGGTTTTATAGAAATTCTGTCCCTGAAATCATAATCACTGACAATGGTAGCCCATTCGTTTCCAAAAACTTCAAGGACCACTTGACCACTTCAAAATCACACACTGGTTGAACTCCCGCTACCATTCACAATCAAACCCTGTGGAACGCGTGAACCGTACCATAAATGCGGCTATACGCACTTACGTCAAACAAGACCAACGGTTATGGGACACAAAAATAGCCGAAATTGAGTTAATGCTCAATACGAGTGTACACTCATCCACAGGGTTCACGCCTTACTTTATTACCCACGGACAAGAGCTTGCCGAACAGGGATCCGATCACCGCCTTGCACGCCACGGGGAGGAAGTTTCAGATGAAGAGAGGGAGGTGAGGCGAAAACAAATGTTCACCAAGATCCATGAGATTGTCCTGAAAAACTTAGAAAAGTCCCACGATACTTCCCGAACCCAATACAATTTGCGAAGCCGTACCTTCGCGAAGTCCTTTTCGGTAGGTCAATTAGTGTACCGAAAAAATATGAAGCAGTCTTCGGCAGCCGATAATTATAACGCCAAACTAGGGCCGCAGTGCTTGCCCTGCAAGATAAAGGCGAAAATTGGCTCTTCATCCTTTCAGGTGGAAGATCTCACCGGTAAAAGTTTGGGAATATGGCCAGCCGTTCACCTAAAACCCGGGTGATAGCAACACCACAGCATTACTTCTTGCCTGCCTTACATACACCGTTCACATTACAACCATGTTCCATAGTATCTAAAATGAAACAACAAAATAACGGTGAATGAAACCATATACTTACCTGTGTACTCACATACCATCATTCATGCCTTTTCGTACTTCGGAGATCGTCGTCAGAGCCTCTTTGTTGTTGTTTCCACCTCAACTTTGCGAATATTGCCTACTCTTTTTTATTTTTCTTATCCCTTGTTTGCCGATTTCTGGTAGATTTGCCAGGGTCAAACTAAGGGGAATGTTTACAGATTTCATAACGCTTCCCCATGCTGCGAAATAAAATCGATTAGTTTAATCGTCTAACCAAGGGGTCTAATGTTTTTCGCCAGACACTCGATATAATTAGAATTAGGGATCCACAATTGAATATTCTAGAATAGGTGTGTGTAAAGTTGATCGTGGTAAATTGTTTTTTGACGTAGACTACGTCTTACGGCAAGGGTAGGGTGTCAAATGAAAATCTAAAATATCTCGACCGTCACGAAAAACCGTACGTTTTGTACGCGAATAACTCGAACAATCCACGATGGATTGGCATAATTTCTTCCTCAATCGGTCGGAAATTTTACCGCGCTCCAATTCAATTGTCAAACATTATTCTCAAACAATAGTAAACTATTGAAAATAACGCAAATATAAGGTGATGTCTTATAATGTCATTTTGCAGAGTAAATTTACCAAATTTCCTATCACAGATTTCAAATCGAAGCAAGGAACGTCTTGCATCATATTCTTCTTCTTTGTGTTAGAGAGGAACTTTAACCAATCATGTCATTCGTCTCGCCATGTACGTCTCGCATGCAGCTGAGAACGGTGTAAAACGAACACTTAGGAAAATTTTGCCTCAGTCGATTGGCAGCATTGAAGCTGTGCGGAGCTGTTCCCTGATAGCTGGTCGCCGGTAGCTGGTCGAAGGCAGCGGGTCGCAGCTGCTTCGTTCGTCCGGCAGCGGAGCTGGTCGCAGAGGCAGCTGGTAGTCGCGTAGCAGATGGTAGTCGCGTAGCAGCTCGTGGTGGTAAGTATCAAGGCGATGTTTGCAGTGTGCAAACAGCGATTGTCGCGATGAGGTAAAATGGCGGATTATGGGGGCGAACAATCGCGTCGGTTTGTGCAAGCCGCCATCTTACCTCATCGTGGTGATTGTTTCGCCGCGACTTCGAAAACTCTGCTGTTTGGGGGAAAGCGTCCTTGGAGGCGAGCAACAGTAGGTGGAAATAATCTGTCCTTTTTAGAACAATAAATTGAAATAAAAGAGTTGTTTATTAAAGAACTAATCTTAAATTTAGTTCGGTGCTCGATGGAGGGCGAGCCGTCGGTAAAAAAATTACCCAGCTGGTTGGCGCAATCCATAAATTGATAATCTGTCCTTTTGAGGACAACCAATTTAATTAAAAGAGTTGTTTATACAAGAATTAAACTTTTATTTCGTTTGGTTTGTGCGCCTTACATGGTGCCGATTCGTTCACCGTAACTGCAAAAACGCCTCCATGGAGGGCGAGCCGTCGGGAAAATTTTACACAGCTGGTTGATGCAATCCACTAATAAATAATCTGTCCTTTTGAGGACAACCAATCCAGTTCAGAGAGTTGTTTATATAAGAATTAAATTAATATTTCGTTCAGTTTGTGCGCCATTTAATCTAGTGTCGATTTGTTCGTCACGACTGCAAAAACGCGACTGGTTGTGGGAGAGCCTCCATGGAAGGCGAGCAGGACAATTCTCGACGGTGAAAACAATTTCCTAGCTGGTTGGTGCAACCCGCGATGAATCAATAAATCAATTCGATTTCTAATTTAAGAGAATTATTTGAATAAGAGTTTATCTTACACTTCGGTTGATTGGCGGTCATATTGGTTTTTGCCAAGTAGTTATTAGGCAACAGTGTGCTATGCAGTGGATCCATAAAATCAGTGAAAATAAATCAAAGCCTTCCTTTTTACTTAACATGTTTGATATTTCCATTCATTTATCTTACATACAATTTTTACATTATAAGTGTTTCAGCCCATTGGGCTCTTCAGCTTTATTTAATTTTTGTGTTTGTTGTGTTTGAAATGTTTATGTTTTACATGAAATATTCCGTTCAGCTCTTGGAGCATTGTTAGTTTTAAAATTTAATCAAAGCCTGCCAGTCCTTTGATTTATTTTCACCGAAAAATACTACCAGATACAAATCCATCTTGGCTACTTTCAATTTAATATTCTTAGCTTGAGAGTTTGTTTGATTGGGATTTTCGTTTCAAATTGTCGATTGACAGCCAGTGGTATCAGTAAAACCTGTTTTCCCTTCGTCGCATACCTTAAAACACACAAATTCCCTATCACGGACACCATTTTCGATGTCGAACATGATATTCCGAATCAACATTCTCTGTAAATTCCAATTAGTAGTGTGTTATAGTCGTTTTAATGTGTTAACGATTCGCTTTGGATGGAGTCCTACCTCTAGGAAGAAAAACATACGGGAAATCCTCCAAAACGACCATGCACCGATGCCGAGCAAGCTCGTAGTTATCGGGCGAAATTGAAAGCAGCAAGAGTTAATGCGTTGCCAACAACTAGTGAAGACGCTGGAGAAGGTCCTTCAACTCGAGGTAGGAAATTGATATTTATTAAATTTAAATCAATTTGACAAAGTGCATGTCATCATAGCAATTGAATATCTCTCTATGTTATCGCTCCCTGTCTAAATAAATTTCAACGTAGTATTATTTGTTTTCTGGTGATGACATGCGCCGCGTACTTTTACAACATACAAACCTACAAATGATATCGATACAACTAATGCGCTGAACATATTTTAATGCGTTATTATTTTCTCAGGTGTATATTTTATATTTATAAGAATTTATCATATATTAACCAACCTTTTCTCCCATACCCATTGCAAAGAATAATGATATTTTATATAACTCACTCTCTTTCTTCTGCGAGATCTAATATATTTATATATATTTCGATTTCCTTAACGTTTAAGCCGTAATGGATTCACTAATATACCTGATATTCACATAGAAACATGAACTATAATTTCAGTCAAGTTAAGTCAATGGATATGGATATCATTAAGGATTCTTGTTCGAACGAATTTCAGTAAAGTTTATTTATTCCATCGCTCCAAGTACAGCCACGTTGCTCTTTTCGATTTTCATTTCACCAGGTATGATTTAGTAATAGATATCTTAGTTTGTTTGTTTGTTTGATATATTGTTCAACACTTTATATATGTTTTTGCCAGGTCTCACAATCAAACATATTAAATATTTTATTGCACGCAACCTGGTGAAATACATCAGAAAAAGTATGCCGGTTATTGTGACTGGCAATTTTAACATCATTGTTCCAAAGTCAGTTAAAAATTTTATTTTCCCTAACAGATCCTCAACTATCTTCTAGGCCTTAAAGATAGTCCATCGTAAAACGTGCAACCGTGGCCGTGTCATCATTTGAACCAAAAGGCACTTTTCAGGGCCACCAAAGAGTTATAAAGAGTGTACAAGAAAATTTTCCCACGCACTGACTTCATAAAACCAAACGGCCCTTTTCAGGGCCACCAAATAATATCTCAAGAGCGTACAATAGAATTTTCTTACATACTGGCTTCAAAACGCTGGTCTAATGTCCCATAATAGCCGCACCCGCCATATTGTGACTTAAACTGCTTCTATCGGTAAGGGTAAGCGACCGGCACGAATATTGAAACCCTTTTAACGCTGCTCCCAAGCTCAATAATGCGCCCCTAATAATGAACTCACATGAACACACTCTCAAATATTCTGTCAAAATAACACAGCAAATCAAAACAAGGGCGCATATCAGTGAACCAATTTCAAATCACTAGTTGCACATTGATTGTTGGTTAAACCATAGATTAACTGTAAGACTAGTAGGTCTATTACAAAAACGAGATTTTTTTGGCTCAGTCAGTACTAGCATATCGATCCCAAGCTTAATAATGCGCCCCTGATAATGAACTCACACGAGCACACTCTCAAAAATTCTGTCAAAATAACACAGCAAATCAAATAAAGACGCAAATATGTACAGCAAGGTGCTCACTTCAAGGTGTATTTCGGACCAAGGGGTTCTACAACAGTGAACCAATTTCAAATCGCTAGTTGCATATTGATTGTTGGTTTAACGTAGTCTACGTCAACCGGTCGTGTCTTGTACACAACCCCACTGATTTTTTTAACCCGACAACTCAATGGATGAAATGATTGAATCCATGGATAGAATGAATGGTGGGTGTATGAATGGGTATGAATGAATGTATATGAATGAGTTTGTAATTATTTTTCCCGAATAAATTTTCGGCGAGTTAGGTAAAAAGTCATTAACATGATTCTTTCCTCTTTTAATTATAGTCTAGTTTTAGATAGTATTATAGTTGTTTCAAGTTAGTTGTAAAATGAATGCGTAAATTTCTAAGGCTGATAGCGAGAGGGTGGATAGTAAAGGAGCGTTATTCTGACGAACCATTATTCCGAAAAGGCAGTACTTTTCTCGAACACATACCGTACCGATACAACTCATACATTGTCGCCTTATCTCAACATATGACTATAGGGGAACTAATCTTCAATGAACCCGCTACGAATTCAAGAAGCTGCAGGGGACCTTCGCAGACCGTCACTTCTTTAATTCGATCGTAGGATTATGTAGGTTAGAATCCCCAGTAATCTCTTTGATCTAGAACTGAGAATACTTATCTCGAAAAGTTAGGTTTCCTACAAGGAACTAGTAATTTCCTAGATTTGAATTCACAGCCAAGTAAAATAGGTTTACTGCAACTTAATAGTCCTATGAACGAGGTAAGATTCACGGGTTGACAGCCAGACTCTATGGTGGAGTGTTACGTGATTTGGCGGAAAAGATCTCGCGGAGCACAATCATTCCGCTAAATCAAGCTAACCGTCAACGAAAAGAGAGCTGTCACCGTAAAAACTCCTAGCCCAACCCAACTCCAACGGCAGCCAGACTCTATGGTGGAAAGTTACGTGATTCGGTGGAAAAGATCTCACAGAGCACAATCATTCCACTGAATCAAATTAACTTTCAACGAAAAGAGAGCTGTCGCCATAAGTATTCCCATCCAAACTTTATATACTTCCATCGGTGGCCAGACTCTATTATTGAGTGTTACGTGATTTTGCGGAAAAGAGCTCCTCTCCCATGGAAAAATCATTCCGCAAAATCAAACCTAACCATCAATGAAATGAGAGCCACAACTTCCATTCCTAACCTAGTCCTTCCATTTTGACAGCCAGACTCTATTATTAAGAGTTATGTGACTTCGTGGAAAAGATCTCACTGAGCACAATAATTCCACGAAATTAACCCAACCTTCAATAAAAAGAGTGTTATCAAAATAGCACCAAATTCATAACCATGACTTTCCTCTTACAAAGAAAAAAAAATAAAACTTGTTCTATTTTTTTTTCTCCCAAGTGTGGGCTAAATGTAACCTATCCATTGGTTACATTGTGTTTTTTTTATATTCTGTAAATATTGTTAAATTTTGCGTTTGATTTTGAATTTTGTAAATATATTAATATCAGTAAATTTTGTAAATATATATTTGAATGTTTTCTCATTTGATAATCATTTAGCTAATAATAATAGGAAAGGAATCATAAAAATTGAATAGTAGAATTAATAAAAATGAATTAACTTATTGAAATGAAATTAAATCCATAATCGAATAGCATAACCCTTTCCCCATCCTTGACATCCCTAGTCCCCCATTTGCCATACCAAAGTTACGCTCAAGGCAGTGCGTTACCACAGTCGACCTTTACGGACAATGAGAGAGCTCCCATACAGTTATACAAAACAGCTGATATAAGGAGCTGTCATCGCCGAGGTCGGCAGTTAGTAAGGTAAAAGATGATCAAAACAGTTAAAAATTCTTTGGTGCGCGATTTTGTTGAAACAATCGCTTTTCTTTAACTTATCGTGTAGGAAAAATTGTTCAGTGCTATACGTTGGTGTCGACCGGTGCGTTTTGGAGCCTTGGATATCGAGCGGGCAAAGGTCCGGGTGTCATCCATTCCGAATCGGCAATACAGGTGCATTTGCGCCGAATCAAAGCCAGCGGATACGAAGCTCCGAAGAAGTTGGCAGACCGTGGGACAATCAACCCATCGAGTGAACGGCAGCAGTTCTGGTAAATTTCCCTTCCCTATCCTTCCTTCTTCCCCTTAATAATATCTCGAATAAAATTAAAAAGAAATATGCAAATTATATTCTAAATTAATGTTTTTTTATTTGTTGATAGCTAATTCCTTTTCTCTTATAATTTCTTCTTTCTTTGATTGCTCCAACTTGGATGAATCGTGAAAGGGAAGTCCACCCGCCCAATTCCACTCGGAGCCAATTATCGACCCTGAATACCAGGTTAAGCCAGAAGGGACAAAAAAGGAAGGTCCCTAGTGAACAGGCCGATCTGGCAAGTGATAACTAACAGGTGCGGGGCTCAGTTGACCCCATACTTGCACACCATATATCCTAGGACCTCCACCTGGTCCGATTTTGTCCTGCACCGCAGAAGTCTTCCACGGAATTCCGTAAAGATGGTCCACAGCTCGGCTAAGCTGTAGAGCGCACCATTATTTTCCTCGGAAGGGGAGTCGGTTGGAGCAGCGGCCACACCAGCTCTGATTCGAGGGTCGGTACGCCCTTTGTTGGTTTATCCCGGGGGTGGACTGAGGAGCCACAAACCTTGGAATTCCGGCAGGTGCCGAACTGTTCGGCAGCGCAGGGTAGTTTGCATCACTCAAGACAGGAGCTGGTGGGGTCTTGTTGGATTCTGGTTGGACGAGGATTGTTGTCGAATTCGAAGAAACTCGGCTCAGCTACGGTCCGCATATAGGTGGGCACCACCACAGTTGGCGCACCTTTTGGTAGGAGAATCTTTCGACAGACACTCTTCAGAGTCGTGAGTTTCGCCGCAGTTGTTGCACCTTGACCTAAGGTGACAGTTCCGGGTGCCGTGACCGTGGTACAGGCAACGCATACACTGCGTAACATCCACGCGCTTGTTTTGGTACGCCTCCCAACGTACCAGGATCTGTTCAACCTGTCTAACCTCGCGCAGTTTGGTAAGGTTGGTGTATTCTTTGGCGAAGAGTACCAAGTAGAATGCCTCATCGAAGGTTGCGTATTCACCCTTTCGTCGGATGATGTGCACCGCTTTGGCATCCAGGTCATGTTCCTTCTTCAGTCGATTGATGAGGATTTCCGGTGCCACCAGTGGAAGACCTCGTAAAACCACGCGGTAGGGCCGATCGGATGGCTTGTCATGCGTGTAGTACTCGAATCCCAGATCAACGAGATACTTGCGCACTTTATTGTAGTCGTCGGTGGTGGAGCAATGGATCCTTGTGCCAAACCTGGTAATTTTATATGTTGATCGAGCCTTGCAGGGCTCCATTTTCATGGCCAGCGTCGGGAAGTCGACTTTTTTTCACCACCAGGGGCGGTTGTTTGGGTATCCGATTACTTTCCGGTGTGGAAACAATCGGTTGGGATACGATAGCAAGCGCGCTAAAGGCGTTGCTCTCAGCAGCTGCTGATGCTTGTCGGCGTCGGCGTCGGGCTTGTTCCGCTTGCCTTTTCTTGCGGACGTGCCTGCCACATCGGAAGGCGTCTCCTCTATCTCCATCCTCTAGTAGGGAACATAAGGGATACAGTGCACCACGTACACATCGAGAGAGCGAACGAAATAGAACTGAAACTTTTCTGAGCGCGAGCGAACGTGTCGCTAGAACGATACTGAACGACGAATGGATAGCTGCTCGCCATGCCGGGTCAGTTTTATATAAAGGCATCGGACACCATAACATAACGAAGGAAATGCGAATCAAACTATACAAGAGGGGACGGGCCTCAGTTGTTACGCCAGACGCCAGCGTGGGAATGAAATCATTAGTTTTCATTAGCGCGACAGGGTTAAATTCGCATCTTCCCAGGCAACAGAAAAACAGCCCTTATCAGGGCCTAAAAACCCCTGAGATATGAACACACTTGCTTCTAAAACTGCACAATAATTAGAGTTAGTGAATATGGGCCAGTAAAGAGCTCGCATTTGATAACTACCAGCAACCAACCTAATCTATTATCTGCAACTAATCCATTATGTAGGGTAGGGAACGGCTTCAGCACCCCGGGACCCTTTTCCAAGCAAGGGGTAAACGTTAACCTACAACGCTGATTTTTTGCAGTATCTCCATCTAGTGAAGCATCATACTGCAAAAAATGAGCGTTGTAGGTTAACGTTCATCCCGTACTTGGAATAGGGTCCAGGGGAGCTAAAGCCATTCCCTACCCTACCTATGTACAACTAGGAACTACAACGAAACTAACCTACCCCGTACACTGAATATGTTTACACATAATCGGTCTGCTGTGTTGCAGTTCGGCTCGAGTTTACTGTTAATATTTCGTTTATTGAATGTCCAACGAGATGACTACATGGCGAATAGAGATTTATATATGGATACTAATAAAACATGTTGGCTATTTTCTCCGGAACGTTGCTTTTTAAGCAACCGATGCGTGGTAATGAAAATTTCAATGAGCTCAAGAGAAATTTCAAAGAAACATACTCTTCATTAGTTGGCAAATTGATTTTGTCGTCCTGAAAAGAACGGATTTTAGTTGTTTGCGGAGGGAACATGGTTCGTAATTGAAATTTTCTTCAGTCTTCTTGAGCTGCTGGACGGTCTGAGTGTTTGGCAGCACGTAATACTACGATAAAAATCAACATTTACACCGCCTTCATCTCGAATTTGTACAGACTGAATAACTTAACCTAACACCAAGTGGACCAGTTTGGACATTTTCGGGTTGCAAGAAGTTCCACAGGCTGGAGCGGGAATCGCACCCTCACTTCAAGGCAATGAACGACGGGTGAAGCCGCTAAACACTTGACCACGAAGATGATGTGGGCGATTAAATTTGCCATTTTCTCCGGGACGCGGCTTTTTCAACGCTATATTGAACCGGTGCGTGGTAGTGAAAATTTCGATGAGCTCAAGAGAAATTTCTATCAAACATACTCTTTAGTTGACAACTTGATATGATCGTCCTGAAAAGGACGGATTTTAGTTGATAACATGGTTCGCGATTGAAATTTTCTTCAGTCTTCTTGGGCTGCCACACTGTGAAATTGTCACACCGGAGAAAAGTTTGCTCAGCTGCTCGTCGTTGCGGATGGCTAGCTGCAGGTGACGTGGATGATTCTTCTTGGTCTGGTCTTCTTGTGTTCACGGGCGGCGTTTTCTACCAACGTGCTCCGCAAACACGTCTTTCGCATGCGGATGCACAGCGAGAACTGATGATTGGTCGGTCGTCCCCACATGTTTGATAATCGCTGGCACGGTAACTGTGGCAGTATGAACCAAACAGAGCGAGGCGCAAACATGATGTCATTTTCGACCAATAGCTTTGTGCGTTTGGACATTTTTCTTTTAAGTACATTTTAATTAGTTTGAACAAACGTTATGAATTAAGTTTTCAACAGGGATTCGGCTTTGATGTTCTACCTTGGGAATGAAATACTTATCGTAAAATTTATATATTGTATAAGAGTATTGTTTTATCAATCAGGTATTTTGGTGAAAAATTATTTGTCTACAAAACCTCCCTCCCCTCCACACACAAACTTATCTGACCGCCCCCCCCCCCCCTCTTGGAAATATTTTTGTCAGAACCAATAAATCATTCAAACTAGCCTCATGGATTTTTGTAACATCTTACAACAAACCGCTTTTAATTAGAATTTCATTTAAGTTTTGTAGAAGCATTTTAAAATGTTCGTCCTATACTTTTATATGGGAGCTATCAGATTTCGTGTCTTCTTCGTTTTTCAACCTGGATTCTTCAATATACAGCAAACACGATATTCGCGACGGAAGTTGTCGTTTTTTGCCGTTATTTGATTCGAGAAAAATCTTCCGTGTTATGCTTAGTGCAGTGGTTATTACCACGATAGTAGTTTTTAATTTTTTATCAGCCGAAAATTATAATGTTTTATCTAAATTACTGATACTAGTAGTTTGTATTGTGTATTGTGTAATTGTAGATAAATATAATCCATTGTGAACGGAGCTTAAAATGTTAAAATCGTCACTAGTGCCACACCAAAAGTGGCAGGCTTCATGAACTAACGCTTTCTTCAGTCCCCTGCTTGCTACGTTGTGTGCTCCGCAGAGCTCGAAAAAATTGACACCCGTCGTGAACGATGAGTAAAAAAAATATTCAGTAGGTACAATTTTCGCTCTCTTCATTTAGTTCTATCAGTCAAGCAATATATTCGTGTTTACTATTTTGCTATGCTCAGTCATTCCGTTGTCCTCGTGTTCCACACAACTCATTCACACCACAGCAAAGCACACGGCTATTCAAGCCTCAAGAGATTTTGGTTGCTTGACTGAATGTTCTTGTAACCAGTCATTCATTTTCGCGTTCGTGAGTGATTTTTTTTTTGCCACAGGATTTCATCTATTCCCGAACATGGCTGAAGGCAAAGGAAGCCAGAAGGCCAAATGGCCGAAATCGCTACAGAGTTTGTGGGGCATTTGTTCGAGAAAAGGCATTTGCAGGATCGATTCGAGAAATTTTGGGTTTTTTACTGAGTCAGGGTGCAATTTGAGAATTGAATATAATATTTTTAAGCTCTGCCTTGAAGCCAGCAACTTGCTGTACATATTTGCGCCTTTGTTTTGATTTGCTGTGTTATTTTGACAGAATATTTGAGAGTGTGTTCGTGTGAGTTCATTATTAGGGGCGCATTATTGAGCTTGGGACCGATGTGCTAGTACTGACTGAGCCAAGAAAAAAATCGTATTTGTATGGGACCTACTGGTCTTAGAGTTAGTCTATGGTTTAACCAACAATCAATATGCAACTAGCGAATTGAAATTGCTTCATTGTTGTAGAACTCCTTGGTTCGAATTACACCTTGACGCCAGCACCTTGCTGTACATATTTGCGTCTTTATTTGATTTGCTGTGTTATTTTGACAGAATTTTTGAGAGTGTGCTCGTGTGAGTTCATTATCAGGGGCGCATTATTAAGCTTGGGATCGATATGCTAGTACTGACTGAGCCAAAAAAATCTCGTTTTTGTAATAGACCTACTAGTCTTAGAGTATATCTATGGTTTAACCAACAATCAATGTGCAACTAGTGATTTGAAATTGGTTCACTGATATAGAACCCCTAGTTTCGAAGTACACCTTGCAGTCTGCACCTTGTCATGCATTCTTGCGCTTTTCTTTACCTTTTGGTACAAGTATCTTTGTTTTTTATTTTGATTCGCTATGTTATTTTGACAGAATATTTGGGGGTGTATTGGTGTGAGTTGCGGTTTTCGATGCGCATCATTAAGCTTGAGACCGAGCTTGGGACCGATGCGCTAGTACTGACTGTGCCAAGAAAAAAAATCGTATTTGTTCGGGACGTACTGGTCTTAGAGTTAGTCTATGGTTTAACCAACAATCAATATGCAACTAGTGATTTGAAATTGGTTCACTGTTGTAGAACCCCTAGGTAGGAAGTGCACGAAGTAGTCTGCACCTTTCAATAATTCTTGTGCTTTTCATTACCTTTCGGTACTAGTATCTTTGTTGTTGTTTTGATTCGTTATGTTATCTTGACACAATATTTGGGGGTGTGTTGGTGTGCGTTACGTTATTAGGGGCGAATCATTAAGCTTGGTTCCGAGCATGGGACCGGTGTGCTAGTATTTCCTGAGCCAAAAAATTGATTCATTTTCTTCAGGACTATCCACCAGCTGGTTTAACGTAGGTGTCTTAGCGGATATAAGGGAGATGGTTCACCAAATTTCGATTCGCGAAGAAGACCGTCATTCTCAACGGTTCCTTTGGCGCGAAGATCCCTCCAAAGTACCGGACGTGTATCTCATGGATGTCACAACGTTCGGCTCAACGTGCTTACCGGCGTCAGCCCAATACGCGAAAAACAAAAATGCTAAAGAATTCAAAGAGCTGTATCCTCGAGCGGTGGAAGGCATTATTAATATCCATTATGCGGATGACTCTCTGGAGAGCTTCGAATCTACAGAGGAGGCCATCAAAGTCCCAGCAAATGCGTTTCGTCCACGAACAAGGCGGTTTTGAGCTGAGGAACTGGCTATCGAGCAGAAGCGTTGTCCTGGCCAACTTGGGTGAAGTGCAACCCAAGAAATATAATATCGAATTCGTTTTTGAACCTAGGCTGGAACCAGTTCCAACCTGCGATACCCGAACTTATTGTCAGTGCGAACCTCAACCCGATATGAGTTACAAATAAAACCTGACACACTGACGTTGAACACACAACAAGCCGATTCAATTTTGATACCCGATCCAGTTTGGAACTGGATCAAAAACGAATTCGCTATAAATCTTTTGTGGCGGATAAGCAATGCGCCTACGAACGGGTACTCGAACTTCTGTGGCTGACACAAGTGGATGCTTTCAGTTTTTCAAGCAATATGAAACCGGAGATCACTGAGTTGATTCAAGGCAATGAAAACCCAACAAAGCAACAGATGCGGAAATGTTTAATATTACTTTTCGATCTACTGGGTCTACTGGGTCTACTGGGCCTTTTTGAAATGCATGGGAAGATCCTTTTGCAAGAAGTGTGGAGAGCCGGTATACAATGGGATGAGAAAATAAGCGACGATCTGCATCGTAGGTGGAAAAAATGGACGAGCTTATTCAAAGCGGTGAGCATCCTCAAAATTCACCGCTGCTACTAAGGACAGATACAAGGATCTACAACTCCACACTTTCGTTGACGCAAGTGAATCCGCCTACTGTGCTGCAGAGTATTTTCGAACGGTAAAGCCTGATGGATTACCAGAGTGCGTGCTGGTTACAGCGAGAACGAAGGTGGCCCCTCTCAAATCGAAGTCAATTCCACGTTTAGAGCTGCAGGCCACAGTACTGGGAGCCCGATTATCACAGTTTGTTAAAGAAAACCACACGCTACCTATTGCACGAAAGGTGATGTGGAGCGACTTAGCAACTGTCCTTTCCTGGCTGCGGGCTGATCATCGTCGGCATAAGCAATTCGTTGCTTTCAGGATAGGTGAATTGTTGACGATAAATGATGCAGAACACTGGCGCTGGGTTCTTTCTGTCGTTTCTTGCAGAGTTAATCACCTTGATATGACGTGTATAAAGAAACGGTGTAACGGTAATTCAAGCTCTTGCTGTGTTTTGTCAAACTCTTCTAGTCGTGATGGCTAACCTTAACTGCGTTAGCATGAGTAATTCAGAATTCTGCAAAGCATCATTCAACTTATCGAGGATATCTCTGGCTTTTACGGAACCGATTAAGAACGTTTGAAGATGCGTTGAAACAATCTGCGACTTCGAGTTTGACTAGTAGCCAATTGTTTGTTTGTAATTCCTTTTTCTCAGCCGAATTTTGTTGTCGCATCGTTGACGTAAGAGCTACGCGCATATTTCAGCGTATTCAGCATATTTAATCTCCAGGAAAATAAGCTAAATTATGCTCGATTAAAAATCTGAAGGCACCGCTTTCGGAAATATACCACAAAATGTAGCAGGATCCAGGATGCCGGAAAATCAGATGTAATACATTTCAATAGCCATATAAATTCAGCCTTAGTTCCTGCATCTATTGTACTTAAGAGCTGCAATTGAGAAATCGATGCACCAGATAAGGATGGTTGCCGATCGATTTTGATTCGCGATCACGACACAGTCACGTTTGACTTGAACCACGAAGATCCATCCTTTCCTTCTTATTCCTCGCAATATTTGCGTGCTGCTCAAATGCAGAAAATTCCAGGATATTATTAGGGCCTTACCGCAAATTGTACAGATCACTTCGTTGTCGCTTTGTTTTCGGGCCTAACAAGGCAGTATTTATGGTTAGTTTTCTACTACCATTCAGGGCGTAAAGTGCATACCAATACTGTTCCAAAATATGTACCAAACACCAATAATCAGTTTCCATATGGTTTGTCTGAATTGAAATGATGTTCGAATAATATTTACCAGAAACACTTTTAACTTGTGAACTAGAGCCAAGTAGCATCAACACTGACGGAAAATATTTCACGATTTGCATCCGCCTTTTCGCATTTTCCAATTGTATAATCATCTGAATCACGCAAACCCAATGAGCGTGCACACAAATCATGTAATTTGCATGTAAAAACTGACTTCCATTACAAAGTAATTTCAATACAAAACTCCGAACTCAAACTGCCAAAGTTTTCGCTACCTACAAACCGGTGAGCCGATTCGAAAACATGTTTACATAATGTTACGAATTTGGATTCCGGCGAGTTGTTGGCACACAAAACGGGGAAGATAAACGTCAGACTTTCTCGCATTTTTGCGCATTTGGTTTCAATCACTCATTAAATTACTTTAAATTTTAAACATTTGCACCATAATTTTAAATCACTCATTCTAGAAAAAAAAATTGTCAGATAGTGTTGAAACATTCTGAAGTGATGCCGAATTAAATCTGTTTTCTTTTCGCCGAACTATTCAGTGGTAGAAATGATAACCGTAAAAAACTGACTTTAGTTACCAATTTTCGGAAAATAGTGACTTTAGTGATTTTTTGGTGACTGCCTTGAAAGTAGTGAACAAGTCACTAAAAAGTGGCCCGCTACCAGCCTTGCCCTATGATCTTCTGGTCCGATCGAGCTTCGTGCCACTATTCAGAGGTTGTCTGTGAGCGGGAGGATAGTCCTGCAGAAAATTAATATATTTTTTAACTCAGGAAGTACTATCACACCGGTCCCCAACTCGGTCCCAAGCTTAATAATTCACCCCTAATAACGTAACTCACACCAACACACCCTCAAATATTCTGTCAAAATAACATAGCGAATTAAAACAAAGATACTAGTACTGGTAGTACCTAAAGGTACTGAAAAGCGCAAGAGTGTATAGCAAGGTGCAGACTTCAAGGTGTACTTTGAAACTAGGGATTCTACAACAGTGAACCACTTTCAAATCGCTAGTTACATATTCATTGTTGGTGGTACGAAGCCAACCGGGGTGACTTCGTACCCAAGGATGTGTACCCCTCTCCAACGCACCGGAACTAAGGCCCATCAAAAAATACTGGGCTATTATGAAGCAAGCACTACGAAAGCATCCCAAGGAGGTCAAATCCTAGGAAGACATGAAGAAAAAGTGGGTTTCCGTACAGAAGAAACGGCAGACAGATGTTGTACAGAACCTAATGAGTGGAGTTAAGCGTAAAGCACTCGTAAGTGCAAGCGTACGGTAAGGGTATTGAAGTTGAATTAAGTAGATATGCCAAAAGATTACTAATGAGTTATATTTTATTGCCTGGAAGGTCGGAAAAGGATCGGCTCACTAGGTAATTTTCTACAGCGTTTTTTCGGTGATGCAATTTGATGTGGGACACTCTTTAGTTAAACGAAATAAGTACCTGGCCTCTTCGCGATGACATCATTGATCAGTTTCCCGAGAACCGGGTTTACATGGTTTTGTTAACAAATGCTGTTAGGTCTCATTCTGTTCTTGCTTCAGAATTTGGTAGGATAAATGAGTGCTGCGACAGCTTCCCCAATTCTTCTTGGCACCTAAGATCTGATACCTTCTGAGCCAAAATATTGAGTGTACCTTCCTGATATCCTAATTCTCGATACTGTGATATATTGATTGATGGACGGTGATATATGTAAATAAACCTTCTTTTTGATAGAATGTTTGTTTGAATAAGTTTAATTCAAACATCTCATTGTTTATTATTTAAGCTGTTGGATAGTTTAAACATGTCGTATTAGGTATGTGTGAGTTCTTATCGGAGTGCAACAGCATTATACAATAATAAACAAGCACATGCTGTATACGATAGACTAATGTTAATATTTGAGTATTAAGATGAAATTGGGGCGGAATCTTCAAATGCTGCAAAAGTAACTGATTTGACGGCATTTTCAAAACCACAAATTCTTGACAAGTAAACTGCCGCTATACGCATATCTGTACCATGTTCTTTGGGATTCCGCATGTACATAGGACAGTTATGCTTATAACGGCAGTAAAGCAATTACCAAAATGCTAACTAATAGTGGTTGCTTTGCAAAATACATTAATTAGCAATTTCGTATTGCAATGATTGAGAATATCAGTAACTATGGCGGAATTTTGCAGATTTTGTCCCGTACCACCCAAATAGGTTTATAAGCATATCTTACTTATGGGTTGTTCATCAACATCAACATGCTCCACTGCGGTAAAAAAGTTAATCCGGCTTCAAGATGCATAGGATGTCATCAATGGGGTATACTGTAAATTCAAAAAAAATATCAATCCATTAATAAAATAGCACATATAGGTATCTGCATCTGATGCTCCTACACCTCGTTTCTTTAAAGGAAAACCTACTAAAGTACAGCTTCCAATAATAATTATACAAGTAAATACTGCTTCCAATCAAAAATATATAAGTAACGCGATGATTATGGGAATTTAAACTGAAACAGATTAATAGTTCAATTTAAAAAGCAAGATACCATCATCATTTTTCGAAAATTCAAAATCTTTCTTTCGTTCTGGTTGAGCTAATGAAAATAGATCATTGTATTTCGGTTTACGAATAGAACGCCAAAACATGATGCATGTTGAAAACAAGTAAGAATGAAAACTCACATTGCAACATTCCTCAAGGTTAAAATTTTTGGCTTGTTTTACTAAGTTCATTGTAATTAAAAATAAACTTACAACTTCGGTGTTTTTCTATTCCCTGGGCACTGGCAAAACCTTGAGGTAGTTTAACTTCAACTATCAAGTCCTAGGGCTGGTCTGGTTCTTTACCATTTTGGAAAGAAACACACTAGTGTTGCCAGAGTAGTGATAATGCAGCCCAAAAGTGCTTTTGAAGTTCCTCTAGTACTTCTTATCGATGAACATTATGATTCGGACTTGGTGATCAATGGCTAAGTACAGTATTTGCAATTAGTTAAAATGTTGCATTTGATCATATAAATTCAGTTGAAACAGCTGAAATAGTTTATTATCACAAATCAGCACACTTCTGGGAAGCATTACCACAAAGGGGAGCTATTTCACTATTCATCTCGTGATCCATTATTCATATTAATCGGAAATATAGGTTTGATGAATGAATCAATCGATTCCTTTTGTTATTAAGTTTGCTTACTTTAAACAATAAATGAAAATAAATAAAATTAACAGTAAACGAAAAGTTAAAAATCAGTGGTTATGGTGGCTTTTTTTAGGGTATCTAGCTGGACCTGCGTGACAGCTTGGTTGTCAAGACTAGACCCTTTTCCAACTTCACCTCTACTAGGACCAAACCTTTAGAAGCACTAGCCTATGTTAGCCGCTTGAACACTAGTTGAAGTATTTTGTATTGGACCATAGTATTTTCAAATTTTCAGTATCAATTTTCCCGCGATGACGTTTTGTTATGCAGTCGTGGGCTGCAAAATGGTGAGTCGCAAAGGAGCGTGCGTTCCCGCAACATAGCTCTAGTCTCACAAGTTCCTACCTCATGCTTCCACGGGTCTATAGATGACAAATACCGCCAGCTAAGGGTTGCATATTTATTTATTTGTTTATTTATTTATTTATTTATTTGCCGTCGTCAATCAGTTGTAGACCGTTTTAATTACAATAAGTACTTAACTTAACTTAAACCTAGCACTCGCGGAAATATTGTTTTAATTTTTCTTTCGACATTGTAAAATTTATACTATTCCAATGGATATTGTAATTAGCCATCATTTGGTTAATCGGTCCATATTTTGCATAGTTCGTGCGATGATAATTTGTTGCAAATAACTGTCGATGTCTTAAATGCCTTGTTGATATGTTAAAGTTTAATTTTGATAGAATTTCCATTGAATCAATTATTTGTGAGACTATATTATTTATAAATGACGCCATAGCAAATTCACGACGCTCTTTTAATGTTTGAATATTGATAAGCATACTTCGAGCCTTATACGATGGTAAAGGAAATACAGTCCATCCTAGCTTTCTTAGTGCGTATAACAAAAATTGCTTTTGTACTGACTCCATTCTTTCTTCATGTGTTATTGTAAATGGAGACCAAATTATGCTACAATATTTAAGTATTGACCTGACATAGGCAATGTATAGTGTTTTTATCGTGTACGGGTCATGAAAGTCATAGCAAAAACGTTTAATATATCCTAGCATGTTTTTAGCTCTGTTAATAATTGTGTTATAATGATCAATGATCGTAAGTTTAGAGTCTAGGACAACACCTAAATCCCTAACTCTATCACACTTCTCTACATTCTGATTGCCTAAAGTTATTTGTATATTAGGTGTGTTTCGTTTTCGACTGAAGGTAATTAAGTTACATTTTTTAACATTCAGTTGTAGCAGACTTTTGTTACACCAAGTATGGAACAACAATATCTCATTCTTAAACGCGTTGATGTCCTCTGCATTTTTTATTTCTAAATAAAGTTTCATGTCGTCAGCGTAAATTTAAAAAAATAGTTTCTTAAGAATAAAAGATAAGTCATTTACAAATAGAATGAATAAAAGTGTGTAACGATCTGTAATGTTGTAGATTTTGTACATAATTTATTAGCCGTAATTTAGTTCCTTAGTGTAGGCTAGGTGAAAGCGTCAGCATTTTTGCCGCCCATCTCCTCAGACGGGCCCATTTAATTTTATGGTTAAGGTTGGAAAGGGACAGTCGCAGCACTACACGATCCAAAATAACTATCGTGTTGTTAAATTCACGATAGTACACGAAGGGATTCGGGAAATGTTAAACTTCCGGTTTATGCGAGTCTGAAACTACCTTATTCTGAGGATTCACGGTCTCGATCATTTCGTCCGTGACCTTATACCGATCTGGAAGTGTTCGCGTTTGTTCGTAGTCGTTTTTGTTAGTTGAAGTAGGTTATTTAAAGTGATGTCAAGTGTTTAGATTAATTAAGTTCTTTGTTCAAATAGCTAGAAATTCAATTAAGTGTGCGTCGAATAAATTGTGTGCGATTTAGTAGTTAGGCTACCAACCCCAGGTAAATTAACGTGCTCAAATGTGCTGTCCATGTGTCTGCTTGTGCACTATTCACTGTGTTGTTGTAGTCTGTTTTCGATAATTCGCAGCAATAATTCCGCACCCAAGCGCGGTCAACCTTCTCCCCCAACGGACGGGAGATTCCCGGCATCCACCAACCGACCGGAAGCGGACAGATACGTCACCACATCTGTCCGAGGAGAATCGGGGATTCTCCACGTGGATAGCGTCCACGCGCCGGCCCGTCAACTGCCGGCTAGGCCGAGTAACCGCCATCGAACCGGCGTAAGAAAGGCCATTGTACATCGCCATTGACAAGGAGAAAGGCGTCAGAACGTTAACCTGTTGATAGGTCATCGACAGCGCCTATAGACGCAGCAAGTAGGTGATCGACCCTCCCTACAGGATCTGGTGAGTCAAGCTTTTTTTGATTGGAGTGTGGCGTCCGGCGAGGGCGCCACGGAGTAGTTTTTTTGCCAGTTGTTTAACTGAGGAGCCATGCGCTAAACTTCCGAGATCCGTGTCACTATCCGGACTCGTGAGCGGAAATACCACCCGCCTAAAATGCGCGCATAAATGCGATCCTGAGTAAAAGTTGTAACCAGGAGCGCAGACCGTTTGGGAGCTGAGTCGCAGAGATTTAGTGACGTAGGAAATAGAATAGAGCACATGAGTACGGGGTAGACAGTAGGGAGAGTAAAGACGCACACATGTAGGAAACAGCAAGAAACCATTAACAAAAATGAGAGAATAGACATGTAGTAGTTTTGTTGAAATCCGTCTAGTTTGTATAATAAATGTTACTGTTGCCAAAATGTTCATAGGGTTAATTGATTCAAATGTTTGACATCATCTCGCGTTCTCCGTATTAGTGTCTCTTGTTCCGTCCTCTCTATGAGTGTTTATGTTGAGTGGAAGAGCGTACTTCCAGCTCGGGATGACGTCTAGTGGCAAATGGCGGGACTACCAATGAGGATACTCTCTGTTGTGTAGAGTCTTTAGGTATAGCGTACTCTCGTTTCGGATTCTCTGAGTGACTATCGTGTTTATGATTGCATGAAGGTGATAGGGTTGTTCCTTTTTTGGGTCGTTTAGAGTACCAGTCGGCTGTTTCGATCCATAAAACTTTTAGGAAATTAATGGACTCGCCCTGAGGAGAGTCTTAACCGGGCTAATAAGAATTGGTGTGTGGTCTCCTTTATGGAGTGGCGCTTAAGCCACACGCTTTAGAGTTGGATCGTTAGGGCTGGCTACAAGTGGTCCTAGATGAGAGCCTTGTGGGACTCCCGAAGTGGTATGAATAGGTGTTGATTGGTTCCCTTTAAATCTTACAACTTGATCACGGTTGGTTAGGTATGAATTAAGCCATTTGAGGAGTTTGGGCTGAATTCCCATTTTTTGCAATTTAAATATAAGCATAAGTATATCGACACGGTCAAATGCTTTACTAAAATCTGTGTACAAAACCTCTACATGGTTTCCGTTATCCATTGCTTCCGAATTCTAGTAAATTTGTGGTTGTCGAACGACCTTTATAAAATCCATGCTGATTAGTAGTTATTCTATTTTTGATTTGGTTAAATAATTTTTCATACACAATTGCCTCAAAAAGTTTTGGAATGCAAGAGATCAGGGCTATACCCCGATAATTACGCATATCAGATTTTTTACCGGACTTAAAAATAGGCACCAGAAATGAGCTCTTCCATAATTTTGGAAAGTCTCCGGATTCCAGTGACATATTAAAAAGCCAAAACAATGGAGAATTAAGCTCAGCTGCTAAAGTCTTCATAAACAAAGGAGGAACTCCATCCGGTCCCGAGCCTTTGGATGGATCTAAATGTTTTAACCCTTCCAAGATTTCATGCACATAGATTTGATTCACGCTTATGTCACTGGAATATTCAGGATACAACCCAAAGTATTGCCGATCACGATCTGCTTCTGAGTATGTTGTGTATGTTTCTTGAAAAAAAATGGCAAATAAATTGCATATTTCTGCTGTATTATTACTTTCACTATTGTCCAAATACATACGGGATTGAAGATTGCCTGATTTTAATTTTGTATTCACGTAATTAAAAAAGTTTTTTGGGCAACATTTAATTTCACTTTCAATTTTTGAATTATTCTCCTCAAACGCAACATTCATAGCCAAATTAAGTACATCACAAATGTTCAAATAGCTTTCTTAATTAACGGAACTGTTATGTTTTTTATAAATCGTATGCGCTTTTTGTTTACGGTTTTTTAAATTTTTAATTTGTTTATTAAACCAAACTGGATCTTTTGAGAATACTCTTCGTCTACGTCTTTTAACTGGTACTTCTTCCTGTATAACTGCAAGCAACTTAGTGTAGAACACTTCAGTTGCAATTTCAACATTATCTTCATTCCTAAATACTGTTTGCCAATCAATTAAGTTTAGTTTGCTTCTTATGTTAGCGTAATTAGCTGATTTATAGTCAAGAACTTCCTCGAGTCCGCAATCAGGCGACTCATTTCCTTGTACAAAAAGAGAATACTCTATTGCTGTGTGAAATATTTCATTTCTCCATATTGGAGTCAATGATTCATTAACACAGAAGTCATCTAAAATATTTGTCAACAGAAAGTCTAAATAACAGTTCTGTTGATTTTTCACATGGTTTATTTGATGAAGTCCTAAATCAGCAATTTTGTCAAATATGAAATTAAGCGTCTCATTTTCCCCAATTATTGGAAGTAGGATGCTTTCATTATCAATGTCAGCAATAAAATCAACATTGCGTTGGTTAAAGTCACCATATATATGTATGTTTACATCAGGGGGTAAACAAGACACAATTTCTTCGGCATTAGTAAAAAACTTATCATAAATTTCCTTACGGGCATTGTTTGGAGGAAAGTACACCGAAACAAACACATGAGCTTCGTCTCTCACCTGCACTTTTGCCCATACATTCTCCAATTCTTTAAATTTTGTTGTAGTACTTATTTCGGAATTGAATTCAGTTGAAATTGCAACTAAAACTCCAACTCCTGATTTTTTTCCTGACCATTGATAATTACGGTCATCTCTATAAACATTATAATTATTACCAAAAACCTCTTCACTTCTTACACTCTCATCCCAACTGGTTTCATTTGCTAGAATCACGGTATAAAAACAACTTAGAACTTTATTTTGAATTTCACTGATCTTAGCAGCGCTTTTCATCCTATTAAAATTTTGACAATATACCGTGATTTCATTCGTGGAATGAGGGTGGGGTGAAGAGCTTAATGGACGTTGACTAATATTCACCTGTCCGGAATTTGTACTGTTTTGAAAAATGCTGTGATCGCCGGGCTGATTATCTGCATTGCCATATCCTCTGAGAAATTCGTCAGTTGCGTCGAAAACACGAATGATGAGCATGGCACTGGCACGTTTCACATGATGCAACAGAATTTGAAAAGCAACCAGGGGACGTCCAGTTGGGTTGTCTGCCAGGAGAAGATCGTGTAACTTCGTCATGAGCCAGGTAGGGGTTCAGGATTTCCCCTCTCTGGAACTGTATTGGCCGGTGGGTCATCGGTGTCTCATTCGTTGATTTGGAAAATCTTTCCTTCGCTGCCGCAAGAAGTATTCTGTCCGGTGGAAGCTGGAAGTGCAGCCTGGGCACTGTTGTCCTTCTGACTTCAGCTAGATTGAGGAGGTGCGTGTCGAGCGTCTGTCCATCAAGGAGGTGCGGCTCAAACAGCGGCTGAGTAAGGCTGAGTAAACTATACATTAGGTGGCAGTCGCACCAAGGCGATGTAGGCAGCGCGACCTAACCCTACTACGAATTCTTACCCTACTACGAAAAATGGAAGTATTCTTTATACGGTATATAGTTTCAGATCATCCATGGAGTTCCCAAGTATTGTATAGTAATCTTAAATTATTATTTCCTTCGTGACAATGCTAATGCAGGTCTGTCTACAATATCAGCAGAACCACGCCCAGCAGACATGCAGACAGTTCAGATATGATTTTTGTTATTATTTTGTATTGTAACACCCTTTCGCAATATTTTTATGGTATTTCAGATTCTTATTTATGCGGTTTTAGCCCATACTACAGATTCTACTATAATTTTTTTTCGCTTTATCTAAACAAATTAATGATTTAAAAACTAAAATTGTTTATGATCCTTCATTTTCTATTACACAGTTATAAAGAATTATCCATGGCCTAGTAGGATTCAAGAGTTATCGGAGAAATCAAATTTTCTTCCTTTTTTTCTCTTTCTTTTTTTGTGGATTTGTTAAGTTTCCCTCTTTGGGCAATAATCATAATCATATGAAATTTATTTCGGCTTACTGTTAGCTTAAATTTCCTTTGCCATTCTGCAGCCTGCCCGGTGATAAAATTTCCTTCATTACATCACTTCAGAAATTTTCGTCATTTCAGAGTTTATATCATCTTACTTCGCAGCAGAAGAGGCAAATAGCTGCATTTTATTTTAATATGTATATTATTTAGTATCTCATTACAACATCATATTATTTTCATCATATCATCACTGCATATTTTTATAATTATAATAAAATTATTTATTAAAAAATAAATAATAATAATTGATGAAATTTAATACTTCAAGGTTACAGGAAATTGATTCCAGATAGTACAGATATTTTATTGCATTGTATCTTGAGGTGTTTTTCTTTTAATGTAGATCATTGAATATAAATAAAACTATTGAATGCTCTTCAAATCTGCTGTTTATGTTTATCCGGATGTCATGAATACAAACATATTTTTTAATTTTTAATGTATAAACAAATGTTTCATGTTTTATTTATTCTTCACATTCCAGAGTCACATTCATCT
>JASCZW010000697.1:0-65157 GCA_034211315.2 Aedes japonicus | reverse complement strand
AGTGTATTCATATATTTTGGAACAGTCTGTACAACATACAAATTCCCGTTTTTTTTATCATAAAGGGTAGTACCGTTTAAAATCCGCACAAGAGCATTCATTCTCAAAATTCGAGGTTTTATCCGATTATCACCAAATTTTATTTAATTATTAACCATTTATTTGTACAGGCTCAATCGAATTAACTTGACAGAGCCAAATTTTCATATTTTTGTACATCATTTATCTTAAAACTAAAGTTAGGAGGATAGAGCCGATTATTCGCGGCCGTCTCGAGGTTAATAGGAATTACAAATTACGGATGGACAAGAGGGTGGGAATTCAAAAAATGGTTTACATAACACATTAAATTTAAATTCTAAATTATCTAAACACTTATAACTATACAATTTATGGTTTTCTTTTGATTTGAACATCTTTTGAAAGAGCAAAAAAAACCACACACACACACACTCACACATACACATATAAAAAAACTTAAAGTAAACATACAGGTTAAACTAACTACAATCTAAGGCTAATGTTAGTCAGAAACACATAAATGAGAATCATGTACTCCAGGTCACGTACAGTCAAAATATCTCGAATTGGCACATTGAGTTGTCTACCTCGAGCCCGAAGGGAATCATAAAGCTCAGATCTGACTCCACGATGCTCAGCACAAGACCAAGTAACGTGATCTGCGTCCTGGTAACCTTGTCCACACTCACAGAGATTGCTGTCGCTTAGCCCAACCCGGTATAAATGAGCGTTCAAAGAATAATGATTGGACATGAGGCGAGACATGACACGAATGAAGTCTCGACCCACATCCATCCCGCTAAACCAAGATTTCTTCGACACCTTGGGATGATAGAATGTTGCCATCGCCTCAAATCTCCTTTACTCCATTTATACTGCCAGCTGACGAGTGACTGTTGAAGAAAAATAGAAAAATTCATTGAAGGCGATTTGTCGATCACAAATATCGCCTTCCATAGCGCCCACCTTTGCAAGCGAGTCCGCTTTCATTGCCCGGAATTGAACAATGAGATGGGACCCATACAAAGGTGATGATAAAATAACGCGAAGATAAAGCACTTAGAAGCTCCTGTATTTTCAGCGAGAAAATACGAGGAGTGCTTTACCGGCTCGGCGAGTGAATAGCCTCTATAGAACTGAGACTATCTCGTGAAAATGAAGCACTGATCCGGCTGTTAATGAGGCAACAATTTCTAGCGTAAAGTGTATTGCCGCTAATTCAGCGACATATACGGAACAAGGAGCTTGACGTTTACGATCTGGCGCTATAAATTTCATTAAATATTCCAAAGCCTGCTGACTCTCTATCAAAGATCCGTCAGTGAAGAACGATTTAGTGGAATCAACTTGGCCAAACTTTGCAGCAAATATCACCGGAACAATCATAGGACGATGATGTTCTGGGATTCCACGAAGCTCCTGCTTCATGGATAAATCAAAGTGAACCGAATTATAGAAATCGGACAAGCAAACACGATTGAAATGTTCGGCGAAGGGGTTCATAACTTCACACCTGGTGAGGAGCCGGAGAGATAATTCTCGAAAACCGATCCGAGAGTGGCAACATGCTTACTAGCACTGTCAAGACTCTGTGGTGTGAGTCGAGTGCATGCAACCTAACGCGATACGAAGACACCGATACTGAATACGTTCCAGTTTAATGAAGTGCGACCGAGCCGCTGACTGAAAACAAAAACTACCGTATTCCATAACTGACAAAATCGTTGTCCGGTACAACGTTAGAAGATCTTGTGGATGAGCTCCCACCAGGTTCCGGTAATTGTGCAGAGAAAGTTGATCCTTGGCTTTGAATCGAACCAGACCCCAAGATATTTAAATGCAATAGAATGAGTTATCGGCTTACCCCAAATTTGAAGCTTCGGTTGTGCTGGGTTATGCTTCCTTAGAAAAAACTACCAACTCAGTTTTCTCCAGAGAATTCGATACCTAGCTCAAGAGCCCAAGTAGACAAATTGTCTAAGGTATCCTGTAAGGGTCCTTGCAGATCGACCCCATTGGGTCCCGCGACAGACACTACGCCGTCATCTGCAAGTTAGTCTCAACGTACAGTTGTCACCTAGACAACCGTCAATGTCTTTGACATAATAACTATTATGTTACTTCGTGACATCATTATTGAATCTTCCCTTGTGTGTAGTGATTTTTTCGCCTCCGACTGACTACTGCAATCAGTTTGGCAACGCATCGACTGAGAATATCGAAAGCATTTTTGGCGCGCAGCGAAGCTTTATTTTCATAAATGCGTCAGCGTCCGTCGCGAGCGGTTGAAATCTTTGGATTCGTTTAAATAAAATGTTCACAGTAAAAGTTCAAATGTAAGAAGTAAATTGTAAAAGTTCAATCAAAATGTCTATTTCTAGTTGTGAACGAATTTCTCCGAAATTCCGTTGTTTCGTGGTTGATCCGCCGTGCTAAAAACTAGGTGGTACAGTCCGCTATCTCAAACAAAGGGTTTATTAAAAAAATATTGCCTCGTACAATACATATGGCTTACATTTAGTAGCGTAGTCTTACTTTATCATTTCGAACAACTTGGGGCTGTACTTGTTAGATTTTTTTTCAGATTAAGGAGATAAATTTTCCGACTGATCTAAAGATCAATTGCAAAATTGTTTAGATTTACAGAAGCAGTTTTCCAGACTCTGTGAATTTAGCCATCACTAACTGTTATGCGAAACCTATTCGGTTTCTTGCACCTTACCAGCTACATATTGGTCCCTACAAACACCATCGCAAGAAGTAGGCTGACAGGTTTACAGCTACTGAGCTGAGGATGTGGTTGACGAAGAATAATATGAAGAATGAAAATAAAGGAAGACAAAACAATACAAGTGAAGACTTCATGATATCACAAAACGTGAAGGTTATATTATTTCTGGATTGTTAATTAATCAATTTAGTGCCTAAATCTATGAAATACTATAATTTGTTCAAAAACTTCTGCTCAAGGTTAGCGTGAACAGTTACTGAAGGATCCTTATCCCAAGTAACATTGCTGCAAGCATTATTAAGTTTTATAAAAGTTTCATGAAAGCCACTAACATATGTGTAACATCATTGGCGTAATTACTGCTAGGGTGCCTGAGGCCCAGCCCCCAGGTGATTCTAGTAGGCCCCCCCAGGATTTTTTCCCCTATGTATTTCTAATTTGAAATGAAACACTATTCATAATTTCTAACGAATTGTAGGGTTTTTCTTGTTTTGTACTTTGCTTTCTCCAGAAATTCTTTGAACGAGTAACTATTTCTGAAGGAGTAAAGTGCACATAGCCTCTTCCCCACACTTTTCTTATATCCCACTGTACCTTATAGGATAAAAATTCGGTACATATATCAAGAAAACTATAGTTAACGACCATTAGATCCATGAGAATTCCGATATATCAACATTACATCCATTCGCTAGAACCAAAGATGTGAAGAGAAAGTATCGATAGGTCCTAAAGCGCTCGACAGGTTATGTAATTGAATAGAATTAGTTTGAAATTGAGCATAGGGCTTTATTTAAGCAGTATTTCGAAACAAACGTGCTTGATCGTGCTCAAATACCGTCAAAGGCACATTATGGTTCTTGCGATGTGAAATCTATGTTTTTACACTCCCTAAAGACCACATGTGATGGAAGCCAAATTCCAATTAGAGGTTTTTGAAAACACTTCTCATTTTTACCAGTAGTGGTTTTTCTCGTCGTTGTTTACTTAATAACATCGCAGAGAAACCCGGTAAGATGTCGTATGCTGATCCTCTTAACAGCATGTTTTGGTGGAAACCCAATCATTGAATATATACACTATTAATTTTTTTTTAAATGCGTTTGCTTCGAAATACTGCTTAAAAATAGCCCAACGCCTGTGCCCTAAACAATTCTAAATTCTAATAATTCAATTCTATTAATATTAAAACCTCTAGACTCATAACTAAAATAATAGCGACAGTTAAATGTAGAGCCTGTTATGTTGAAACATAAGATTTTAAACACTTTTCTGTGTACGTATTTTAATTTTATTATTCAAAAAGGTTTTACAATAATGAGTTTTGTTTATAAGCGCATTTTAGAATTCACGGTATTATTTTCTCTTGTACGAACAATTTAATAGAGTATAGACTCCCCACATTGATTAAAAGTTTCGAAGCTAACGAATGTCCATAAGCAAAATATGGAGATAGAAGTTTATTCATTAACGATAATATTTTCGAAAATGTAGCTTTCCCAAGTAACAATCCAAATGCAAATTGGTTTTATTCATGTTTTATGGTAGTTTTATAAAAGCATTATGGAGATCATCTGGTTTTATCAGGCATTTTCCAAGTTAAGGTGGTTGTAACTGATTAACAGTTCTTAGGAGTGATTAAAGAACACTTGAAGAAACCTCCATAAAACTACATCATTTATAAGTGTAATTCACCTTATAAGTAATTTTATAAGATACTTGATTCCCTCTCAAGACATCGTTTCGCAACTTTCATAAAACCTGATAAAAGTTTTGAAAAAGTTATATGACATTCTTCTTTAAGATAAATGTATCTTGAAAAATGCTGCCATAAAGCGCTCTTAGAACCATTTGATTTCGAATAAGAGCACATACTCTTGAGAAAGAACATTATGTGAAAAGTAAACAAACTGGACGATGGACGCCCATAGGTGAAAGAAAATATAAAATAGTGGATCGTTCAAGTCGGAAATTCAATAAAAACCTATCCAATATATTGAGTACTCCTTCATCTCAGCCACCAACGACCAATTTTTTACCATCGCTAGAATCCATTGGATTTGCAGCCTACTGAGACTTATCAGAAGGGTCTATGCGTTATGCGTCCTATTTTTTGTAACGAATCAAATTAAATGGTCAATGTGTCGGCAGTTGAAAACCGAAAAACATAACTCTTGATAAACCTAACGTCCCAGGTAGTGCGTTATCGCAATGCGTTATCGTATTTCCACAACCGTTAAATCTAAAGTCGGAAGTAGTGCGCTGGAATCGCTCAGTGATCTACTACACAGCGCACTTCTTCCGACGTTAGGTTAAGCATATAGATCAAGAGGAAAAATCATGTTTCGCTCAACAGATGTTTCCGCCATAGAGGCAATATTACTATCTGTTATTATTCCCAAAACCATTGTTAGCATATTCAAGTTAATGTTTTTTTATCGACTTCCGCTGGTGAATAAAAACAATAAATTATAAGCTGTAATTATGACTAAGAAAAACAATTATGCATAGGCACTTTTGATTTGCACGTTCACATTTTCTTTGTTTATGATGTGCCTTTTTCACACTGATATTATGGCTATATTATGAAAGAATTGTTTACCTTTAGCAATTCAAACAAGTTTTATTCAAGCGTAACTTATGTTTTTCAAGAACAGAAAAATAAATATGAACTTATCGCGCTCCTCAAAAAAGCTGTTAGTCTTGTGCAAGCAATATAAGTTTTATTTCCGTTTTATGATAGTTTTCGATAAAACCATTGAAAAAATGGCAAGCGTGGCTTTTCTGGATTCCCTCGGAATGGTAGCCATTTTCATAACTATGCAACAAAACTCTCATTTTTTCTAATGGTACGAACAAACAATGCTGTTTAAAATACATTTTGAAACATAAAATGGATTGTAGACACAATTTATTCAAGATCTAACAATTTATCAGCCTTTTCACCTAATAGTTGAATTTTCTACTATTTGTTTTATTTTTAAATAAGTCAGTTTTCTAGCAATAATTCAGAGGCACATTAAAATTTTCGAACTTTTATGTTATGAAACACCAATAAACTGAATGTCACATGAAAAATTCATCAAACGCAGGCAAAAAACAGATGCATTTATGGTCACCTTGACAATTAATTGACATACGTATTCACTTTGGAAGAGAAATATAGTAGCTTCTACTCAACTATAAACAAAAAAAGTCCCCATTCAGCAGAACGAATCGAAAAATGGAATCTTCGAAGCATATTTGTGACAGACTGGAAGTATTCTTAAAGAGGAAAATTATAAAACTATCAAAACTTGTGGTAGTTTTATCATAGTTTTAAGTATGTCTTGAATGTCCTTACAAGTATGCACCGATAAAACTATCAAGTTTTAAGCGAACCTTGGGAAATAGTCTTGAGAACCTCCTGTAGTATGGGCCTTTTGGAACAGGGTTTTATGGCTGTTTTATCGATGTTATGTAGAATATCTAGTGTTATGCGTGGTTTTATCAAATGAGTCTTGAAAACTTCTTCAAGTGTTCCTTAAAATTGAATTTGTTACTTGGGTTAGAAGTAAGGTAAACATGTAATCAGGTAAATTTCTGAAATCATAACATTTATTGAGGTTGACTTCAGTACCAGTAGTAGTGGATATAGATTGTATAATGGGTCTGTATGTCAGATTTTATCAAAATTCACTTCGCATTTATTATAACTGTTGTCTAACATTTATACTTAAGATTTCTTTAAAGGATTTGATTTTCAATCAAAAGGTTCTATTTTTGGCTGAAATAGTTCCTAGTAAACAGTGGTGGCCAATATAATCAATACATCTACAGTTTTTCATACAAAACAGTCATATTTGACACTCTCTATGTCTAGACCTGAATTTCAAACTGTGTTGAATTTATAAACTGTGCTTCAAAGTCCTTAGAATTACCACCATATTTGAAAACTTTGTTTACTCACCATATGTTTGAAAATTTTATAACCATTTATTTTCTTTTTTCAAAATAGTTTATTTCAAAAGAATGAAATATTTTGCCAAAGAACTCATTCTTGTTCAACATTTCAATTTAAAATTATTTAAAAACTAATTTTTGGCCAAACCTTCTAACAAGGCAAATCTGATGCCATTATGTAGACTGTACTTGAAAATTTAAAAATTCAAAAGGGTGCATTTGTTATTTTCCCTATACTGTAGTTGTCTCTTTTGCTAAACCTTCATAAAATTTCGAAAAATTTCCATGGAATTTCGATGCCCTAGAATACTATCAATGTCAAACAAAATCTTAAGTTTAACCTCAAATTCCCCATGGATATTTCTTTCGAACTGCCGTGAAGTTGTCAATAGGTTTTGATGAAATAAACCTCGGAAATCTCCTTCAACATTTTTTAACTCTCCTTAGAAATTTAGCTCGATATAACTTATAAATTTTCATTGTATTGTTCATAGTATTCCACTTTAAAACAAACTTGGTTGATGATTTGCTCACAGATCTTTCAAAGAGTTACTCAATAAGAAACTTAAATTGAATTCCATTGAATGGCTTTAAAATATCCACATTGTAGAAACCGAAAAATAATCTCTGAATTTTTAAATTACTGTTTTTTTTAAATTCCTTTATTATCAAGATTTTCAGCCCTGGGCTGGTTCATCTCCGTCGTAATCGCTGAAATAACTTTTGGGTATTTTTTTCAAGAAAAACATAATCGTGGAACAGGTTCCAGGTTTTTTCCATTTTTTTTAGATCATTTTAATAGTTGTTTTGTAAAAATATATTGGAACCCCTGACCACGGGTATTAAGGACAACATCATACCCTAGATATTTTCAGAGTTTTTTGTAAGGAGCAACTTTGAAGCTAATAGCTGCATATCAAAACGCTCAATTTGAAAATATCACTTGTCATACAAAACCAAAGGACCGATATTATATTGACAACATATTTACTTCTCCACTGTTCTTTCAGAACACCAAGAATTTAGATTCCAATCATCTAACGTTGATAATTCCGGAACAATTGAAAGCAACGCTAGTGTTCTTCCTCAACTAGCAACTCCATCAGCTTCATCGGAAAACGGTCGTTCTCATCTACGTTGGAATACAGTCGTAGCAATAATAAAGTGTTCTGCTATGTTTGCTGCTTTTTTTGCGCAAAGGCTTTGCGAAAACAAAATGAAAAATTTATTTGCACCATTTTCAATAATTGGAGAAAACTAGGCGAGAAAATAAAAGCTCATGATGATACTACATTGCATAAGGAATGCTTCGAAAAATATTTACTTCACAAGCAATCGTTGTCTTCTAGAAATGTACACGAAAAACGTTTAAAGGTAATTGAAGAGCAATAGCAACATTATAGAGAAAACGTTAAGAAGCTGAAGGAAGTTGTAATGGATGAGTATCTACCGACAAAATTTTGAAGATTTTAAACGCGTTATCCAAATCAATCTAAATTTTAATATACATTTAAAATGTTCATTGACTCAATGTTGTTCTTTGAAGTTTTAATATATTCAGTTCAATCTTGACTCTATATAGAGTCAGGTCTATTCTGTGCCTCGGTTAGTGGAGATGCCTTAAGAGAATCGAGTAAGGTGACTACAGTAACCTCGTGTGAGTCCATTCTCAATTTGATCCACACGGAATAATACGAGGCTTATATTCACCTCACTCGATTCTTTTAAGACATCTCAACTCATCGAGGCGCAGAATAGACCTAATTATTCGATTAAACTTGTTTTGATTTATCAATTAAAATAACCTGTCCCCAACAATTACGCTACTTTCTTCGCTCTTCTCAATATTTCTATAATCGAAAAAAATCTTCGGGTAGGCCCCCTCCAGGCCCCCTCCAGACTAATTGTCTAGTTCCGCCAATGTGTAACATAAGTCCTGGGAAAAATTCAAAGGCATGGTACTTGAAATCAAACAATCGGATTTTAAAATGCTCTTCAGGGTATTTTATTCTTTTGATAAATTGTTGAAAAATATATTTAAAGTACGCTCAATGGACCATTATCTTCGATTTTACACAGTGTACGGCGAACATGTTGAATCAGGTTCTGGACGGTGTCTTTGTCTATTTCTTTCATCTTCCGCTTGATTCGATTAACCAATTGTTGCTCATTGTTAGCCATTGTCGTACACCATACGTTTGAGAACACTCCAAAAATGTTCAATTGGACGAGTCTGAGGCACGTTAGGTGGATTGTCCTTTTTCGGTACAAATGGTATGTTTAGCTCAGTTAGCCAATCTAATGTTTTTTTCGCGTAATGACAGCTTGCAAGATCCGGCCAAAACATGATTTCGTCGTCAGCGTGATATTTGTTGATGAATTGCTTCAATTTCGGCAAGCATTGCCTGATATACACGTCAGAATTGACAGCTTTGGCCTTGTTTGGGCGTATCAAAGGCACCGAGATACCCTTCGATGATATTACTGCCCACACTAACACCTTTGGCTCATATTTCGATTTGCTGGCATATTTGAAGTGAGATTATGAATAAGATGATTAAGATGAAGTAAGATTCATCATCCAAAATTATGCACTTTCCATTTGCAAAATGCTCGCGACGAAGTGCACTGCAGTATTGTGGTTTTTTCGAGTTGTTGTTGTTGTATATATTTTGGTGCACGCTGACGTTTCCGATAGATACGTTATGTTCTCTCAAAATCCGATGGACTGTCATGTTTGAAACCTGAAATTTTTGTGCTTATTTGCGTGTTGATTGGCTAACCTTGTTTTCAGTGCTTGACAGCAGTTTTTTCGTTGTTCTGGCACTCAATTTTGTTGGGCGACCACTTTTCTTTTATTTTCCGGTTCTTTACCATCACGACAATCTTTCAAAACACGGTATATTGTTGATTTTGATATTGGCTCGTCTTTGAACACGCTCAAAATTTTCCAAATTGGTTGGCGACTTGTGCTCGTAAATCCAGCTTGTACGACATTTTTAATGGAAACTAATGCGCAATTTGAGTTTTACAGTTCAGTAGGAACACAGATGAACGTGACAAGTACATTGTTTGACATCTGTGTGTTTGTTAATGCTGTCAAATAAACGCCTGAAAGTATTCCCCGGACTTATGTTATACATGTTAGAAATCAATTTGGTTTTATTATGGAACCAAGAGGTACCACAAGGTTCCATATTTTAGTCAGGTTTATGAGAACCTACACAACATGTTTAAAACTATTTTAAAACCTTGTTCTCTCGAATTACTCCTTTTTACTCCTATCAAAGGTTTTTTTAGACTTTATGAAAAAATCGTAAAATGCTGTTTTGAAATGCCGTTCTAGCACTCATTCATATTGTCTTATAAAAGTCAGTTGGAAAAGCATTTCAAAACCATTTTACCGCCATTGGTGTTGAGGAAGTCACGTAGATCACATGCGAAGATAAATTGGCTTTTTGTAAAAAAGTATATAAAAGTGATTTCTTCCTGGAGAACAATTTCGGAATTTTTTTAAATAACCTTATTGATTTCCACCAATTTTCAAGAAATTAACAATAAATTTATCGAATATAGAAATTTTTTCTCAGATATTATTTACTGCTAAATGAATTAGAGAATTGAACAAAGCTGAATAACAAAAACCAACCACGATATCACAGTAAAGTTTGACAGCTATGGCCATTTTGCCGTATGCTGGCTTGCATAACAGCCAATAGGTTATATGAAGGGTCTCAAGTGGTCGTAACATCTTTCACTAGAACATTTTCAAAATCTGTATGGCCTTTTGAAGTTTTTATCAATTCGTTTTAACAACCGTCTATAGAGTTGTACAAATTTCGGCTTTGAAGAAGCAAAGAGAAGGTCTTGGTAGACTAAAAAGATTTGAAGTGGCGGACTTGTTCCGTCGCTACAACCTACCCCGCAGTGGGATGTTAGGCAAAGATTGACGTCCATGGTTCGAGTACCATTGGATACATGCCCTTTCGCTCAATTTTCAAAAGCATCTGTTAATTTTCCTACCTGCCGCACTCTGACGGAACTTTCAACACTTTCTCTTCACATCTTTCATTCTAGCCAAAAACATTGTTGTTCACCCTTGGTGCCTCATGGTGATGAGCGAACATCTCCTTCTACATCTTTGTATTTTGTTTGTGCTGGCTCTCCTGGTTACAGTTTTGATTTGAAACCTACTAAAGACTGTATTCGATGAAATTTGGACACACGCAATTGTTCGTAACTTTTTAGCGTGTGGGTAAAAATTATTGAAATTTTAACTGAATGTATTTCATTGTGTTGTGTCAATTGTGTAATGAGTTTCGTGAAAATCGGTCGAGTGATTTCAGTGATGGCTTCGAATGAAGAAATAGTGCGCCAACAAATTTTGGGCACTCACTTCGAAAACTCAAACGCTTCTCATCGATGGATCGGAAAACAGCTCGGAATCGCACATTCAACCGTATCTCATGTGATCAAAACGTTCAAGGACCGTAAGACAACCAAGCGGAAAAATGCTAGTGGCAAAAAACGTGGCACATCAAATCCGGAGAAGGCCAGGATGGTATTGAACCAATTTAAGCGTTATCCCAACATTTCGATCAGGGATGTTGCGAAAAAGGCGAAAGTTTCAGTTTGTTTTGTGCAGAAAACAATGAAACGTTCTGGATTACATGTGTACAAGGTCCAGAAGGCACCAAACCGGAGCGATAAACAGAACTCGGTGGCCAAAACTCGTGCAAGAAAACTGTACAGGGAGTGGCTCACAAAACCGTTCTGCATTGTGATGGACGATGAGACCTACATTAAAGCCGACACCAAACAAATGCCAGGACAGGAACACTACGTCGCCACCTCTAAGTTGGCCGTTCCGGAGAGTGTACGGAAGAAGAAACTGTCAAAATTCGCCAAAAAATTCCTTGCCTGGCAAGCGATCTGCGGATGTGGCAAAATGAGTCAGCCCTTCATCACCTCTGGGACCGTCAACGGACAAATCTACAAGGACGAATGCCTCCAAAAACGACTTCTGCCCTTCTTGAGATCTCACGATGGCCCGACACTGTTTTGGTCGGATTTGGCATCTTGCCACTATGCCCGGCCCGTCTTAGACTGGTACAAAGATAATAATGTAGTTTTTGTACCAAAAGACGTCAACCCTCCAAACACTCCGGAACTTCGCCCAATTGAAAAAATTTGGGCAATCATGAAGGCAAAAGCTCGTTAAAACTCCAAAACTGATAGAAAATGAACTTGAACTAAAGAAAGTGTGGTTAAAAGTAAGTAAGCAAGTCGGTCCTATCATTGCCAAAATTTGATGAAGGGGTCAAGGCAAAGGTGCGGGCATTTGGGTTGGGAGAAGAGGTTCAATAAACCAATGATGTCAAAACTTAACCATTTAGTAGGACTTTATTTCCAGAAAGTTTGAAAAGAATCGGGCTCAAGGGAAATTTTTGGTGACCTATTTTGTGTGTCCAAATTTCATCGAATACAGTCTTTAACCCAAAAAATAGATTGATTACATGTACAATTAGTGGATGAATTGAAAAAAAAAAAGTAAAATATGTGCACTTATGGCGTAACTTTTTGAAAAAAGCCACATCTTTCCACCATTTTATCACATTTTTCCATGTTTAATAATAAAATATTAAGATAATTTTTAATTCATAAAGAAGTTAATACTATAATAATTAAATCCTACAAGTTTCAGCTTAATCGAATAATTGGTTTTCGAGTTATCACCATCATAAACTCTAAAAACGCTGTTTTTAGAAAAAACGCGTTGAAAGTTTGAATTATAGAAAAATACCTGCTTCGCGCGAAAAAGACGTCTTCAAAAAACAATGGAAAGAAACACCTGGAGTTCAGATTTTTTTAAAAAAGGGTTTCAGGGGCGTATTCTACGGGAAATTTACTAACTTTTTATGCAAAAAAATAAATTTAATTTTTTGGTCATTCTAACTGTGTATCCCTCCTTAAGAAATTACAAAGTGAGAAACACAAAATTCTTGGTTGACTTTAACATGCCTTTTTAAATTGCTCACTTTCAATGCTCACTTAGTTTCAAAGTAGCTTTCTAGTTTGTACCATCTTTGCTTTCGATCTCTATCTTAAACCGAACTGCGAATTACATATCTACTGTCTGCTCCCAGTTATCACTCTACCATTTCCAAACGTTTTAAGTATTCAAACCAAATCGACATGGAGCTTTCATATGGGCCAATGTCGCAAACGTAAACAATGGCTTCTTCCGCAAATTTCTCGAGAATGCTAACCTAATCATAATGAATTACCACGATGATTGCATAGACGAGGAGTTCCCTTCTACAATAGAAGTGCTAGTTTACTTGAACGAGTTTTCATTATCAAGAAATTAGCGAAAGAAGCCATTGTTTACGTGTTGCGACATTGGTCCTATGAAAACTCCATGTCGAACATGGATGATCATTCCAGTAGGTGAATTGAACCGGTCAAGCCACAAGGCTTACCACTAAAAATTAATCTAATCTGCTTAGCACTAAAACGTTGACACTAAAACGTAATAAATACCTTGTAAAAACCTAGATTCGATGCACCGATTCCATGTTACAATCGCTTGTTCAATCTGCCACTCACAAAAAAAAGAAGAAACCACACACTTCCACTCTTCACTCGTTTCTCTGATTACAATCACCCGCCTTTTTCTTCTTCTATTGGATGGCGTAATATTTCATATTTTTCAATCACCTTACAGCTACCCTTCTTCCCGGTGGGTCGTTATTCGGTTTTCCTTTATCCTTCCAATATTTATGCCTTCTCTGGCTCTTCCACCGCAAGCACACGACTAAACCACCCTCTCATAATCCGATCAGCAATTATCGAATTACATGCCCCCAACTCACACGCTCAGAACGCGAACCTTCTTGCACCACTTTGCTCCGCTGGCTTTCGTTCTCTTCTTTGTGTCACTTTTCTTCAATTCAAACACCCGGATGCATTCCTGGTTCGGTGTCACTTTACTCCAGGACGACGAATGCTACGCATCATTCGAAACCTCGACGGCGGAGACACAGAGAGAGGATATCCTTTTTCCCGTGTGGCAGAAATTTTCGAATCAAAACAAATCACCGATAATCCAATAATCACTGGGAGCACTCATACACACGTCTTCTGTTGGTTTCGCGATGTGCATATCCTTTTTTCTACTTTATTTCGGGAATTTAGGGCGTTGATCTTGATTTATTTCCTGCTCACTGCTCCTGTTAGTTTTATTTCACTTCACAGTAGTAAGTCCCATTCGGTTCGCACTGATGCTTCGTTGATTTTTAATCCTCCGAGAGGTTCATTTGCACTCCCCTATTTGGAAAACTCCTGGCTGTGATTCACGGGATATCCCAACCTCTAAGCTGACAGTTGTTTGAGCTGGTTTCTCTTCTCTACCAAAACCACAACGACTCCCGTTAGTTTCAATTTAATCCTAGCCGCAGGCTGCAAAGTTTTTTTTTTGTCAGTTCCTGAGCAAATACGCAAATGCAATAAACGTGGAAAAATACGATCCTAAATTATAATAATATCGAACGACGCATTGGCAAAAAGACGCAAACCTAGCGCAACAACGGCGGCACAATTACGCTCAATCCGAGTCACATCCAATCCCGTTCGCGGCCAGAGGTAAACTGAGCCCTTCCGTAGTCGTCGTCGTTGTCATCAGCCGTCATCATCATCAACATCAAACACATGAACTGCTTCGATGCCACCGCCGTCGATGCTCCGGAATAGGAAGAATGGGTGGCCCGGCGCGGTTCGCCTCATGTAGAAGCATAGAACAGAAAAGAAAACAAGAAAAAACATCGCACGGACGAATCTCCCGCATTGTTCAAACTCTTTCGTGAGAGTCGACTGAATGTCAGAGAGAGGAAGAGAGCCGATCAAAACTTCTCGCGGTTTACACAGCATAAGGTGGCATCAGACAGCATTTCAGCAAACAGGGCCAGCACCGGTGCGGCAAAAAGATGGGCAAAAACATTATGCTTTGCTTTCGTTCTCGGCGTCGTAGCTCCTGATTTTCTATTCACAACCCCTAATTTAAAAAATAAACACTGTTTCATGGATTGCAGCAGCGCGCGTTGCAGCCCGTTGCAGCTCGCAGCCCTCGGAGTCGAGTTTGGCACAGTGAAGGGGGTTTATTTTAGGCTGTATTCAGAGGCCTATCGCAGCCCCGGATGAGTGAATTCGATGGGAAGAAGGGATTTATTGCGCGCAAAAAAATTTAACAGAACTCAGCTTGGTTAGTGTCTGGACGTGTGTAAGGGAAGATGATACCCAATGATGCTTTGAGATAAAATGGGATGAGTAGGACAACCTACCGTGGCATTTTACCTCACGGCTGCATTTTGTACCGTAAAACGGGGTAACATTGATAACCCTTTTCAATTTTTCGTACACATTTCGTCTAGAAAGGCCAGCTTCTAGGGCGGTCCAACCGGTAGTAACGAAACCAGTAATACCGGTATTACCGTTCAATTTTAAAGACCAAAATTACCGGTAACATTTGCAATTCAAAACATGAACAAAAATTCACCCACACTGACAAAACTACTAATGCATCATCAATCATAGTAATCCATGAGTCAACAGACAAAATTTGACAGCTCTATTAGTCCAACTCTAACCGTTATGGCAGAAACAGTGCAGCAACTCCGTTCAGAAGTTTGAAAACGGACATCGTGCGGTACTTTGTGGACGCCGGATACGCCCGTTCCGGCATCTACAACATCATGGCACTATTAGACAACAATCAGAGCATCGAAAGAAAACCCGGGTCCGGACGGCCGAAGATCCTGAGCGACAACAACCTCCAAAGGATGCTGAAGAGGAAGACCGGGGAAAAGTGGCTACATCGCTGCGTGCGCTTGGCTGGAAGGTCGGTTAAAACCGGCCAAACAGTGAAACAACGTCCACTGGTTTCGGAGTTGCAGTCAATGACGCCGTTGCAGCGACTGAATCAGATGGTCAACTCGAGTTTCCCGGTGAATCGCGACGTGGCGGTTGTGATGGACGACGAGTCCTATCTCACCCTGGATGGCAACGGCTGGCAGGGCACTTCGTATTTTACTTTCCCCACGTGAGCGTGGACGTGAGCGCCGAAGAGAAGTTCCTTTCAAACACCAAGTTTTTCGAAGAAGGTGCTGCTGTGGCTGACAATCAGCGAGAAGAGGATGTCAAAGCCACTCTTCTTACGCTCCGGACTGGCGGTGAACGGGGAAATTCATAGTAGAAAATACCTGCCGGAAGTTGCGTCGTTCATCAAGAAATACCATAAGAGCGAAGACGAATCACGTGGAATTATCCAGCGTTTTTTAATGGCTCTGACATAGGATTCGAACCTGAAATTTTGGAAAGTGCTTGATACTGAATCCGTGGTTGATCTCACTAGGCCATGCTGACTCGTGAGAATATGCTCGATTCATGCGCATAAAGTTATTGCTCTTGACCGCACTTTGAATTTTATTTTGGGATATATAATTTTTTCCCGCCCATTCCAGGATCGTAGTAAACCGTGCTGAAAATCTGACGTGTAATTTTTTTGTGCTGAGTTTTGCTCTCTCGAAAATGCATATTTTTATATTGATTTTGAATTAATTTAAAGTCTGCACATTAGTGAACAGTGTAGATTATACGATTTCGAATGCATTTCAACGTTAAGTTCGGTTGGTTTTTTTGATAAAATCTGTCTGAAGAAAGTTTCGCGGAGTGAACATTTGCTTTGATAAATAGTGTTGAAGTCCACCGGGAATGTAGTTGAATTTCCAGCGTTGGCCGGAAGTGTATGTGCTTCTACTTAACCAAGTTCCTACGGCCAATTGAAGATCGGGCTTGAAAGCAGAAGGGAAAAGCAACATTTTCGAACCACGTTTCGCCAAGCGGAAAGGTGGATAGTATCAAATTAAATTCTACTAAGTACTTTTACATATATTTGTGTTTGTATGAGTGACCATATTATTTCTGCTTCCCATTCCATATAGATTGAGTGCATTGTGATTATCATTTAACTTGTATATGCATCAAATCTAAAAGTTTTATGTTTGAAGGGTCCAAATCATAGACTATATCATAGAAATTGCGTATGCCTTAATGATGGGACGTATTTGATTCTACTTTAATAATAAGAAGGTTATATCTATAAAATTCATAAACATGCCGGATGGTGACAACAAGATCATTTATTATTGTTTATTTTTCGTCAATTGAGCATTTTTTTACAATTCCATATTTAGAGATATAAACAAGCAATAGTTCTACTGACCATTGACAGTTTATTTATTCAAATATTACATCTATACTACACCTATTGGGACGTCTATATGTTAACATACTTCAATGCATCGCCTTTCTAGTATTCAATATTACAACTGAATTTGCAACGAAAATAAAAATGTCCATCAATATTATATAGTAAGACCAGTGGCATGTGGAAACTATCGATAGGTATAATTTCAACAATTGGAAGGCCTTCAGTTGCTTTGAATGATTATCATTGGTTCCAATTTTCCACGATTTACAATCGAGTGAAATGTTTTTGGATGTTTAGCTGTATCCATTATTAGGTAAACATATTTGTTTTCATTGCTAAGCATACGATTAAAGTACCCTGTTTTAAAATGGTTCCTTTTATCATAACTGCATTTGAACACATAATTTCAAACCCTTTTTTTTTCCTCTGTTCGGGACATAAACCACTGAGACCAGTAATTTGATCTATTGTAGTATATCCCGTGTCCTTTGTTTAGTGCATGTCGATTAACCTCATCACTATTGAGAAATGACGAGGTATTCGGTGTTGTTACAGTTGTCATTGTTCGTTTTGTTGGCAATGAATCAAATTTTATTGAAAGTTTCCGCTATTTAAACCCTTTGAGGAGTGAGAGCACTCTTCAAAGGCGCGCCCCTTTATCAGTCAAAATCAGATTCATTGCAAAGAAAACAAACTATGCTTCCGATTCTTACCATGCATCAGAACCCTAGTCATAACCAATTCAAACTATAGAACATCAAATAGACAATGAGAATTCACATAAATGAAGACTAACCATGTTTTACTTATTCTAAGCTCATCCTCGCACAATTGCAAAACGAGTATTGTCACTTTTCATAAGACATAAAATGTAACAAGGACTAAAATATGTTCCTTTGGCTACAAATAACAAATATGTTCCCTAGTTTGAATTAATTCAGACTAGGGTTCGGTGGTAGATCTGATACCCCGTAACGCACCACGAAAAGGTGATCAACCAGTGTTACGGGTTTGATTGATATTTAATGGTTGAATAAGCATTTCATAGTAGTTTTTCAAACGAAATTCATATAAATTGAACTTTACTTCAACTGAAATTTGAAAACAAAACATCATTTGGCAGTTCATACCATCTGAAAAATAATGAAAATTACAAGAGCTGTAATTAATAAAAGATTTAAATTTCTTGTCATGTGAATAAATAAATCGCATAATTTTCTGTGCAAATAGACACAAATCCAATAATAATGGTTGTCACTCAAAAGTAAACACAATATGATGCGAAATAATGCCTTACAATGCAATATCACATCAAGAGCCTAAAATCACGCGGATTTAATTTTATGGGTTAAAACATTGAAATTTACACGACCGTGAACTGAAAAATAAATGGGTAACTCAATTGTTTGCCTTCTACTACCAGTGTAGATGTTTTAAAAAGCACACAGTCATGAATTGGCTGACATTGACAACGCACGCCGCAGTATATTTCTTTTTTCTTCCGATTATAATTTCAATAGTGAAGGAAGTATTACTTTGTCACAACTTTAAAACATTTGAATGTTTAGCAATGCATTTTGTGCATCGATTTTTACCACAATATCAACATGGAGTGACGATAGAAGACATATTTGGTGGACGGCTATGTTTTTTCAAAAGAGTTTCTCTAAAAGGATGCTTGAATAATACTGATCTTGGGTTTACAATTCTGATTAAATATTTGAATCAAACAATCAATTTTGCACTGTAATAGCAGTTGCTCTCTCTAGTAACATTAAATAGATTTATAAACTTTTAGATTTGTTTTAAGAAATATTTAAAAACCCTTAAAAAAAAGTGTTGTGACTGAAATTTACGTCATGGCATGTAAAATTAAGTGTTAAGTTCTTAGTTAATGTAAATTTGAGGCAAGACGTAAATTTAAGACTTATTAGCCGCTTCGTTTGGGTGCATCTAAAAAGGCCTAATTTTACATTAAATTTTCTAAGTGTGTATAAAAACTGCCATGAAGCATTACTACGTGCAACATATATTTTGGAGCGATGACATGATATGGCAATACTGTTTGAATCATCTCTGTATTTTTTGGATAATGATCCAAAAAATAATGCTTCGGCTTAAATCTTTTTTGAACTGTGATTTGATACAAATTGTGATGATGACTGATTAAATAATGATACATAAAGATGTATATTAAAGTAACGCGATGTGTTCGCAGCAATCCCAGAAATCTGACAAGTTCTTCTTCAATACCCGTTCTTATATTTTCAGACATTCTTTTCTTTTCAGAAAGCGAGTAATGGCGCTATAACCATAAGCCATAGGGAGCTAGGACTATAGTTAATGCTTAAGTCCCAACCGTTTGAAGAGAAATGGAGCATCACATAATTTTCTTAGACTGGATGCTCCCAACGACCATTTTTGAATAAATTTTTGTTCTGTACACCAAACAGGGCATTCTGTTGAACTTTTCTCTCCGACTATTCATTTCCTTTTTCCTTTGATGTCTGCTGAAGGCAACGTGGATTCCCCGTGTCTTCTTAAGGTAGATACCAAATCCTCCCTATCACCAACTGTTGCATGGACGTGGCCAGGTGAGCGATTGAGGAGTGTCTTTGTGGAGATTATTGCGTGAAGAAACGTATCAGTAACTGGGTTCGTTTCATGGTGGCATGCAATGTCTTCAACGAATTATTCCTCATCGTAGCTCCATCCACGAGGTGTGCAAACGTCAATGCTAATGCTAATATAAATTTTTCCCGCCCATTCCAGCAGCAACACCATATTGCATGAGTACGATAAAAGAGCACCTGAGATTGGCTGGTCTTCACGAAATTCATTTCACGCATTATACAAAAATTTGTCATGACAGAATTTATCTAGATATAAAGCAATTTGAATGTTTCATATGTACAATGTTCTATGTACAAAATTTATATTCACGAAACGATTGAAAGCTAATTTACAAAAATAAATTTTCAGTGTGACGCTGTGCATCAAACGGGCAATTAAATGATGGTGATCCACGAGAAACTATCATCGGTATAAACTAGGAATGAATCTGTAGATACCTGCCCATCGGAGATTCGCCTAGTTTTCATATCAGCGACGCCTGCACCACGGCTGCTAACTCGTCACAAAAAAAGCCCGCTTGGTCACAAGAAAGCTCGCCCGCCGAGAAATACCAGTTTTGGGACTTGGCAATTTAAGATGAATGGTCTAAGGTGAATTCAAATAAATTGAAGAACTTCACAACTTCTATGCCTCGACGATTGGAAGCAGTCATAATGAAAAAAGGCGGAGTGGAGTCGATCTGCGACGTGACGTTCTGCAGTCCTGAGCTGTCGAATAACTGAATGGTGAAGGATGGCAATTCAGAGCGACCACTTGGAAGAGAAAGAAGAGCACCCATTCCCTTCGTCGCGGATGCAGGACATCATACTTTGATGAAGAAGTATTTCGAGAGCCACATGGGCGGGAACAGAACATGAGCAAAATCCACGACTCGTGCGGTGATTAACTCGTAGCGCTACTTACACGCATCCGCAAAGGACAAACCTAGGAATGGGAGATCGCCGGTGTATTTGTGGACAGAGTGGATTCGTAAAATTTACCTTCACGCAAGAAGGAGGATGCAGAGAGCGCGGTCGTACGAGATAAAGGTCAGCACAAGAGCCTGCTTCGAGTTCTTTTGTTCGAAAGCCAATGAGAAACCATGGGCTCAAAGCCAAAAGTTACTCTTTCCCCGCCATGAGTCGAGTCTCTGGCCTCTCACCGCCGTGGAATTGACCCATGACCAGCGTTCCAGTATTGCAGACTGTCATGGAGGTGGAAGAACAGCTGGAAACGCCGAACATTCGCAATCACGTGGGCGATCCCAGACGCCTGGACACGCCAGACTCGACTTCTGCTACAAAATACAGGGAAGCAATCGGGCGATCTATCGGCATAACGTCCGATATGCTTGTTGGATACGACGGATAAGGTGCTGGAGAGGTTAATCCTCAACAGATTGTCAAAGTACACGGCCTGTCCAAAAATCAGTTAGGCTTCCGTAAAAGTAAGTCATCCGTGGTTGCCATCACCAAGACGGCAAGGTGATTTGGAGAAGGGGAGTTCGCTAATGTGCAGTGGTCATCCTGAATGTGAGAAACGCGTTAAGGGGGGATATACAGTTAAAACGAGAAAAAAAAACTCAATTTTGAAATAAAAAATTCAAGGGAAAGTTTTAACTCAAATCAATCGAAACTTTTTTACATTTATAAGTGTATTCATGTAGTATACAAAATTTTTTTTTTTCTAAATTTGTCAACAAAATGGCGGCCGTTAGAGTGCATTGAAAAAGTCATTGCATTTTGCTTGTGCTGGCTCTCCTGGTCGCAGTTTCGATCTGAAACCTGCTTACCCAAAAAAAATACATGAATTACATTTACAGTTAGTAGATGAATTACAAAAAAAAAGTAAAAAGAAATAATTTGCACTTTTTACGTAACTTTTTTGAAAAAATCCACATTTTTCCGCCATTTTATCCCATCTTTCCGTATTTTATAACAAAATATTAAAATATTTTTTAATTCATATAGAAGGTTATACTATAATAAAGAAATCCTATAAGTTTCATCTTAATCGAAATATTAGTATTCAAGTTATCATCGGCATAAACTCCGAAAATGCAGTTTTGAGAAAAAAACGCGTTGAAAGTTTCAATTATCGGTCTGCACGCAAAGAAGGCGTCTTCGAAAAACGATGAAACGAAACACTTGGAGTTCAAATTTCGAAAAAACAGTTTCAGGAGCGTATTAAACGGGAAATTTACTAACTTTTTATGCAATAAAAAATTATTGAATTTTTTGGTCTTTCTAACTGTATATCCCCCCTTAAATAGCGCCAGAAGGGAGGGTATTGCCGTCTCCGTCTCCGATTTTCTGGGTACTTGTACAAGATTCTGGGCAACTACTTCCAGAATAGGGTACTGGTATACATACTGCGGTGGGTTTGGAACCTGGGTCCGGTGCCATGGAACAGGTTGAGGTTGAAGTTCTCTAACAGGGTAAAGATAGTCAGCTTAGCCGACGACATCACCCAGTCTATGGAGAGTTACAAAAATTGTGGGGTTAACGGCCACGCACTAAATCGACAGTCAACACAGCCCATTAAAATGGGCGATGTAGCTCATCGAAACTTCCGGGCAGCCTCTAAGCATATTACTATGAGGTACCAGGTGGTCATCCACTGATTGCCTGTCGATCTGTCAAATTAGGAAGACGTCTGCATTATCAGTTATCAGTTATCTCAAATTATAATATTCTGCCCACTACATCACAAAACATTGCGATTGATTGAGCGGATTGGAGCGGAATGTAATAGATCCCAAGGAAGAAGGGGAAAGGCTTGATTAGTTCTTCAACTATGCAAAACTCAGGTTTCATTTGAATAGAATCCCTAGCAAAGGAAAAATAAATCAAGTCTGGTACCATATAAGTAACTCAGATCTGTTATTCCAGATATCGTTTTGATCTCCGATGTTCACGCATAACAAATTTAGTTATCACCATTGGTTAATTTTGTTATCATATGTTATCATGTTCAACATACTTTTTTTACGAATGTTATTAGTTTATAGCAAAACTATAAATTTGACATGCACATTAAATAAAAAATTATGCTTTTATAAAAAAATCAGTTATAAGCGTGAGAATTTGATTTCAAATTGATAAACTAATTTGAAACTTTTTCAATAAATTTGCTTACAATGAAGGACTTGTTATCCACATATTCGCAATGATAACAAAACTACCTACTATGATATTCAACGAGTATTTTTTTGTTATTCATTCTGTTATTTTAGCAGTTTATTCAGCCTCAGTGATAACATATTTAGTGTTCAAAAAATGATAACCTGGTATTAGAATTTTTTATCAATTTGGTATAATCCTTTGCTCGGGAAACCCCTACTAGAAAGAGAATCTGTCTTCAGCGTCAAGTCTCCTGACACCATCTTCATCGTTGTGGAAGCCTGACCAAGTTTTTGGATGGAAAATGTCTTAACTTTACGTGTTTTTTCCAGCGATTGGTTGTGCAATATTGGTTTATGTACTAAAGCAGTAATTAATACCGATACAAACTTGAATACACAAAAACATTACCTGCATCGTTGGTACGAGCCACCTCTGGCGACATGTTTTTTACAGAATGGTAACACTTAAAGCATTGCTTACGTCCTTCAATTACTTGCGGAATGAACTGATTGAACTTATCATGAAAAATAGCTGATACGGGTTTCAGCTGCTTGCCATGAGCATTGGTATGCAAATTCAAAGGGATACACCGGGAAAATTCTACTTTTGAACGTGATTCTGGGTGTGACAGCATATATGTATTATTTTTGGCTTCATTCTGACTAGTTCTCTTTCACTATCCGATCTTATATTTGCAGACATTCTTCTCTTTTCAGAGAGCGAGTAATGGCGTTATAACCATAAACCATAAGGAGCTAGGACTATAGTTAATGCTAAAGTTCCAACCGTTTTGAAGAGAAATGGAGCATCACTTAACCTTCTTAGACTAGATGCTCCCAACGACCATTTTTGATTAAGTTTCTGTTCTGTACACCAAACAGGGCATTCTGTTGAACTTTTCTCTCCGACTATTCATTTCCTTTTTCCATTTTATATCTACTGAAGGCTACGTGGGTTCCCCGTGTCTTTTTAAGGTAGATACCAAATCCTCCCTATCACCAACGGTTGCATGGACGTGGCCAGGTGAGCGATCGAGGAGTGTCTTCGTGGAGATTATTGCGTGAAAAAACGTATCGGTAACTGGTTGCGTTTCATGGTGGCATGCAAAATCTTCATCGAATTATTCCTCATCGTAGCTTTATCCACGAGGTGTGCAAACGTCAATGCTAATGCTAAAGCAGCGTTTGGGAAAATTCTACTGAAACAAAAAAAACGTTCAGATCAGTGATTGATCGCTCAGGTATAGGCAGAAAACGCTAATCTAGGCGGGTCTTGAAGAGAAGTTTGTATTTCAGCAGGACAATGACCTGAAGCTTGCTGCTAAGAAGACCAAGTATTTCTTGCGGTCTTGTCGGATCAAACCACTGGAATGGCCTCCTCAAAGTTTCCACTATTTTGAAGCCCTGAAGCGCGCCTGAGAAGAGCTTGAACCACAGAACCTAAGGAACCTGATGGAGAGCATGCAAAACCCAACACACAACGGTGTCGAATAGTCGCTTGTTCAAACAAATTTGGAGAAACTATTCAGATTTTTAGAAGAAAGAGCTGAACAACTTCTCCAAATTTGTTTGAAAAAACAGTTATTCATCATTGATGTTTGTTGGAAAGCGCTGGTTCTGAAGGCCAAAGAAGGACACATACATAATTAAAATGCTTTTCTTTTGCTTAAATTTATCTTCCCGGGAGCCAAAATGAAGTGGGCATTTTTTTTGTCACAGTTCATTATTTTTCAACACAAATTGATTTTTTTTTCAAGTCGAACTCTTGTTTTTATTATTATTATTCCATAAGTAAAACTTGAAAAGAATATGAAAAAAAGATATTCAAATTACTACAATATGTTTACTTTAATTTGAACCAAACAAATGAGAGAAATGAAAAAAAGGAGGTGACATTTAATAATGCCAAAAATCCCACATTCGAAATTTGGGTTCCTTTGCTTGATCAGTTCTCGAGTTATGCAAAAATATGTGTATCATTTGTATGGGAGCTACCCTTTAAGAGAATTAAGGGGTCTCAAACTATCTTAAGAACCTTTCCCTGATTCCAAAAACTTCTCCAAACAAAATTTCACGCTGATCGGTTCCGTGATCTCCAAGTCTATAAGGTTCCGACAGATACACTGGAAGTTAATTTTAGTTTATATTACAAAATCGACAGTAATACTCTCGATGAGAAACTGATTTTGTTGTTTATATGAAGATACATTCGTAATTTATTGCATGCGCAACTGTCAAAAGCACGAAGCTTTTGTTGACATAGAAAGAACATTCGTACATTGTACGGAAACAATGCAAAGAGCTACGAATATTTTGTTACAAATTAAAAGAAACGTCTCTCTGGTGGTTGCATGAAGGACTGACAGATCTACTTTATCGATTCAAATGTAATTGACAAAAAAGCACAACCACGTGGAATTGTCCAGCGTTTTTTTATTGTTTCAGACATGGGGTTCGAACCTGAATAATTGGAAAGTGCTGATTCTGAATCCGTGGTTGATTCACTAGGCCACGCTGACTCGTGAAAATAATCTTGATTAATGAGCATGAAGTTATAGCTCACGACACCGCTCTGATTTTTATTTGAAGCAGAAACACCATCGTGCATGAGTGCGGTATAAAAGAGAAGCAGCGATTGGCTGGTCATCACGAAGTTCATTTAGTGCATTTTACAGATAAAAAGCATTATGAATGTTTCATACAATATACGAGACATTTGTTCTATGTACAAAATCCATGTGTACGAAACGCGTGAAAGTTGCTTTACGAAAATAAATTTTCAGAGTAGACAGACAGACAGACAGACCGACCTCATAATTAAAATAAGTTTTGATTAGATGCGAGTTCCTAGAGTTACATTTAATGTCAGTTTGAATTATTTTTTTAAATAAAATTATGAATTTTATAAAATGATATCAATTATCATTATAATATGCACTTTAATTAAGAATTTAAAATTAATGTGTTATGCAAATTATACATCGAGACGGCCGCGAGTAATCAGTTCTATCCCCCTAACTTTAGTTTTAAGGTAAATGATGTATGCAAATATAAAAACTTGGCTCTGTAAAGTTCGATTGAGCCTGTACAAATAAATGATTAATAAAAAAAAATGCACTGAAAATTTATAAACAAAGCATTGATTAAACTAGAAGGGAATCATTTTACCGATACTATTCATATAATTAAGTTTAATGAATCTCTGTTGGACAATTAAAAACCACTTTTGTACAAGTTTAAGCTCGGTAGTTTGTATGTGTCTTTTGAGAGCTACTTAGTGATTAATAAAGTGATTGTTTTGGCAGTAATATCTAATTTTGTTGTTGTCAAAAATACGACAAATCATTCAATGGAATCACATCAACGATAAATGTTACCCCGGTAATCAATGTTACCCCGTTTCACAATAAAACTCTTTCCTACTTTGCCAGGTTGGTGATCGAAATAGACGTGAGGGATTGAGCTGAATTTGGACATGATAATATGACGCCAAAGGGATGGTGCATAAAATTATTCCTTTACGCTTCGGTTGAAATCCGATTCAGCTGTTTGTCGTCCCCCGAAACATCAGAACCAGGGTACTTGTTGATGCAAGTTAAATCGATCAGATGACAGTGCTCGATAAAGAGGGCTGTTCTTCGGGGTAAATGTGTTTGTTTAATAGATCATTGAATTTGTTGGTTTAGATGCTACCGTGCTTACAGTGATATTCTAAAAAATATTTGTAAAATAGCGATCGCACACTATCGTTCAAATGCCCATCCACTTGTTTTCAACTTGCATCTTTCAATTTCACAGCCTGCTGTACTCTAACGGAACTATCAATACTTTTCTTCGTTTCTTTGTTCAAGCAATAAATTTCCGTCCACTCCTAGAGCCTCTCGTGTTGATGGGAAATTATCTGCTTCTGACAAATTTCATCATAGATTGTTATCCCTCGTATTGGGAGAATACAAAAACCAACAAACAAACTGTATCTATAGCAAAAAATAACAGCAGCAACATACTTATCAAGGCTAATTTCGGCTTCACCTACTAAAATCAAAAGACCTCAACATTAAGCATCATCAATTTCGATGTAACAACCTATCTAACACACATATGAATGGAGATAACAAGAGCATACAACCATTCCGAAATTTGGCGATACCTCGGAAGCACATTTCAACAATTCGGTATCATTCCCCAAGTCTGGTGGTGATGATTCTAGTAACGTCGTTGTCGGTGCGTGTCCCGTACTGCTCTTCATTTGCCACCGTAATAAAATCACACGAACAATGCCGCAAATTGAATAACGCTTTTCAAAACGAGCTTCAAAATCAGATCAAAGCTCGTCGCAATCGAGACTCGCAGCACCAGAGCACATCTGTCCCAAAAAGTGATACGTAATAGCATAAATAATGCGATACGATGTCCTGTTTCATTCTATATATTTATAAGGGTAAACCTCCTGAGGTGACTGTACCTGGCGAGAGTATGGTGGAAATTCCACTGCAAGAGCCTTCACCCTATTGCACAGAGGAATGTTTCTGCTCTTCTGTTCTAACTTTCCACTGAAGGGAGAAGGGGAGAGCGGGAGAGATAGAGGTCCAGGCCGACCGTTCATTAATGCAAAGGTAGGAATATTGGAATCACTCGTGCTGGCCTATGATGCAAAGTTGATTTCCCCCTGTGTACCTTTCCGGCTATATTCATATCGGTGGGTTCCGTTTTTGGAACAATGAATCGAAAATATACAAAACCTGATTCGAAATTTTAGCTCCCTTTGTTTCCAACTTGTCAGCACACCGGGAAGGGAAGGTCCCCGGGATGTTCCTTTTTGTCCTTGTGATGTTGTTTTATTTGTTTTCCGATTGGCGGCGGAAGAAAAGGGATATGGAAGGTGCGAACGGAAAGACGGCGGACGTGGCAAAGATTATGATTCGGAAATTATGAATTTAAGTAAAATTTACGAGCGTTCGGAGGAACAACTGGAGAAACCGACCGAACTGAAACTTTTTCGCTGAGTCGTCGGATTGTCTGGATTCTTTGGGACCACCCACTGGCTGCCTTATTGGTGTGTTCAAGGAAATGGGGTCGCCGATGCCCTTCAGAGGAAACCTCACCATCCTGCGGTGTGTGTGTGTGTGTGCGTGTGATACGAGCGTTGGTTCGGAAATAACTCTTACCCCCTGATTAGGAGATGATTTATTTCACAATTACTACCCGTCGAGACGAGCGTTAAACGATGAGGGTTTGCAAATCAGGTTTGTGTAGCTGCGGAAGAGTGGGGATTAAATTTGAAAAACGAATGTTGTGAACAACGTACAGTTTTGTCCTGGTGGAAAACAACAAGTCTATTCACTTGGGTAAACATGATCGAACGACCCCATCCACATTGATATTTGAAAACTCAAATATTACCTTCTGTTACTGCTTACCAACGTAGTATTTAGTAGTGCCTAGACTAACTATGAAGATGAACAGTGCAAAGAAACACTTTAAGATCAGTAAAACTTCTTCTATCGGACCCATATCCATAATCCGGTACGTTGATACAAAGAAATCACACGATTGTTCGATAAGGTCCGACCGTAAAAGAAACGTAATTGACAACATAAAACACACAAGTTGCTCTCGCACAAACTCCCCTGGACGGACGAAAAGTACCCAGCAGAAATCAGGACAAAAATGGCTAATCCCCAAACGACGACGACGAGGCAGCAGAAAAAGTCCCATAAACAAATAGCATATGCCATTTTTCTTATCCATCCTCATTCATAAAGCAAACGTTGTCGTCGTCGTCGTCGTCGTCGGTCGGTCGGTTCCGTTGTCTCGTAAGAGCCCTAAGACAGTCGGAATAGGCCAAGAAAAGCGTGAAAACGAGAATAAGCCAGAAGATATCTATCTTGTTTATCGTTCGAATTAATGCCGCCTGTTTTTTTTTTTGACTGTTCATCCGCAACAGTCGGTCGCCTAGACGAACATCCCAGCAGCGATGGCATCGGTTTCCGAAACAATGTGTGATAGAGGCTAGGTGTGTGTGTTTGTGTGTTTGTGTTCGCGCACGCGATGGCACAGATTATTGGAGATCATAAACATACATTGATAGCGCACGGCCCAGGAGTCACGATTCAACGCTCCGCAAGCAAAGGGAAGAAAGTGGCCTAGTGCCAATTGCAGTAGTTAGAACATATCCGTATGTCTGCTTGCGCATTTGAGATAGGAAAGGGCACAGTTGATGCGTCCCTTTTCCATTATGGCGGTGGGGACAACAAGTAGGCGGATTTGATAGACTCGAAGTGGCACACGTGTGTGTTCACAAGAATGGATCAGACGATATCTTGCGTTACATTTGAAAAAGCCTAGTAGATCGGTTGCCAGCAAGGCTTTGTGCACAAATTACGTAACGCATGAACGGGAGGGAGGGGGTTGAGCAACCGTTACTTATTGTGACATATGGGGGAGGGGGTTTTAAAATCGTTACGTAACAAAATAACCAATTTTAAATAAAAATCAAAAGTGAATAACCAATTTGCATTATTAAAATTGCCTGTGTGCCAAGCAAAGTAGGAAGTAGCAAGTAGAAAAGGGTTAATTTATACTAGTTAAGAACTATGTTTGAAAATTCTGGGAAAACCCCACGTTTAATACGTCAAATGAAAGCTTTCAATCCATATTTTGAAGGAAATATTTCGGAACTGATCCAAAACTTTGCCACGTTTACCATAACTGGAACACTGCACCAATTATCGCCATGGTTTCAAGTTTTGGTTCCTTTGATGGCCAATCACATGTGTTCCTTATGTGTTCCTTCACCGTGTGGCGATAATAAAAACACATTTATGACCAAGTGGTTCAAGAAATCTGAAATTTTAATCCTAGAGGGTTTGAGCTGTTTAAATTTTAAGAAAAATGGATTATGTCTATCTATTGATATCCAACCAAATTCTAAAGCTTCGCTGAATGGAGACTATTTAAATGTGATCTTCTAAATGAATAGTATCTTATGACAATTTGAATCCACAATTGGTGCAATTTTCATACATCGTACATAGGTACGCTGAGAAATGTATTGTTCTGTATATGTTCAACACGGCTTACCTATATAATTTTAATTTATTCAAACAATACCCATTTAATTTTTGATTATTATTATTTTGGTTCTTAAAGTGCAGCTAAAGGAGGCTTTTATTGAAAACAAAAAGCATTTATTGTTGAATCAAAACATAAGATTTTCGGAAACAATGCACCTTTGCATTGATTCGACCAAAGCGAGTTGAATTGAAAAATAAAATATTGTGTTTTTTATTAGAACCATTGAAATAATAAGAAATTAAGTTAAATTTGTTGTTGATTGTTTATACTACAAAATTATTTTGTTGAATCAATAATGATTTCTGTTAGAAATTTTAATTGACTAACAATATTGGATTTCAATAAGAAATTTTGGTGTTTCAAATATATGATTGCATCAAACTAAGACAAAGTGTGGTTTGATTTAATACACAAGAAATGTGCGTTCAATCACCCAATATTCCTCTGCGTGTAGCCTACATCAAGTGCACTTGTTACGGCGTCTGTTGTTCTATGTTTCTGCCGTCATGAATTAGTCGTTCACAGAGCGCCCTTATTCATGCACTGCACGGATCAAACGGAAAATTGATTGGTATAAAAAAAAAAAAATTATAATAACACTAGTCGGCAGTGTTTCACTCCCTTCAAGTATACATGTTGAGATTTATAGATTTCGCCATGCTGAATTCAAATATGGGCTCAGAAATGCTGTAACACGTCCAGTTTTTGAGAAAAATGTGATTAAAATTCACAAAAACACGTATTTCTGTAGTAATATGATCTACCTCATCAACAACCAGAATATTGGCTCTGCCCTTTGCAATTTGGACTTGATTTTATGGAATGGATCTCCTTGAATCCATTCGTGAATACAGATTTTTGGTAACACGTAAGATTAATGAAATAAACCGGGTTTCATTCAAAATTACGAATTTCATAAAAATCAAGATTTTCTATTTTGAAAACATGAATTTCAGCTCCGCCCTATGAATGCTGGGCTTGGATTTTGTGAAATGGATCTCCTGAATCCATTCGTGAACACAGATTTTTCGTAAACGTAAGATTGATGAAATAAACCGGGTTTTCATTCACAAAATTACGAATTTTCATGAAAATCAAGACCCGTCCATTAATTACGTCGCTCAAAAATACAGATTTTTAACCCCCTCCTTTCTTTATCACATTTTTTGTATGGATTTTTGAAATTTTTAGTATGCATCGTCGACCAACCACCCCCCCCACACCTCCTCTCAAAGCATAACGTAATTTATGAACGATCCCTTTAGCTGTGCCTCTTTGAGTATATTGAGTATATTGATGTTTCTTCTTACAGCAGTTTGGGAACTGAAGACCTTTAAAATTCATTCATTAATTCAAAAGTCAGCTGCACAGAGCCCTTCAGAAACGCCTCATTAAATACTCTATTCGGCAGTGCCGTATTTTTAAGTTAGGATAGGAGTGAGCAAGAGAGCATTTAAACACGCAAACACTCAAAAAACAAAAGAATATACAGAGACAATAGACTCTGTGTTAGTCACTATTGCTCGAGAGAACGAGGAAAAGATATGATAAAAAAGAAAGCAAGAATCCTCAAGCACGTAGCTTAATGCGGCATTTTGTAGAGCTTTTTGACGTTTAATTTGCGCACACTACTGCACGATTGGAATCGAAGCAGTGCGAGTGAGAAGTCATTAATCATTAGTTAGATTATAATAATCGCAATAGAGTTTATATTATGCATTGCATAAAATACTGTTGCGATCTTTTAGCTAGAATTATGTTATATGAATAAAATTTTGAACTTGTTTGTAATACTTTAAATAATTTCAAGACGTTTTAGTAAAGTTGCTGAACTAATATTTTAACAGTTTTATAGTACGTTCGCACTACTGCTTGTTGTACGTGATATAGAGTATTTTGATATCAGCAACTATACATTTAGTTTTCACTGGAAATAATGAACATTTCATTTGATGTCAAGATACTCTATATCACGTAATATAAGCTGTAGTGTGAACGCACTATTGAGAACATCCAGTAACCTGAATCAATGCAGTACAATGAGTGCAATGTTTTTCGTAATCTTTTTAATAGCTAAAAGTTACTTAAATGAAATTAATTGACTAATGTTAGCAATCTTTACTAATTTAAAGTTACTCAAATGAAAATTAAACATATTAACAACAACAATAACAGTTTTTGTGATGATTTTATCACAATTGAGAAATAGGGGGGGGGGGGGCGTGAGCGTTACGTAATTTAAGGGGGGGAGTCTGGTCACGTGTTACTTATTGTTACATAGGGGAGGGAGGGGGTCCGAAATCCCGTTTTTTTGCGTTACGTAATTTGTGCACAAAGCCCAATAGCATATTTCATAGAATTCAATGTTCAATGTACAAGCTATCAACGCCTTCTCCCGTCCCTCCCGAATCTCTTCAATGGTTTTACCTTGATAATGCAACCTACGCGAGATATGTGCAGTTGTGCTGATGTCTAGAAACGATTGCGGCTTGTTTTGGGAGTTCTTCCAAGGCTAATTATGCTACTAGACGAATTGTAACAATGCTACCGAACGATCGTATTAGCATTAGCATTAGCATTGTCGTTTGCACACCTCGTGGATGAAGCAACGATGAGGAGTAATTCGTTGAAGACATTGCATGTCACCATGAAACGAAACCAGTTTCTGATACGTTTTTTCACGCAATAATCTTCACGAAGACACTCCTCGATCGCTCACATGGAGACGTCCATGCAACCGATGGAGATAGGGAGGTTATGGTATCTACCTTAAGAAGACACGGGGAACCCACGTAGCCTTCAGTAGATATCAAAGGAAAAGGGTAATGAATAGTCTGAGAAAATAGATGAACAGAATGCCCTGTTTGGTGTACAGAACAAAAAATGGTTATTTATAAATGGTCGTTGGGAACATTTAGTCTAAGGAAGTTATGTCGTGCTCCATTTTTCTTTGAATGGTTGAGACTTAAGCATTAACTTCAGTCGAAGCCACATATGGTTTATGGTTATAGCGCCATTACTCGCTCTCTGAAAAGAGAAAAAAGTCTGAAAATGCCCATCGTCATCTAGCGGTAGGGACTCAATTAATTAATTAATTAATTAATTAATTTCCTAACTTTGTACGGCTGATTCGTTACACACTCTCTGGAAATAGAAAATTTTAAAATGGAAATGCCTCACCCAATTCTTCTTCCGAATAACACCCGGAAAGCATACCCATACACTATTTCTAGACTAACATTTGAAAAGGGCGGAAGAGCCAAAATGTAAACAAATCATATTATATTATGTTTAGATTTAACAATTTCAGAACAACTAATTTACCTTGACAATGACATCAAAATCATTTATGCACATTCTTAAACAAGAAGAATAATTTATGGCATCCTTTCGAATCACACATTGCTTTAGTTATTTAGCTGTTCCGCCACTTGTTTTGAGTTTGCTTCAAATCCTGGCAAAAAGTTCAATATTTTAGGCAAACACTATTCTAATCATCATATACTTATTTCGACTTAAGCTTACAATATATATTTTCGAATTTTATGCGTATATATTAATTTATTTTTATTAAAACTTGGAAATAACCACTACGCCCTAATCACTGAGCAGAAGTCATTTCGCCACATATTTTCACCCGTTATAAATTTAAATTGGAATTATGCCGTGGAGATAATGTTGTTGATTTCCATTGAGTGTTGTTACGCCGTCGATAGGTTGCTATGGATAACGTTTCATGGAGCTTGATTTTGCTTCACGCTGAAGAAAACAAGTTCAAATTGGAAAATGCCAAGTTAGTGCTGAGAATTTATCAATTAAGTACAGGTCAAATGTGTTCTTAACGCGGATATAATTTTTAGAAACGACAACGGATACAGCGGGTTTTATCGACGGCCGGAGTTCAGCTTGAGTGCATATGAGGTTATAAATGGGAACCCTCATTTTCACTCAACTCTTTCACATGAAGGTCCAACAGGGTCCGAATTTAATTCCTCCGGCAGATGGGTGCATCTCAAACCACGTAAGGCTGGGTCGTACGCACGGTCGATCCGTTTTTGACGTTCCGTTCGTCGAATCGTATCGCGTGGATACCGCACTGCTAGCATCTACTACGGAAGGTAAAAACTTTCAATACAAACCGATTCATTTGTTAAGATTTGTTTTTCCTGAACCTCTCCTCTCCCGACAGAATTCTTCTATACCAGTGCCAATGGTGCTAGCTCATCATCGGAATCCTTCCGTGCAGTTCCGATAAGAATTCATTCGGCTACAGATTCAGCATTCAGCGAACAACGATTTCATGATCTCAGGCCTTTAGATTTGTCACGAATGAATGAATCGGCTGTATCATTTGCTGATGTTTTGTCATCGACGCCTATTTCTCAATATGGAGTCCCAAGAAACTTACGACCATTGATGTCTCGTATTGAAGAATCTCCTCTTGATTGCTCCATTCGTAACGCAGAAGTCGATCCTTTAAACTTGGTAGTGAGAACATCACAACCACAAAGTTTTACACCGAAGATAAAACGTGCTCTCGACTTCACCTGCCGCCGTAAAATATGTATGTTTTGCCCTAATTAACTCACTTATTAGGTTAGTTGTATTAATTTATCTTATTCTTACAGCTGGGCTGACAACACAATCAACAATCCCTGCAAGGGAACAATTTCAAGGCCATATACCTTATTCTGCGGACTCAGGAAACAATTTACCAATACTCAATGGAAATAAAGGCGTCACCAATTGATGGTATGTTGAGATGTACAATTTATTGAGTGGAAGTTCACTTATTATGTAACGAAAAAAGAAATATTTATCCAGCGATTTGAATATAAGTAAAATGTACGAATTGAACGGTACTAAATGCAATAAAGATTCAAATTTTGGCTTTAGAAAGCCAAAAGCTGACACCTGCGGAGAGTGCGATCGTTTAAAAATTCTCATGAAACAGGTGAGCGATGAAGTTTATAAATCGCAGCGCACTATTAGCGACGTTATGTTTAACGCATAGAACAGGAGAAAAATCCTCCATGGTCACCAAAACCGTAATTGATCCAGCCCACAGGTCTCCTCATTCGATGTCGCAGCTTTGGTTCCATCGCGTTGTCTATGTCCATGACTGTAAAAACATGATTAAGAATCCATAATTCAAATAGTACAATAACAAAAATGTTCATTTGATAGAATGAACTCTTACCTCTAATTTTCCTAGTAGTACCTAGACTCATCTAATAAGTAAAATTAACTGTTTTAGTATGGTAACACTGGGTCGTAATTCCTCGCCACTTGATTAGTGTTACTGAAGAGCGTAGGCGTAATAGCAAATAAGATGCCAGAATGTCATAACTTAACGGCATATTTCCAGTGATAGCTGTTTAACAGGCGAAAAACCTAAGGCGTAGTAACACTCTAAGATTAAACAGGGCGTATTTTGGTTTTTATCAATTTTTAACTCAATAAAACCTATTTCTGGATAAATTGTGTGAAAAGGGTAAACACTGCATTATTACACAAAATCTGAGCACAAAAAATGGTTCGTTGGAGCTTTCTATGGAAAATAGGATTTGATTTTTGTATTCCAATCTTTGCCTCCAGTTTTCTCGGTTTGGTGATTTTGGAATACCGCCCTTTTCAAATGTTAGTCTAGATTTCTCCATCGGTTAAAAATCTTCTGCTTTGCATCCTGCTATGCGCCAACTTTAGCTCGCCTGAAATCCTCCGCGAACCAGATTTTTTTTTTTGCACTTCTCATTTACCCAAGGGTGGAATGATTTGACCTTTCAAAACTACGAGAACTCGGCCACCCAAATAGTTTCACAAAAAAAACGTTCATTAAACAACTCAAAACACGTAAATCCGGAAGTAAATTTGAAAATTTGACGGGAGAAAAAATATTTGCTGCCATCATCAAACAAGGCACACTTTGATCTCCAACAATGCTACCGGACTATCAGATCTTCCTAAATTCACGATCTCAGTTGTAATGTGGATATCGAAACTTGTTCCAGCATAATAGAAAGGGATTAAACGGAACTAACCCTCCACCTGCCAACACGAAAAGGGAGAGTGTCATAAGTAATCTTTACTCATAAAATTTGTCAACCCAACTCTCATCTTTGATGATATATTTAACGGATTGAAAAATTGTTGCATGGTAGTTGCAGTAAAGTCATCTGAATGGATAAAAGAAACTTCGAATTTTAAGGGTCAACCATGATCAAGTGAACACTGGTCACGGTGTTATATATATGATCAAACTTTATTATTATTTTTATATTTTTGTCCCAGAGTATGTCTTACGGCAATGGTAACATCTTGAGCATTGTGTAGGTACCAAGCAGGGCCGCATCTCTTCATTTGTCTCCAGCGGTTTTGCAGACTTCCTCCACGGCAATTTTTTCACTGGTTATTTAGTCATGTTTCATGTTACATTTATAATTAAGAGATTTGGCTATTTAATTTTCCTGTTGCTCTTATATTTAATCCCGTCTTTATTAAAAACTAACATAAATCTTAAAATAGCTGTTGGAAGCCGATCACCCGCGGCTATTCGGGCTTAGAAACACATGTACACGCTCTTTATTGACGCTCATCTTTCACACTCACGTTCATACATTCACTCAGCAACGCAAACTAACCAAAAACATAAAGGTAAGGGAGAAGCTTAGCCTATTATTTAACCTATTTTGAATTTTCACATTTATCCAACGCTTGAAATTTAACATTTAAATTTTTCTATTACTCCATCTTTTCTCACGAATAATTGTAATGAAGATTTCAAGATTGTTCTTCTTTGATTTCAAGTTAAAGCTAATTCCTAACGTTTTCAACCACAAGGCAACTTTGTTTGGTATTGTTCTTCTTGTATGTTTCTAAAAAGTAAATCCTCAGAGTGGATAACTGCAATCCTTAACTTTTGCTGAATGCTGCTGGTTATCCAGTCTCAAATGATTTGACTGTTTTCACAAAACTAAATTCTGTGTTCTATTGTATCAATTTTTCCACAATCTTCACATAAATCATTCAAAGTTCCAGATATTTTCTTATCATACAGATTTTGTAGCAATTATTTCATTGAGCACAAACTCTAAGAAGTGTCTTACTCTGAACCAAAGTTTGAATCAAGATTCTGCCAACAAATATCCCAGGCCTTTAGTGAATACTTGGTTACAGTTTCTGGTGACATGATTTGCTTACTCAAAGGAAAACTATGGAATCATTATACTAGTAAAGTCATTGATAATCTTCGACTGTTCATGGCTCCAGATCAGTATCCAAGATTTCTGAAATATATTTAAGCGACGTTTCTGATGTACTGCCATCCTTAAAAAATTTATTGATTTTATAATTTTTAAATAGTTGGTCAACAGTATAATTAATTTTTTTTTGCAATTTCTACTCCAAGTATTTGCAAAAAATCAGTTTCTTGCAAAATATGATGACCTGTGCAGCAATTATTTAGTCTAAGGAAAAATGATTTATTTACATTCAGTTCAATTTTAGCATATCGGCTAATACTATCGATTATTTCTAAAACTTTATCGAACCATTAATCATTACGAATAGAGATAACTATATCGTCTGCATAGGCGATAATTCTATAAAAGTTATTGTCTATGAAACAACCTTTTATATTGTTCGAAAGCCTTTTTCGAGATCAAGGCTTACAATTGTACCCTTTAAACGTTTATTGTTTTCTGCTTCGATTATTATGTTTCTGAGATCTTGCAAGTTCGTTGTGCATGACTATTCACTTAAGCATGCTGCCTGCCCTGGGCCTACAAGAGGCTCAGTTAAAGGTTGCATTTGGTTGTACAAAATGTTTGTAAATAATTTGTAGTCACAATTAAGCAAGCTTATTAGCCTACTGTCGGTGATTTTGTGAGAATTGTCTTTTTTGGGTATTAAGGTTATGATGCCTTCAGCAAAAGAAGTATTTTGAAAAGCACCGCTCAAAAAGCCGTTGCTAAATCTCAATAAATCATCCTTAAGCTCATCAAAAAATGCAGAATAGAATTCATAAGTTAAACCGACGGGGCCCGGGCTCTTTTTCTTCGTTAAGCGCTAGTTCTAGCTCTGATATTCTGATTGGAGCTATCAGGCTATTACATTCTCCCAGTGAGAATCTTTTATCAATAGAGTTGAGAAAGTCTGCAGCACCAGGAATAAAATTATTGTCAGTATCATATATGATTTTAAAATGACTTTCGAGAGCAAACTTAAGTGCTTGAGGCTCTGATGTTGAAAGGCCATCAATATCTAATTTCATAGAACAGCTGGTCCTGTTTGTGATCAGTTTTGAAATTTGAAAAAGACTAACTTTTCAGCTACCAGTATGTTGCAAGTACTGGTTTTTAATTTTAAATATTCCATTCGTGATTGTTCAATATTCATTAATTTTGATTTGACAAAACCCAGCTCCTGAGAAACATTACATCCTTCGTTTTGCTTGATTGTAATTTCTTTCAAACAACGATGCAAAACACTTTTTGAATAACATGTTTGCTTATCATAATCATTGCTTTATAAAAGGATTTTGCTTTCAGGTGGTTCGTCCATCATGTGCAGAAATTGTCATTGTACACGTTTCTTCGGCGGGTTTCTCGTATAATTTCGATGAATTCGCATTTACCTAAAATAACATTAGGAAAATCGTGAAACCAATGAGCAAGAATATCTTGAGTAAAAAGCATGTCCAATTCTTTTCGAAAACCTAAGCCAGAGTGCGCGTAAATATTGATGAAATTAATTCCACCGATCCGTATAGAAATGATTATTCCATTTAGGTTCAACACTATATCCGTAAGATCAATGTTTTTGCGGATCAGTACAGCTGTACCTTTATTATCCTTACTAATGTTAAGGTACAGCTTAAGGTGAAAGGTTAAAGATACGACACGCTTAATCAACTTGTACACTGGTCTGCGATCCGTCATCATATTTGAAAATATACTTTTCCTCAGAGTCCACGATGAACGCGGAGAAAGTTGGTTCGTCCACAAGCTTAACGTAGAATTGTCCGCCGTTTTTCGTCTTTGTTCCCTGCCGCCGGTTCAGATTTCCGATTGCGAAGTTTCAGCACTTCCAAAATGCGACGGTACTTTACTGTTGGGCTCCGAACACAAGTTTCACTATATTTTTCCTTACACTGTTAGCTATTATGCTTTATTAACTCTTTCTTGAAGGAAATATTCCCTATTGAAAAAAAAACAGAAACAAAAGAACAAAAGTCTCTCCAGGACTATTATTCCCAATATTCTTCGGGAGCAAAACGAAATATGCGACTGTATCGATCGAGCACTTGTCCGAGAATGCCATTCGGACTCCGGAAGGTACAAAAAAATCTGGACCTTTGACCATCGGGATTTGGTTATTGTTATTCGTCTGCTTCCGTCTTGCTCAGAATCTCTGCTACTTTGAAAGCCACGAATTGACGGGTATCGTCGGTGATGTTGTGACTGAATCCAAGCCAAAGTTGCCTCTGAATCCTTTCAGAAAAATACGACGTTTTATAGAAAACGAATGGTATTCTCCGACTGCCTTTGCCAATCTGGCTCCCATCAGTTCCAGACGTACGGATGCCGCCTTTAATGGTGCCACTTTAGCTTTAGCCCTTACTAATGTGCTGCACACCTTGCTATGTATCACAGCTCAGAAGAAAATGGCGGTCGCATAGGCCTCCTCACTTGCATCTGTGAGAACGTGTAGCTCCAGCGAACGTACATCGACGGCCGAGAACCCTGGAAAGTAGGATCTGGGAAGTCTGATTTGCCCCACTTCATTGGACAGCGTAACCCACCTACGCCAACGAGCTCGAACCGGTTCTGTCACCTCTGCGTCCCACTTTCCCTGGTCTCTTAAATAATCATTCGTCCCTGGATTGTTATATGCGATATGATCCGTTTCGTAGGAGTAATGCCATCAAGATGTACGTCGCACAGTGGCACAATTCTGGCACACTGGGCCAGAATGAAAAATTAGCAGGAATAAATTATTGTCATTATGAAGATGCAACTTTAGAATGAAACTGTCTTCAGCTAAGTTGCAGCTTATAATTAGGGCTTTAATTTGAAATCAGTTTCAGTTAGGCTGGTCCTTGAATATATTGAAATAAAAAATCTATCTTGCTCATTTCTTGATATAAAGCAAAACTGTGTTCGACAAAGATGTTCCTTATTAAATTTAAAGCAACTTTGCTGCAAAAATCATAGCCGTAGGTCTGTTGTGTCAATAGTTATGAACATTTTTATGCTTAAGAGTAGGGTGGCCCTGAAAGAAATAGTGTTTTCCGCCTAACTTTTTCATTTTAAGTTTTATGAAAACGGTGTTTTCAGCAAATTTTTAGAACTCGTCAAAACACACATTTTGACGAAGAAAAAATGTAATTTTATGCATCCGTCCAAAATATATTGCGATTTTAGTCCATAAATTACGAATTTTTCAAATTACATTATTTTTGAAAGGGGGAAAAACGGGGATACAAATACGATTGCATATGAATGGCAAAGATTAGAGGTCTCTTTTGTTTATAAATGTTCAGGTGAATTTAGAAGAATTTGGGGCTAAATGGTACTATAAATGTATGTCCTTTTTAAAATAAAATTCTTGATTTTTTCTTAAATGTTGATGACAAAGACGAGTAAATCACCATATTTCAATAAAGAACTAATATTTGCATTGTGTTCAATTTGAATCGATGAAAATGGAAAATGGAAATGTATGAGTTTCGATTATATATTTTCCAAATGTCGCATCTAAACACAAACCAAAGGTACAAAACCTGTGCAAAGTGAATTATTGTTTACATTATCAAAGGGCCAATAAACCAAATGAAAAAATCTCTTAGTATTTCAAAACATATTCGGTTTAGTTTGTTTTGTGAAAATTTCTGTTGGGTAAAGCAAATAAAGCTGGCAATGCCTTAAATCATAAAATCAGGAAGAAACCCGTTCGACAACTACATTTAATAAAAAATCGATCGAACGGGACGAACTTGCATTCATGAATAGACCCCATTTTATGCTTAAGACCGACATTTATGAGTTATAAAAAAAATGTTATCGATCGCAAGTATATTTAATTCTTTAAAAGTTCTTTAAAACTAAAAATCCTTAAAAGTAATTACATTAGATTGTTGATTAGTGCATGCGCTTTTTCTGGCAAATTGATTTCTCTTGTTCTGTCATTTTTTTTTTGACATCATTGAAATGACTGGATCGGATGTGATCAACAGCCGCTTAAATACATCTTCAAGATTAGCTTCACGACTAAACTGTCTTGCATGATGCTCCCGAAAATTTAGTATACATTTGTTCCTAGTCTCTTGCGCTTCCTCGCTTAGCATACCGATTGGCAAAATGACATTTTCAATCACATCACCACCATGAACCAACAGTTTCTGCACTGTTGGTGTCATGGCGTACCAGCTGTATAGCTTATTATAAAGCTCACGTGTTTCTTTCGCATACGTTTAGAAAGCTTCTACGCTAATATCAGCCCGACTGTTGATGGTACTCAAAATTATATGGAAGCGCTCTAATAATTCTTCATCCAAGCCTGTAATATTGGAAACTGTTTTCCAATTTGCAAAAAATCTCCTGGCCGTGTTCCCATCGTTTGAGTTACCACCAGATGGTAATGGTTCACTTATACGGAGTCCAAGTTGCCTTCGGAACTCAGTTTTGTTTTTTGCTTCACGCTCTTTAACTGCAACGTTTAATTTGCTGACTCTCCAGCAAGGTTTTTCCATTGCCAATCGATTTGCTATTTTTAAAAGCATGGACATCATGCTTCTAATGTAGGCGTGCAGCGGTGAAAGTCCGTATTTCAACTTATCAGGATCAATTGGCTTAATTTCATCACTTATTGCATTAAGCTTCATTCCTAAGTTTGTGTAAAATGATATAAAAATAAGGAAATGCTAAACAAAATTGAAGACCAACCTGATTTTCCGCAAATGTAACACGCTTGAGAATTAGTCATTGTAACGTCGTTGACAACTTTAGTATCGATCATACAAAAAATCATATCAACTTTAACGAACACTTTGTTGTCTCCTGTTTTGCATTCCGTATTTTTCAAAGCATTAATTTGCTGTTCTACTTTTTCAACTTCACTTCTGGTTAAATCAGCCGCTTCTTTCTGAAAAATCAGTTTAATTGGTCGACACAGGAAATTGATGATGGTAGATTGTTATTCCAAATGATTTCCTTGACCCCTGAATTTGTTTTGTGGATGGTCAATCGAAGAGGGACCATCGACAATGCGAAGATATGGGAGTCACTGTATTCTCCAATAGCACTTTCCTCAGTATCATCCTTATGCCCAAATGGTTGCTTATAATGAGCATGATTCGAACTCCCATCGCATCCCCATTTGACGAATAATAAATCTTAGATTTAAGGCCTAGGCTTTGCCACAGTCGCTGCACAGTGTGATCAATCAAGTTCTGTATTGAAACCACTATACTTCTCAATGTATGACGCTCTGAAACCTTCAGCACAATGGAAAGCCACCGAAGAAAAGAAAAAAAAATATCACTTTACTAAGGGTGCACTGAGAAAAAAGATTCCTAAACGCAAATATATTCTAGTTTCATTTAACAGGATTTCACGTTGAATTGGTCACTAACATCTAGTTTGATTTGACTACCTACGGTGGTTAAACAAACTAAAATTTTGAGTTATTGTTCCGGGAACTAAGCAGTTAAGTTCAACTGACATAAGTTTGATTTTACCATTATGTTGGTTCCAAACACATGCAAACACAGCCGTGTACACGTTGAAGCGCTTCATACCTAAAGTTTTTGAGATCACAACACAAGAAAGTTCAAACTCGAAGATTTTGCTAACCCTTAAACGCGCATGGCGTTAAAAAATACTTTTTTATGTTCAATGATGTTTAGTGGTTTAGTGGCACAATTAATAATTTTGGTACGTTTTAGCATGCATGTTTGTTATAAAAATGAACACAATGCAAATATTAGTTCTTTATTGAAATATGGCGATTTACTCGTCATTGTCATCATTATTTAAGAAAAAATCAAGAATTTTATTTTAAAAAGGACATACAATCATAGTACCATTTAACCTCAAATTCTTCTTAATTCACCTGAACATTTATAAACAAAAGAGACCTCTAATCTTTGCCATTCATATGCAATCGTATTTGTCTCCCCGTTTTTCCCCCTTTCAAAAATAATGTAATTTGAAAAAGTCGTAATTTTTGGACTAAAATCACGATATATTTTGAACGAATGCATAAAATTATATTTTTTCTTCATCAAAATGTGTGTTTTAACGAGTTCTAAAAATTTGCTGAAAACACCGTTTTCATAAAACTTAAAATAAAAAAGTTAGGCGGAAAACACTATTTTTTTCAGGGCCACCCTACTCTTAAGCATAAAAATGTTCATAACTATTGACACAACAGACCTACGGCTATGATTTTTGCAGCAAAGTTGCTTTAAATTTAATAAGAAACATCTTTGTCGAACACAGTTTTGCTTTATATCAAGAAATGAGCAAGATAGATTTTTTATTTCAATATATTCAAAGACAACCCTAACTGAAACTGATTTCAAATTTAAGCCCTAATTATAAGCTGCAACTTTGCTCAAGACAGTTTCATTCTAAAGTTGCATCTTCATAGTGAAAATAATTTATTCCTGCTAATTTTTCATTCTGGCCCAGTGTGCACTGTGCGTCGGTCGCAAAAACAAGAAGATCCTCATCAGGTAATCAAAGTAGGCCGAAAATTCGCTCTGCATGATTCTCCGTGTCGATTGTTTCGATTACCTGACACGTTCTAGAAGTGCTGTTGAGTTAGAATGCCAATTCCGTATCTCAAAACCTCCGTGCGCGTGCACTTCAGGTTTTTGATGAATTGTGCTTGGCGAACAGCACCAATAGCACCAAAACTTCCTACGTCCATCACGAACACCTTGATAGACTGAGACGGATTTTTACGATAGTCGAATTTCTGATTGTCTACATCTTATCGACGGCTCCTGTATTGATGGAACATTTACTTGAAATTGACGAAATTACGTTGACTGCAATCACGTACTCTCGAAATCCACAGAGCACTGCTGGAAGCGGAACTAACATGTCCGGCCCTTTGAGTAACATGGTATTTAAGGACACACCTCCAACCTTTGCCGCAGCATTCCACACTAGTCTGATTTTTCCCGGCGCCTTATGGAAGATGCTAAACTTTGTCAGGATCGGCTGACTTCTTTTCCTCCGGTGTTTGCTCGTGAATATAACCACTTTCCAAATACTCTTCGATTTGCTGATGCACACTGTCTCGCAGCATAGAATCCGCATTCATCCTTCCCTCCAAACATTCCCAGCGGCGCATGGCCTTCGGGAAACTGTTGGGAAATGTTACCCGGTCGTGCCGCCATAGCAGCCCTGTTTCAAACCCTTCTGCAGTTCGTTTCGTCGTTTCTTCCAAAACACGACGAGCTCGCTTATCCTTTTCTGATTCTGGGCTTTTGTCTGCCTAAACTTTGACACTTTCGATCGTGAAGTGCTGCTCCACGAGATTATGCAATTCCTGATCCGTTGTTTCCGCTTGACACTCACAGACGGTGAAAGGTGAAATTCGCTGCCTTCTTTTGTTCCACCGCATAACCGTAAATTACGCCAACCGAGGGGTCGCGTAGAGCTAACAAACCGTGCTGCCAGTGTCGGCAAAACAAGCCAATCGCTGCTTATTTTCTTTCGTACTCATACATGTTGGTGATGCTGCTGGGTCGGGCGGGAATCATTTTCTCCAACAACTTTCGAATCACGATGGGTCGAAAGGAGTTATGGTTAGACGCGAGTTTACCAGGTTTTTGAATGGCAATAACTCGCACCCTTCTTCAATCATCCGGTACAATGTTGAGTTCCAGAAACTGATTAAACAAGTTCAACATGCGCCTCTTCGCGACGTCTGGGAGGTTCTTGAGCAAGTTGAACTTGATCCTATCAGTGCCTGGAGCCGTATTGCCACACGAAAGGAGTGCGAGAGAGAGTTCAACCATTGAAAAAGGTTGACTGATCTCATCTATCGAATTCGTGGTTTCGCGAGGAATGATCCGTGTCGGCACAGAATCTGGACAAACTTTTCGCGCGAACTTGAGGATCCATTGGTCCGAGTATTCCTCGTTCTCGTTGTTCGTAGTTCGGTTACGCAACCTTTGCGCCGTGTTCCAAAGAATCTTCATCGACGTTTCACATGATAGACTATCCACAAATCGTCACCAGTACCCGCGTTTCTTGGCCTTGATGAGGCTCTTAAGTTCGCGTTCGAGAGCCGTGTATACTTCGAAGTGCTCAGGTGTTCCACGTCTACGGAAAACTTTAAACGCGTCGAACTTTTTACGGTAAACCTCGGTGCATTGCTGATCCCACCATGGAGAAGGAGGTTTCCTGCGAGATGACATCCCTGGAACTGATCGAGTTTGAGCTTGAAGCGCGCTGTCTAAGATCAGGTTGGAGAGGAAGGTATATTCGTCCAGCGGTGAAAGCCTTTCTACCGTCGTTACGGCTTCATCTACTGCTGTCCTTTGTCCAATCGATGTGACGAATAAGTTTTTGCTAAATTTTTGTTAAGATTCATTTTTTTAGCAAGTTTTGTATTCTGGTATTAGAAAGTTCACCCTATCGGCTACATAATGTTTGAAGGGAAATTATTCAGTTTCACAACAGAGCGTAACACATTACGCAAAGACTAGTCAAAACCCCCTTTCCCACTGTATCCCATTTAAAGTTCACCAACACATGAGAATGATGACAGCGGAAATCTAATATGTGCGTTGACATAATGGATTTGCATCGAGTTCGTGTCGTTGCCATCCACCTTCCACACGTAAGAGCCAACCGCCCGTTCATCTTCAAAGAGATAAAACGTGATTCCGGTTACACACCGATTGCCTGGCGACTGGAAGCGGTAGGTCCTGATAATGGAAGCGCAGTGGCGGAGGTAGTTTAATAGAAAACATAAAAGTACAAAAATCAAGCATGAAACGAGGCACGTGCCGTCTCGGGGAAAGATCCGATCTGAGCCAATCGTTCCTAACACGACTAGCAGGATAGAGAAAGGGGTTGAGAGTTTTAATTTGAATTTCATTATTCTTAAAAATGTTCCACTTTCGCTCGTGAGCAACTGATTGAGGATAAACGGTACATCAAATGAAAAATAAGATCCCTTTCTTTGCTTCGTTCCCAGGAATGTTCTATCAATAACGAAGCATTCGTGTCGGGATGATGAATTCAAATTGCGCTCAGATTTAATCAATTTCCAGTTTCGTCAAACAATGGCATATTGAGTGTACGGTTCATTGTACAGTTAGGATTCAAATATAAACATCCACAATGTTTAATTTCCTGCGACAACTGAGCTATTCAATCAATCGCCAGGAATTAGTCACTTTCAAATACAAATTTCCTGAAACACCACAACCCCAACTAAGCCAGATTGGGGAAAACAAACAACACATTTTCATCAGAGCCAAGCCATGTCCACCCCCGAACAGCAGCCGGAAGCTGAATTTCATTCCACATTTGACGCAGTTCCTTGCCACTTCCTACTGCGTCATATGGTGATGACAGTTTGCTCTCGGAAAACCGGTTGGTGAGAGTTTGAACATTCGGTGCCGAGTGCTTTCTTTCTTCGGAAATCAAATCAACTTTCGAACGATGCATCCGCTTCCGTACACCCGATGAACGATGTAGCCGTATTCAAGTGGGGAAACCTTTTTCTAACATCATTTTTGTGCAACCGAATTGTTTCCTCTACTTCTCACCCACCAGGCCCTTTGAGGCTTGTTGGCTTTGCATCACTGGCATGCCAAAATAGGGAAACCACTGGAACCAATTTGAGATTCATTTCCTTCGTTTCGGCAGCATCAATAGCAATGTAGTATAGGCTGTCCATCAGATTATTGCAACACAGTTAAATCGTTGCCTTTCAATTAATTTTTATATACATTAATTGTTATGTTATGTATTCTCCGTGCGAGGACTAACGATTATGATGTAGAAGGAGATGTTCGCTCATCACCATGAGGCACCAAGAGTGAACAACAATGTTTTTGGCTAGAATGAAAGATGTGAAGAGAAAGTGTTGAAAGGTCCGTCAGAGTGCGGCAGGTAGGAAAATTAACAGATGTTTTTGAAAATTGAGCGAAAGGGCATGTATCCAATGGTACTCGAACCATGGACGTCAATCCAGTATCGCATCGCTTCACTATGTTTCTCTCCGAGGTCTCTACGTTGGAGACGACGAGAAAAAACATTAGTGATCGTCAGTCGTTGCGAATCAAAACAAACCCAAAAAAGGAGAGAGTTCCTCTCCCATGTGCGCATCAGTAAACAGAGTGCACACAATAGATCGCTAAGAATAAACTATACAAGCCACAGTGGTACATGAGCGTCTTTCCATGCGTCAATTTTTTGCCTGTTGAAGTGGCGGACTTGTTCCGTCGCTACAACCTACCCCGCAGTGGGATGTTAGGCAAAGATTGACGTTCATGGTTCGAGTGCCATTGGATACATGCCCTTTCGCTCAATTTTCAAAAACATCTGTTAATTTTCCTACCTGCCGCACTCTGACGGACCTGTCAACACTTTCTCTTCACATCTTTCATTCTAGCCAAAAAACATTGTTGTTCACTCTTGGTGCCTCATGGTGATGAGCGAACATCTCCTTCTACATCATAATTTTTATATGTTGGGCAATACCGGACCCCTTTCTTCATAATTGCCTAACACAAACATAATTTATATTACTGTTTGTTTGTCTGTTTGTTAATTTGCGACACTTTACACATTCGTGTGTATTCGTGTCGGAAAAACTGAGCTTAGATGTACAGAGTGGTTGAATATACAGAGTGGTTTTTAGTTTCTCATTTCTTCTTCGCTTATTCAAAATTTCCTACTTTTTCTTCTCTTTGACTTCACTTTGTTTCTTCTTCTTCTTTCTGTTCTTGACTTCACTTCTTTTCTTCTTCTTCGTCAATTTCATAGGTGGATATGTAGCGACTAATCGGTTATTTCCTCCGGGTGGAGGAGTGGTATGCCGTGGTTTCAATTGACGTCATATCGTTTGGAGATACCGCTGCGGCTTGGCTGTAACCTGGAAAGATCACCGAGACAGTACCCGATGGTGATTTAATTGACTGTGTACTGACCTGTGGGACGCCAGTGTCCCACAGTGCCAGCTGCTGCCGAAACTACTACACATTATTTCCAGATCCACCGGCAACAGCCGGCACTGGGGAAAGGCCTTGTGTAGTTCTGTCGATAACTCCGCTTTCGCGAGATTGGTAGTGTTCGCTGGTGTAGGGCGGGGCCAGGGCATGAGAGGGCTACCCCTCCCCCCTGCCGTCTATCCCAATTTTCCGTAGCCGTGGGGTGCTCTGCGTTCTTCCTGAAGCTGTTTAAGCAGTCCAGTTTGGTGCAGGAATGCCAGGAGTTTCGCCGTTTTACCTTCGCTGTTATTCAAGGCATCATGTAGGCTGGTAGAGTTGATGTCGGCTTCTTGGCGTTCTGTCACGAACTTTCGACAGTGCCGTACGTTAGTTTCGGTTCCGCAGCATTCGCAGATGGGCGGTGTGTCCTTTTTAAAAAGAAATCAATGGGTCAGCCGAGTGTGGCCGATCCTGAGGCGTGTTAGCGCACGTTGGTCGGCTGGGTTGGCCTGGTCTATCCACCTGCGCGTGTCGTACTTCACTTCCCTCAGTTTTGCGTCCCTAGCCTCGTACCACTGTTGGTCCTATCGGCGTCTTATCGCTTGTTTCACTGCTCGCAGTGCATCTTCGCCCGGAATTGCCATATCTTTGACGGGTTCTTCTCTAGCTTCGTTTGCTAGTCGATCAGCCTGAGTGTTTCCGTTGATCCCAGAATGTCCCGGAATCCAACAGAAGCGAACGAGTTTGTTACGCACAATCTCTTCGATTTCTTGAATCCACGGATGCTTCGACCTTCCTGATTCTAGGGCCAGAAGACAACTGGCTGAATCCGTAAGGATAACCATTTCGGCACTGACGTTCGGTATCAAAAGCGCTCTCTTAATGGCGTACGCCTCTGCCGAGAAAACACTGCACGCTTTCGGAAGGCTGAATGAATCTGCAAGGCCAGTCATGCAAAATGCGGCTCCGACGGTGTCTTCACTTTTCGAACCATCGGTGTAGACCACCGTTGACCTGTGGAATCTGGTTGCAAGCAGCTGTTGGACGACTGGACGGACTCTATCCGGCGGATCACCGGCTCGTACACTTCGCTTTACATTCCATACTATCGATGGTTTACGTGCGTGCCATACACGATCGCCCTGTCTCGTCGAATGGTCGACAGTAGGAAGTTCGGTACCCGTCACATCAAGGATACGTTCAGATGCTCGCCGGATCAGTGGTAGGGTGCTGTTGGTTCGACTTTTAGCTAGGATCCGGATAGCCGTTCGTGCTACAGATTGAACTGCAAGGAATTCAAAGGGGAGTGTTCCAGCTTCGACCATAACCGAGATGATTGGGCTGGTCACAAACGCTCTGGAAGCGTATCGTACCATTTTGTTGTACGCTGGGGCTAGGGTTTGCAGGGTATCCGGTCATCCTCGGCTCACTAATCCAACACCGTAGATCAACTTCGCAGTGACTAGTGCCGAACCCACCTGCAGCAAGGTTGCTCGGTTGCCACGCGGGAGTTTCGCTCCGATCATCTGCAGGATCCGTAGTCAAGACTCGCATGCTTTCTTCACCGCTTTGCAGTGCGGCTTGAACGTCAGCGTTCGGTCTAGCGTGACCCTCAGCCGGTTGGTCTTCAAGGCGGGGGTTCGATCGATGGTGATCTCTTCCGCCGGACCTCGACGCGCATTTGGGCTGCAGTAAAATGTCTGCGACTTCGTTGCGGATATGGCAAATCCCACGCTTTTCGCCCACTTGTCCACCGCTTTGACAGTGGCCTGCAGTTTTCGGTGCAAGCATTCCCCTTTTGCACGTCAGTACCACGAGGAGGATATCGTCCGCGTACAAAAGAATATCGACTCCAACGGGCATCACACGGAAGATTGGCTGCATCGCAACGAGAAATAGTGTCACAGACAGTACGGAACCTTGTGGCACTCCATTCTCCAGTGGGTACTCACGAGGCTTGTGTCCCCCTATGGACACTTGGAACGTCCGTTCTGAGAGGAAACTCTGCAGCAGATTCAGCATCCGACCACGTATTTGCCAAGACTTTAGCGTTCGCAATATGCCGTGTCGCCAGGTGGTGTCGTACGCCTTCGACAGGTCCAAAGACGCTATCAGGCAGTGTTCGTCGGTAGTAGGCAGCGATCGTTCAAGTTCAGCAAAATACGTGTCGGTGCCGCGACCTGCACGAAAAGCGTGCTGTCGCTTGTCGAGCCGTCCACTTGACTCTAGCTCGGTGATTAGCCGTCGATTGATGATGCGCTGGTGAGCGATATCGGTCGGAAGGCATTCGGTCCGGATTCGTGGCAGTTCGGCTTCGGTATACTGTACTTGATAATAAATTACCAAACTAACAACAACCTCGTTGAATTCGATAATCAATTTTACATCGCTTCTCAATTATAACATTTCTGAATTAGGATTAAAATGGACTATTCCAGTTAAATGATATTTAATGATTAACCGTCAATTTATAATGCGTGTAGTATTCAACTAACTTTTGGCTGCATCCTTGAGCCAGTCTAGCAGCTAGAACTGTCAAAATCTGAGTCAAACGGCTGAATTTGTACAGTAGGCCATTTTTCCCTTAAGTAAATTTACTTCATTGGTGCCATGTTGGGAAGATGCCGAAGATTATAGCTATGTTTCTGCTCTGACAGTGTCCAACGTCAATATTTTAAAGAGAATTATGCTCCAGTATCTTATTCCGTCTGTTTGTTTGGTTCGCAGATCCACTCATAGCCATTCAATAATGGTCAGCACAAATCAATATAAGTCAACATTAGGAATCACCATCTTCAGAGTACAGAGATACGCGATGATTCGATGATTTAACATCTCCGTGGTTAGGGCAAAACTTTGTAATACACTTCATAGCTGATAATTTCTCGAGTACTTTTTCAAACAGGCGTATCTGATTTTGTAAACAAAGAGGGGGAGTAAGATTCAAACGTAAATTTTTCAAAACTCTCACCACCCCCATGGAAAGTAGCATCATCATCATGTTTGGGAAATGTTATTCCTTGTGTTGGTGGCCCCAGTTTGCAAAAAAGTGTTAGGGGTTTCAATAATTTTACTTTCGAATTTTACCTCCCCTCCTTGTTTACAAAATCAGATACGTCTGTTTGAAAAAGACTCAAGATTTTATGAATACTCATAATAAATCTCTTGTACGTTATAAATGTAAACAACATTGGGAACTGACAACTACGGAGTCACGCACAAAGCAAGAACATTTCACTATATGCAAGTGTTGGCAGCCTTTGGCAACAAAACGAACACCGTTGCCAAACCGTCGGAGTGAATTTCCGCATATCTCTGTACTCTGAGGATTATTACTTTGAACGAAAAATTATTAATGAGAGGTATTTCTCCCGAGAAAAAAAACGGATTGTGAAAAAGCCCGTTGATGTTTCATTGGCATTTCGATCAGAAAATTGGCTAAGGAAGGATATGGACGGGTAGGAGCTGTTCAAACTGCATATGTTTATTTGTTTATTGATTTGATGTAATTATCAACAGACTAGTTTGGTGTCCAAATGATAAAAACAAACTATCTTAACTGACTTTTTGTATAGTCTCGCCACATATTAAAATCAAAAGCATACAACAAACAATGAAAGCAATCATTCCAGAATTTGTCCCGTAGGTTCCTCTGTGTGAAACCTTAAGGAGGGAGGCGTTTCGTAAGATACCGTTATGAGCCTGGACTGGAAGATCAGGGAGCAGAGAAGGGCAGTCTATTCGATCAGACAGCAAATCGGTGACAATAAGTGCCTTCGTTGCCTCACGACGAATTTGAAGAGCGTCCAAATGAATCATAAGGCTGCAACTCTCGCAACTCAGAAGATTGAGAAGGTCTTCGAAGAGCATATTGGATGAAACGTCGTTGGATTGACTCAGTACTCAATACTCTCAATACTCAAAGATATTTTAACAAACCAAATTCCATTTTATTCAACTCTAATTGAATCTCGCATTAACGCAGTCAATTCTCAAAAGCGTCCTGGAAAATGACGGCTTTTTGAATGCATCATTTTTCTTGTCGCCGACCATGCCAACTGCGTAGCATGTAGCGCAAAGAGGATTCCAAGAAAGAGAGCGATCCAAGAACGAGTGTCAAGAATCGCTTTACTAAAGGGTGCTTCGATCAAAATTTGGTCGACTTAAACTTGACGCATTTCCTTTCATCGTGCATTCAAAAATTCAAATAATATAGTGAACAAGGAGACTGTACAAAATCTTATGGCAGGTGTTAAACGAAAGACCCGGTCGTTCGCATTCCGCAAAAAGGAGGCGTAGCTGAATATTTCTCCTGTTTTTTTTTTTAAAAAGACCGTGCAATATCGTAGTTGCTACTCCTTTACTGATCAGAACTAGTGTAATTGCACAGAGAACCACATAGATGGAGCTTGGGAGTAGCTTTACCATCTTCAATGTACAAGTTCACTAATTCTATTTATAGATCAGTACCGGCGCCGGCCACATCCTCACGGTCTTTTGGGGAGGGGATAAGGATGATTAGTTTGACAATCGTTGTTATTAGAGACCGTGAACACCACTGCATCTCTTCAATTGCCAAGGGAAGGATAGTTGTGTTAGTGAGGCAGGTTTTATTTTTAGATCATGGATGCACTGTGGTAAATGAAACGATCAATGAAGGAGAGCGCAGTAGACTGCTTTTTATTTAAAATCTAGTGGTGATAGAAAGAGGCAAGTAACAAATGGCAAGGAAGGGGACGGGCCTGGGATTGAACTCCCGACGATCTGCTCAGTAAGCAGAACAGGTAATCACTGAGCTACCCAGCCGCGTTTTAGCTGAATATTTCTGATGTTTTCAGTATTAACTGAACTTGAAAAAGAAAAATAATTTGATTTATTATTAAAACTTTGATCGACTAATGTGTGTGTACTGTTTGACCAAATTTTGATAGGAACACCCTTTACTTCGAATCAATGGGAGGAAGAAAGCGTGGACCTCCCGTACCAATCGCCTCCATATAGAGTTTTTGTGTTTTAAAGACTAGTTTATGCTCCTTTTACCTGTGAGTGGACTTTTGGTATTTGAACCAAAAGTCTGGCAATAATTTGCCAAGGTTATAGCGAATTAGCTCGCTCACTGAAATTAAGATTGAAATTTTAAATTTACAGAATAATACATTGAGTTACGTTGTAGCTTATCCATACTGATAATACCATTTTAGAAACAATCCACGCCAATCCATCCAAAACAACGACTGAGTGACCTGGTAAAAATGAGAGTTCGTAGATGTATTTCGTGACTTCTGGCAACTTTGCTTCCATTGATGTCCAAGTTCATCGATTTAGCATCACCCGGGTGAGATTCGGTCCTATACCAAATGATTTCAATATCTACATTTCGCTCAACCAATCGCAATGTTTTGTGATATAGTGGACAGATTATTATGATTTGCAGACGTATTCCAAATTTGGCAGACTGACAGGCAATCGGTGGAGACCCACCTGGTATCTCATAGCTTAGAGGCGGAGCGGAAAATTGGATGAGCCACACAGAAAAAAATATTGAATTTTAACAGGTGCGTCAAATTTTCCCTCGTTTAATTCTAAGCCAAAGTCTGTTTGAAATCTTTCAAATCTTTCAAATCTTCCATGCAAAAGACTAGATTCAGGCGTTATCTGGCTTAAATTTACATGAAGTATCCCATTAGTTTCTGCCAAATCTAACATTACCTTTATGTGCATTAGATAACGCAGAAAATTAAATGTTTCCTTCTATCTTTGTACCTCCCCCCAAACAAATTTCATTTTATTCATTGAGAAATTAAAGACTTGACAAAAATACTTGTACTCTCTGCCACGCTGCCTGGCAGTAGTTAGTTGAAACTATGGCCATAGGTGAAAAAATAAGCTTGTACACTCAGGAAATTATCCGTACGTTTTTGATTGGGAAACTAGGAGAATTTAAAATTTAACACTTCATTTGATTACCTTTTTAAAAAATAAAAAATTAAACCTTGAAACACTTTTTTAATTTACATTAATTGTTATGTTATATATTCTCCGTGCGAGGAGTAACGATTATGATGTATGAAGGAGATGTTCACCATCACCATGAGGCACCGAGTGAACAACAATGTTTTTGGCTAGAATTAAAGAAATGAAGAGAAAGTTTTGATAGTTCCGCTAGTGTGCGGCAGGATTGGAAATGTAACAGATGTTTTTTGTTGTTTTCAGTCGGTGCGAATCAAAACAAACCCAAAAAAGGAGAGAGTTCCTCTCCCATGTGCGCATCAGTAAACAGAGTGCACACAATAGATCGCTAGAATAACTATACAAGCCACAGTGGTACATGAGCGTCTTCCAACCGGACATTTTTGCCTGTTGAAGTGGCGGACTTAGTCCGTGCTTTAACCTACCCCGCAGTGGGATGTTAGGCAAAAATGTCGTTGGTGTCGAGTACCACCGTATACATGCCCTTTTCGCTTAATTTTCATAAAAAAAAACATCTGTTACATTTCCAATCCTGCCGCACACTAGCGGAACTATCAAAACTTTCTCTTCATTTCTTTAATTCTAGCCAAAAACATTGTTGTTCACTCTTGGTGCCTCATGGTGATGAGCGAACATCTCCTTCTACATCACTTTTTTAAATTTTCGCTAGAATTCGCGAGCAAATTCCATTTAATTCCACTATGAGCTTATCTTTTGACAGATAGGCCTATTTCGTCTGCTACTTACAGACTTCTTCAGTGTCGAGTGCTCGACTTACGTTTTTTATACGATCGGAACTATGAACCACAAAGCAAGGGTCCAAGATTTATTCCGAAGAAATCGAATGAAATGATTATTTTTGTATTGGTCGAGAAGAACATGCCTCTTATACAATTTCAATTGTAATCAGTTATTAAGCGTGTTTAGTCTCGTGGGATTGTGGCTCGTCTCAGGATTCCGAGGTTCATGGTTCGATCCCGATTGCAACTTTGTTATCTGAGAGCAAAATTTTCATACGATTCTTATAAACGTCTTTCCATTAGAAAATCGTATGAAATTTGCAATAATATCTTCTGGCAAATTTTTATACGATATTTCAATGAATTCTTCTCGATGAGTTCGCTCAGTGTAAGCATAGTCTTCAGATCTGTGGTCACCTTTTTGATTAAATCATCCATCGTTTTGGCCACGATATAACATGAATATACTCTCCTCTGTAAATTGGCCCAGAACTTCTCGATTAGACGGAGCTGGAGCACGTTGGGAGGGTAAGCATGCTTGGGCACCACTGGAATGCTCAACCGCTCCATTTCATCCGGCACCTTCGAGTAGTGGATCAAAGCTAGATCCGGCCAAAATACCACGTCGTCATCCTTGTGGTACTTTTTAATGAAGGCGGCAAATTCTGGGAGGCACATGGTATTGTTGATCTCGTCGTTCACTGCCAACCCCGACAAAGAGAAGACGGGACGTGACATCCCCTTTTCACTAGTTGTGAACCACTGCAACACCTTCTTTGGAAACTTTGTGAGCGCTATGTACTTGACATCGCTGCTCATTTCTTTTGGGGAGGTAAAGTAGCCTTTGCCTTGCCAGTCGTTGCCGTCCAACGTGAGGTACGTCTCGTCGTCCATAACGACCGCCATGTTCCGCTTCACCGGGAAGATTTCTTTGACCAGAATCTTCAGCCGTTGTGTCTGGCTGTCCGCTTGGTTCTCCGACACTGCTGGCTCAGACTGACGCATCCGCATGTGGATATCCATTTTGACCAAATACCGTCGTGACCAACACACGGAAATAAGTGGCCAACTTGCCTTTCGTCTTCCGTTTGAGCTTCTGTTGAGTCCTCCGGTCGCTTAAAATGGTCGAACGGCCGGCGCCAGGCTTCCGCTCCATGGACTCTCCCTTCTCCAGAAGTGCCAGAATCTTGTAGATCTTCCGGATAACACGTAGTGGGCCACGATGGCCAACTTTTTTAGTTCCGGATGGAGCCGGTGGTACGAACAAACCCTAGATCGAAGTTGTTTCACTGTTCTTGCCATAGCTGCCATAACAAACTGATGGAGCTGTCAAATTTTCACAATAACGGGTGTTCAATAAAAAACAAAAAAAATTTCAACTAATTCAGTTTTTTTTTTAAACATGATGTTTATTATTGAAAAAAAAGTCAATGAATATTGGAGAAATGAACGCCGTTACGAATATGGATTTCCGGAAAAACTAACGCGGTTGATCAAAGCAACGATGGATCGAGTGATGTGTGTCGTCCGAGTATCAGGGACGCTCTCGAGTCCCTTCGAATCTCGGAGAGGGTTACGGCAATGTGATGGATTGTCGTGTTTGTTGCTTAACATTGCACTGGAGGGTGTGATTCGAAGAGCTGGGATAGACACGAGTGGCACGATTTTCAGGAAGTCTGTCCAAGTATTTGGCTTCGCCGACGACGTTGATATCGTAGCACGTAACTTTGAGACGATGGCGGAAACGTACATCAGACTTAAGGCTGAAGCTGGTAAGATTGGGCTTGTGATTAATGCGTCGAAATCAAAATACATGAAGGGAAGAGGCTCACGAGAAGGCAATGTTAGAACGAGAAGACTCCTAGCACGAGTTCAGATCGACGGTGATGAAATCGAGGTAGTAGACGAATTCGTGTATCTCATTGGTGATCGCCGATAACGACACCAGCAGAGAAATTAAAAGGCACATTATGGCTGGCAATCGTGCCTACTTTGGACTCCGAAGCACGCTAAGATCGAACAAAGTTCGCCGAACCAAGTTGACCATCTACAAGACATTAATTAGACCGGTAGTTCTCTACGGCCACGAAACATGGACATTGGTAGTGGAGGACCAACGCGCCCTTGGAGTCTTTGAACGGAAGGTGCTGCGTACCATCTACGGTGGAGTGCAGATGGAAGACGGAACGTGGAGGAGGCGAATGAACCACGAATTGCACCAGTTGCTGGGAGAACCTCCCATCGTACACATCGCAAAAATCGGTCGACTACGATGGCCTGGGCATGTCGTAAGAATGTCGGACGACAGCCCTGTGAAAATGGTTCTCGAAAACGAACCGACAGGTACAAGAAGAAGAGGCGCGCAACGAGCAAGGTGGATCGATCAAGTAGAAGGCGACCTGCGGACCCTCCGCAAACAGCGAGGCTGGCGAGTGACAGCCATGGACCGAATAGAATGGAGACAACTTCTGTGTACAGCAGAGGCCACGCCGGCCTTAGTCTGATTGGTAAGGTAAGTACGATGCAACTTAGTCGCTATGCTCTCACAAGAGCGGCACTGACGTCCATCTTCCGGATACAATTCCTGATCCTCGTGGTCAACTGCTTCGTATCCTTGGCCCGCCAATTATTTTTGTACACTTGAGCGGAAAAAAACTCTCAGCATATACAGATGACTAATATAGAAATATTTCTACTCTTTTGGCATGTAAGAATAATAATTGAAAAACATAACAAAACTAAAAATGGGATGCACGGGATCTCGGGATTACTTGAAATATTCTCCGGGATTCGGGAATCCCGGGAAATGAGAGAATCCCGGGATTTGTCATCCCGGGACATCGGGAGGTGTGGCCGACTGAGTCTTCGAGAGTCTTCGAGAGCGGAAAGTAACTTCCGTCGTCCAGCACGGTCACTATCTACTCGTCCGCGTACTCGGGGGACCGAGTCTTCTTCCGACAAATGATGTTCTCCATCTTGAGGGTTCGATGAATCAATGTATGGGAGCAGTGATATTTTTGACCGGCGTCACGCAAACTCGCTCCGTCCTACTTGTCAAACAGCTTTTTCAACGCTTCCTTCTTATTATTCTTCTTCTTCTTATTTGCCATTCGCTCCAAGCTCAGGGATGCCAGGATCCGGTAAACTGTACTCACGGGCACGTTTTCGTCTCAAAAGTGGTCTACCGTAAACTTTTTTCCAGATTGACCATGCGTTTCGTAAAACCGTAGAACTCGCTCGCAGAGTGCTTGCTGTTTCGAGGCCATCTTCGATTGAACTGACAACACCCGAGCGAAAAAAAACATGCCACCATTTTAACTCAGTTTTGAGTCGTTTTTGACTCATTTTCGTCAATAGTGGAGTCACTCAAATTTGAGTAAATGTTATTGGCATTGGCAAGTCGACAAATCAAAAACATCGACTCAAATCAGATGGATGTTTTTGATTTGTCGACTTGCCAATGCCAGTAACATTTACTAAAATTGGAGTGACTCCACTATTGCCGAAAATGAGTCAAAAACGACTCAAAACTGAGTTAAAACGGCTGGCCGTGCATTTCTAGGGAGTCCAGAGAGCAATTCTCTTGGAGAGAAAAAAATCGCTTTTTTCAATAATTACAGAAAGGTATTGAAATCATGCTCATTTTTTATTGAACACCCGTTAAACACTCGGAGTACTGTAATTGGTCATGTATATGTGAATTCACCACCAGGTGGAAGAAAATCGCATAAAATTATGATGATGTATTTTTTTCAATGCGATTGTTATCAGTGCATTGTATTTGCAGCTAGGCACATATCAGATGGTTTTCACAAACCTAATCAGAAATTTATTCCCTCTTATATTAATTTTGAATCGTACTCCTCAAAATCGAATAATCAATATCACAAAAATTAATACTTATACGGAAATAGTGATCTACCCTACATAAATTCAACCAGAATAGCACTCATTTTCCAAACGGCCTATCCAGGCTCAACGAACCGGAATGTCCACCAGACCCTTCACTACATAAAATTTGATTAAAACTCACCAACCTCGTAAATCAAATCACTCTGAAAACCGTACGATGACTAGTTTTGGAATTCCTTTTCAAAAAATAACTACCACCGAACAGATGCCTTTTGCTTTATGGCATTAGAATCGTAAAACTTGGTTGTTCGCATAACGTTTCCTAGCGCGTCCGAAAATTCATCATGCATGGCAGTTAAAAAATCCATCCCATTCAACTTCCAGTCCAAACGCTTCCTGTCCCTCGGCATGCTCGAGCGAATGACAGAGAGTTAAACGTCCTTGAGGCGGTGGAAAATTGAATTTTTATGCCTGCCATCTCGAATGCGCCGATGGGCTTCATCATACTTATTCACAAACCACATGTACCGTTCACAATCAAACTCTGAACGGTTCGTATGATTCCGAAAACCAAATAGGAGCATGTTTGGAAATTAAAACCAAACGGTACGAATGCGAAGATATGTGATACTAGCATCCTTCCCCCTGGCGCGGCAACTGTTTATCGATTGGTGCTAAAATATAAGATCCCAGCCCCCCGTGCCACGGATGCTCGAAAAACTCTGCGGGACTTCCGTTACTACACTACAGCTGCTCTACACCGATCGACCATCCGGCGGCCGTTATAATGCCCCCTCAGGGGGGTCTCTATTAAATGCGAAATGTAAAGTGTCATCACGATCCGTTTTTTTACGACGATGTGGGCTCCCATCACCCGCGCCGTTTCGGTCGTTATCACAAAACGTGCAAACCGATGGCCACGGTTGAGATAGAAGATAACGACCCCCGACGACGACGACGACGACGACTGGTTTGGGGAGCGTATGAGAACACTCCGAAATGAATCAATAGGAGTGGTTTTGATTTCAAATGATACACAAATGAAATCGTTGGCTCTGACAAAACAGCCATTCAAGCATAAGCGAACTTTAACGGGATCGGAAAAAGCCGTTCGATTTCGAACTAAGTATCTTGTTTGACATTTGTTTGGGATGTTCAACTTGTTGGTGTTCAAGTTATAAAAATTAGGATTTACGGATAATTGTGTGGACCATTGTTTAAACATAAATGGTAATTCAGATGAATCGAACTAATGTATGACATAAAACACGTTTAAATTTTTAAAACAAAACGAATTTATTATACTAACACGTATTCTCGTCAAGCATCATTTTTAGACACAAGTTCGCCATAGTTCATTCGCCGCCATCAACCATCCAAGAACGCCTTACCTGTCACATTATGAGTAACCCGGAACAAATAGACCCCGTTGGATGACTAGCTGCTTCTTACCATCAGGGCCACGGTTGAGTACGGAGAATGGGTCACCCAACATTTTCGTTTAGGCAAATATGTATTCTCACTTAAGGTCTGTATCCGCGATAATTGCGACACACTCAAAACTCTATTACTTTTAAAGTATGTCAGTCATGAGTGAAGCATTGACCTCGAAAGGGGCAGGATATCTGTACTTAAAATGACTATGATCGGTTTTGACATGTTCAAAATGACGACCAGTGGAAAAACCTCCAACGAACGGATCTATTTCAGCCATAATGAAAATCCTGCCCTTTGGATTTGACTAACGAAAGATCGTGCGATCGTGCTGTAGACAGGAAGGTGAAGAAGATGCTAGAGAGCAACCTGAATTGTGGCGCAGGAAATAGAATTGTCACCAGGAATGTCGAAAAGTCAACACTACGTTTCGGATTGAAGACTTACAAAGTCTTAAAAGCCCTCAACAGCAATGATGAACAGAATTTGACGGTGTTCAAAAACTTTATTGCGGTTGTTTGACCAAATATTCCCGTTTTACGATCAAACTTACGTCCTCGACTGCACACAGGGCCAGAATGAAAAATTAGCAGGAATAAATTATTTTCACTATGAAGATGCAACTTTAGAATAAAACTGAGTTCGGTAAAGTTGCAGCTTATAACTAGGGATTGAATTTGACATCAGTTTCAGTTCGGGTGGTTCTGCATGTATTAAAATAAAAATTCTACCTTTTACATTTCTTGACATGGCGCAATACAATGTTCTACAAAATTGTTCCTTATTAAATTTATAGCAACTTTGCTGCAAAAAAACTTTGTCGTGGGTCATTTCCCAAGTAGCAATTTCAGTTCTATTCCAGCCGTATAGCACTCATCCCGGCTTTGTTGATGAAACTACATTCAAAACTGTTTTGCCCACCAACACCTCCTCTATTTATCTTTAAAGCCGAAATGTGTACAAAATGGCCCACTCTATAAACGGTTGTGAAAACAAATTAATAAAACCATTCTAAGACCATAAAGATTTTGAAAATGTGACATATGTTATGACTACTTGAGAACCATCATAAAACCTATTGGCTGCCATCCAAACCAGCATAGGGCCAAATGGCCACAGCTGTCAAACTTCACGGCGATATCGTGGTTGGTTTTTGTTGTTCTGCTTTGTTCGATTCTCTGCTCTTCTTATTCATTCAACTGTAAATGATGGCTTAGAAAAAAGTTCTAGTGTTGCGGGAAATTATGTTTGATAGCCAAATATCAAAAACAAATTGAGTTTGTTTTTTATCGCTTAGCATGCTCCAAATCATATGCGTATTTAATTTTATGGTGAATATTGGCACGATAAGAGAAAAAGAAAATTAATTCGCCTCGGAAATTATGCGAGTTAACAACAACAAAAACAAAACTGAAAGAAATATATTCAATAAATTAACGATGAAACTCTTGAAAATTGATGGAATTCAATAAGGTTATCTAAAATTATGCCGAAGTTGGTATTTGATTTACAGTTCAATGGTATTATATTTAAAATTATGTGCATTTATTTTTCCACATTTCAATTATTTCATATATTCCTATTATATATCACAGTTTTTCCAAAAAGCCATTTTATCTTAGCAATGGCTACTATAAAACTATCTGGTCATTTGATAGCTTTCTTCAATGCCAATCAGCCGTTTCATGCATTTACTGGTGGCAAAATGGTTTTAAAATGCTTTTTCAACTGACCATAGTAAGGTAATATGAATGAGTCCTAAAACGGCATTTAAAACAGCATTTTCTGAGTAAAAGGAATTTTAAAAGGCAAGGTTTTAAGATCGTTGTTATGAAGCCGTGTAGGTTCTCATAAACCTAATTAAAATTTGAAACCTGTTGGCACCTCTTGCTGTCATAATAAAACTGAATTGATTTCTAGTGGTTTTCATAAAACTTTAATACAACTTTAATAAAACTTAATGAAACTGGATGGTTTTTACAACGTTTCTTGGGTAGTGTCATTAGTTAAGAACAAATTTACGCTTAAAGGTAGGGTGGTACTGAAAATAGTAATTTTCGCCTAACTTTTTCATTTCAAGTTTTATGAAAACGTTGTATTGGGCAAATTTTTAGAACTGGCTTGAATTCACATTTTAATGAAAAAAGAACGTAATTTCATTGATTCGTTCAAAAGATATCACAATTTTAGTTAAAAAATGACGGTTTTTTTATATTACATTATTTTTTAAATTGGAAAAACGGGGATACAAGTATTTATTAATAAATGTACTGATATAATTCCAACTGACTCAATGTCTTATTGGGATGTAGTGGGGAACTGCCATGTGCCGTTAAAAACCCATATCTCTAAACCGTACACTACATTAATCAATATGTTTAGAAGAAATATGAAGCAAGTAAAACAGAATCAATTCTAGTACACACTTAAAACTTTTCAGTAAAATTAAAATAATCATTCGTGATGGAATCAGTCGTCTGGTATCTGAGCCATTAATACCAGTATGTAGTACATGCCAGCATTTCTGAACTAGCGGCTCTCGATCCAACTAACGTTTGCATTGAAAAAATAGACTTGTTTCGGATGGTGATAAAAAAAAAGCTAAGACAGATAATTGCTTCTGATAAAGTTAACCGGAACATTCACCATGGCGGACAAAAACATTCGTGTAGGCATGTTTATGAGTTCTTTCTTCGTTTTATTTATCAATTCACTTTTCGCAACAAAATTGTTGAAGTAGATCTTACGCTTCAGGTTGGCCCAGAAATTCTCGATGGGACGCAGCTGATGGGCCTTGGGCGGGTTTGCCGACTTGAGTACCACATCGATATTCAACCGCTCCATCTCCTCCAACGATCGCTTCGAGTAGTGAAACACCACGAACATATCACCGCGTCTGTGCCCTTATGGTATTTCTGGATGAACGGCGTAATTTCCAGCAGGCATTTCGTATTATAAATTTTCCTGTTCACTGGCCCGGACTGGCCCAGAGCGAAAGAAAAGTGGCTTTGACATCCCCTTCTCGCTGATTGTCAGCCACAGCAGAACCTTCTTGAGGAACTTGTTGTGTGAAATGTACTTCACTTCGGAGCTCACTTCCTTCGTGGGGGAAGTAATATACGAAGTGCTCTGCCAGTCGTTGCCATCCAAGGTGATATAGGTCTCGTCGTCCATCACCACCGTCACATTCGCCGGGAGAATTGAGTTGACCATCTTATTCAGCCGCTGCTGCTGCGTCTTGCTACAGCTCTGAAACCAGTGGACGCGTTTTCCGCTTCCTGACATGTATGTTCATGTTCGCTAGGTACTGTTTCACTGTTTGACTGGTTGAACCGACCTCCCGGCCAAGCGCACGCAGCGGTGTAGCCACTTTTCCCTCGGTCTTCCTCTTCAGCATCCCTTGGAGCTTCTTGTCGCTCAGGATCGTCGGCCGTCCGGGACCGGGCTTTCTTTCGATGCTCTGATTGTTGTATAGTAGTGCCAAGATATTGTAGATGCCGGCACGGGCGTATCCGGCGTCCACAAAATGCCGCACGATGACCATTTTCACGCGGTGGGGTGCCGTTCTATGAACGCACGCACTTCTGAACGGAGTTGCTCCATTGTTTTTGCCATCACGGTTAGAGTTCGACTGATAGAGCTTTCAAATTTTGTCTGCTGACTCATGAGTTACTATGATTGATGCTGCATGGATTGTTGCGTCAGTGCGGATGAAGGTAAACCTATGAAAAATCGGTAATTTTTGTCCATTTTTTGATAATGCAAACGTTACTTCCTAAGGACAGCCATATCACCCATCGATTTCCGGGTCACTTTCATCGTCGTTATGGCCATGCAAATGAAGATACGATCGTTAATGAGATCCGACAACTATTTGAAATCCCGCATTTACGCTCAGCTATAGACAGAATCGTCAAGAGCTACCAGACTTGCAAGGTTAAGAAGTGTAAACCCTTGCCTCTCCGAATAGCGCCCTTGGCTGAGCAGCGTTCGACAACGCACGTCAGACCACTCAGCTACGTCGGTATCGACTACATGGGTCCACTGGAGGTACATACCTGTCGGCCGATTCAGAGAGAATATGTACGTTGTCGTCTTCACGAGCTGTTCATTTGGAGATGGCATACGATTTATCCAGTGAGTCGCGTATCATGGCAATCCGAAGATTTATGCTGATGCTTTAACGCCTAACAATTTTATTCTTAATGGCTCTTCCGGTACTCATGAACCATTGGAGCCACCAACGGATTTTGGAGATTTTCCTTCGAAGTAGCTTCCAACGCTCTCAATTTGGGATGTGCTGCCTGGGATTGTTGAACGAAGGAATACTTCCCTACAATCAACAGAAGGATGAAGTGGTTGAACGAAGTAAGATCTCTGATGATCGGAGACCTTGTATACTTAACGGAAGGTAAACGGAGGTTATGGATTAGAGGCATCGTAGACGAAGTTATTTCTGGTAAAGCAGAAGAATCCCACAATCCGATCGTGCGGACTGCAACTGGTAAGTTGAAACGTCCGATCGTAAAGCTGGCGGTGATGGAGCTTGGTGGATCGTCGGCGGACCCTCCCCTTGATCCACGGGATGGGGGATGCTTTGGCAGCACGGACGATGTCAGCCAACTGTGCGCAATGCAGAATCCAGCTCGGCGAGACGTTGACAGCTACCGGTACAATAACTATTATAAAGGGTGATACGGTCAAAATTTGGTCAAGAGAAAACGCGTGTAAATCGGTGAAATCGTTTATTTAAAAAATCAAATTAAATTTCTTTTTCAAGTTCAATTAGTATAAAATTCAGGAAAAATATTCAGTTAGGCTTCCGCTTTTCCAAATCCGAATTGCCGGGCCTTACGCTTGACCCCTGCCATCAGATTTTGTACAGCCACCTTGTCCACCTTCTTCGCCGCAGAAAGCCAGTTTGCCTTGAACTGCTGCTCGTCCTTAGCAGTTTTTTTGGTCTTCTTTAGGTTCCGCTTGACAATACCCCAGTATTTCTCAATTGGGCGGAGCTCTGGCGTGTTGGGAGGGTTCTTGTCCTTGGGAACCACCTGCACGTTGTTGGCGGCGTACCACTCCATGGCCTTTTACCGTAATGGCAAGATGCCAAATCCGGCCAAAACAGTACGGAACAACCGTGTTTCTTCAGGAAAGGCAGCAGACGTTTATTCAAACACTCTTTCACGTAAATTTCTTGGTTGT
>JASCZW010000696.1:0-63072 GCA_034211315.2 Aedes japonicus | reverse complement strand
TCTGCTAGTGAAACTAACACAGCGTAAACAAATACACATTGAACTAATTCAACCAAAATTTCAATAAAAAATACTCAACCGATAAAAAGTTACAGCCATTTAAAGGTAGTGCAATTTGGTACCGTACAACCTTTACACTCCAGGACAGTTTGTTTGGTATAGTATATCTCAAGATTATCTCATCTGTAGATCTTTCAGGACATTTATTCAATATGTGTGAATGCATATCGTAAAATTTTATAGTGGATAAAGCTACTGTTACAACAGTATATCTTAAGTTCTGTACTCCAAGACAGTTTGAATGACATAGAATATCCCATGATTATCTCATGATGTCTGTTGATCTTCCAGATCATTCATTGAATATGATTGAATTCATATTATTACTTGGTAGAGCGGATTAACCTACTGTTGCAACAGTATATCTTAAGTTCTGAATTCCAGGAGAGTTTGGATGACAGTAGCTTTACTGGCTGTAAATAGTTAAAATACAAATTTAAACATATTCAATTAACCTTCCGTGACTCCGTATAGACCAAAAAGCTACAATAACAACTGAATATCTTAAGTTTTGTACCCCAGTTCGAACGACATAGAATATCCCAACATTATCTCATAGTGTCTGTTGGAATTCCGGGACATTCATTGAATATGATTGAATACATACCGTCGCTTAGTATGGCAGATTAGGCTTCTGTTACAATTGAGGATCATAAGTTCTGTACTTCAGAAAAAGTTTGGACTACCTAGCACATCTCAAAAATACATTTCCCATTTTTTCCATTATTTCTATATTAATAAGCACCAAATCGATCAGAATACACCAAATTACTTGTATGATAAAGCTTGGAAACATGTAGGCCTGAAAAGGGTTGAGTGATAGATTTGTAAAAGCCAAAGTGAGATTGATTGAATTAAATTCTCATGTAGAATTTGCAAGATTGAGATTGAGATTGAGAGAAGATTAGAGATTGAGAACAAGAATAGCTCAGGATCTTTGAGAGGAATTTGATGTGAATTTTGAACTACGGTCAGGCCAAATTTCAATTGAAATTCTTCAAATTACTGAGACTTAACAAAATGTTCTGCCTTCCTTGTAAGATAGTAGTATTCGGAAAGATCACTTGAAAATTTTAATCATGATATGCTCTGTATTCTAACCGAAACCATCACAATAATAAGAAATACTAGATTTGTCCATTCCTATGAGCATGAGCATGGGCATGTTTAAGATTGCAATAGCGACGCTAGCTCCGCCCGAATGTAGGTAAAATAAGCAAAAGGTAGGAATGTGTTGACGTGATACTCGATTTGTTGGATCTTCTATGAGAACTCAATATATAATAAAATAATACGACCAGTTTACACCAACAATGAAGATGCCATTTGGGCCACTCACAAAGTGTGATGAAAAAAAAAAGATTTTTCAACGCATTTAATCAATTGAAATCACTCAAAAAGTGTGTTGGTGTTTTATTGTGAAAACAAGGAAGTGATAGCCAGTTTATACCAACAGTAAGCATGCTGTTGGGACCACTCATAAAGTGTGATGGTGATTTTTTGGTTGAAAAATAAAGGTAAAGCTCATAGGCAAACTTGAAGATGCTGACCAGTATCGATTTGAAGATTGAAAATTGAATCAAACAAAGTATGTTGAATAATATCACTACAATTTCTTACCTCTGGAATAATCTGCAGATATTCCAAATAAATAGAACTCTTCCTAAAAAGATATTTTCGATTTCCTTTGGTTTCATTCAGTGAAGATTTTGATTTTTTCACGGATCACTCATATGATAGCTGAAACTCTCCATTTTTTTCGTGATTTAGATTCTTGTTAAGATTCTTCTTACATTCAGTAAAATGGCGTCGAATCAAGTGGAAGTGCGCAAACGCATTTTGTACAAACAGCAAAATCCGTATTTATCGGTACGCGATCTGGCAAAGAAACTAAAACTACCGAAAAGTTTCCATGTTTTGTGTTTGCAAATCATTTGATCTATCGCTTGACTGCGGATCGGAAGGTTAAAAGTGAAACAAATCGAAAAGTATGCTCCCGAAAAATGAACAAGAAGGTGGTAGCTATTATCGAGAAAACTCTCAATCTTTCTGTGCGAAATGTGGCTCGCAAAGTTGGGAAGTCAAAATCATAAGTACAAAAAGTGAAGCAGAGGCAAGGACTGAAGGCGTATGAAGTGAAAAAGGTGCCTAAGGAGGTTTACACCAATTTTTTGCAAACATTTTCTTGTATCATAATGGACTACGAATCATACGCACTCGAAGACTTTAAACAGCTTCCGGGTCTATGTTTTAAAATCGTAATGCATAGGAACGCCTGTTGCCAAGAATTTCCGGACAAAGAAGGTGTCCAAATTCCCGAAGAAGTATTTGATTTGGCAGGCCATATGTAGTTGAAAATCTAAAAGTTTCGTCTCTACCGGCACTATCATTGAGGATGTGTACGAGAAAGAATGTTTGCAAAATCGGTTGCTACCGTTTATCAGAAGCCAGGAATCTCTACCTCTGTTTTGGCCTGTTGTCGTTATGCGAAATCCGCCCAGAAATGGTAATCCACCAAACTGTCCAGAACTTCGCCCAAAAGAGAAGTGCTGGGCTCTAGATAAGGGAAACTTGACAATAAGAAGAAAGTAAATGACCGATGATTTCAAGAGAAGATGGAGAATCGGTGGGCGTATCTGAGGATACCGTACGGAGCCTGATGGCGGGTGTATCACAGAAAATTCTAGAATTTTACTGAAAGAAGAATTAACATCTTAATCAACTGTTTTTAATATAGATATAAATCTATTATTGTGAAATAATCTATCGGTTTTGTTAAATTATGTGTAATTTTTTTGCTGTTATTATTTTGGTGTCCGAAATTTAACGTGGACAGGCTTTACTCAAAATTAAGACTAGTTGTGTACATTATGTTAACTTCCTTCTGAGTCACTGCTTCTTTACAATCCATAGTCTAGCAAATCACAAAAAAAAACCGCACTCCCAGGCAGCGGGTGATCCGAATTCGAAGCAAAACATGTTCCGTTTATTTTCGATACCTAAGTACGTTGTCTGCCGCATTGCGGTGTTTTAGCCAGCTTCGTTAAGCCCCTAGGGATTAAGCTCTTGCGATTCATTGAACGTCATTCTCAAGGCCCAAGTCGTCTTTCTTCTGTGCATGTACCGAGTAATTATATTTCGCTAAAAAGCAATTTTTCACAACCATTAGTGTCGCACTTATTCTACGCATTCCGGGAAACGAAATCCGAAAGCAATTACAAACGTGACTAGTTTATGACATCGGTTATATCGTCATCCACTGACTGGAAATAGTATCGCACTAATCGGATTATATCTCGTCCAACACAAGTGGCCCCCGGAAAAGTTTCGGAAAGTTAACGCCCAGCTCGTTTTGCCATCGATTGAATTTGGCTCCACGGCTGTCGCTGGCATCGTCGATGATCGAAAGCAAAAGTTTTACGATTGTGGAACACACGGTATAATAGCAGTTTGAAAATCCACTCGATTCAACACTCGCATGCGAATCACTTTCTGTGTGAAGAAGAAAAAAGTTCTGACCAAGAGGGTTTCACAATACAAGTGATGGATGTCAAGCTAATAGATTTCCTTTTTCTTAGACATGGGGAAACGAATTACGAATTTCGAAGGCAAACGCCGCCAAGTCTAGACGAAGCCGATGGAACCGACGAGCTCGGCTGATGGAAATGTTTTTTGGCATATCAATAACCGCAATCGGGTAATAAATTTTCATTGGATTGGAGGAAAAACGCTCGAAGTGAAAAAGTCGCACGAGTTCTTACAACCTGACCTTCTTCGTTGTTCCACGCACACGTGTCTAGATGAATCGCATCCGTAACATCCATCATGATGGAATCAAAAGATACTTTTCACCGTCATAATCACCCAGCAAGTTCCCCATCGCCACAGTCTGCCAAACGTGCAGAAATGCATTGATCATTGAAACCTCAATTCAGCCAAGAGGAGGCTCAACCCCTACAATTAAAACGCCCATCACTCGTCAGCCTGCTGTGGTACCTATCCTTACCTGCTCGAAAAAGGCCGCCGTTGTCCGTCAGCGTCGTTAGACACCTTAATTACTCACGCAACGGTCCACTACCTGTTTCGGATAAACGAAACCTCCGTCCGTTTCCGAATCAGATCTAATCTCTCCGTCTCTCCGGTGCGTCAATCTTGCCTTACGAAACACGGAAAATTTCTTCGTGGGTGGAAGCAAACTACGAAAACATTTGCAAACAATAAACTTTTCGCGCCTGGTTGCTATTTGGTTCATAGAAAAGGCGCTCGAACAGGGTTTCGGACGGATGGACGGACGAATTGACCACACCATCCATCAAGTAGGCAAACGAGATGAATCTCACTTTTGTTTTCGTGCGCGGATCCGTGAAGAATGGACCCTTTCTTCAGCAGCAGCAACTCTTTGGGACCTTCTGCGACGCCGAGTGGGTTCGATTGTTCGGAATTTATGTACTGACGGGCGGATTTGTTTTTTCGACGGTTGCACTGGGAGACAAGCAATGTCTACAATTTACGTAATGTGACTTTGTTGAACTGCAGCCCGGGTCAGATTGTAGGGTAGCATAATGCTGTTGTATGGTTGCTGGCCTCCGCTGGCGAGAGGATGGAACAGCAAATGAATGATCTGCATTTAATCAACCATTGTTTGACTTTGCTGCAGCGTGTTATTTGATGGTTGATGGATGAAAGGGTGGAAGGAGGAGAACCATGAATTGCAGATGCGGCCATAAATCAGAAATGCAAATTTCGTAGAAAGTTTTCCGCACCTCGAATCGATTCTAGGTTGCTTCCTCGGATACGGCAGTTGGAAACTTCAGCTTTGAAACTTGGTAGAGTTGAACTACTAATCGAGTAATTGCACGGCCGTTGCACTGATTGAGTGGGCATTTTTACTAGCAGTGATTAAAAAAGGGTTGAAATAGTGCTATTGGTTCGGTGCTAAATAGGAGATTCGAAATCACTCTGAAGTTATTGAGCTGAAGGGAACATTTGGTTATATCCAGTTGATTCCATTACGTTTTGTACTTATTCTTGATACGAGTCTAGATTTTGTCTACAAACAATGTGCAGAATTCTTCAATGTAACGTGCTTAAAAGCGGAACCACAGAACTCTACACTCTAACACTCTACAATATTTATTGCATTTCAGGATCAACCGAATGATGATCATATATAATAGATACGCATGCTTGTAGTATTTTCATTTCCATAAATATATACACTATTATATAAATATTGCATGGGAATGGGAGGGACCATCAGGGCACTCGATTGAAGAGCTCTGGATGGGGAGAGTGGGAATGCCAACTCCCCATTGCTAACAGTTTGTGAATAGAGGGCGGGCTCTTCTCCCCGCCCATTGGGGCATCCTCATGTTAGATAGCTTGCTCTTGAGACTGCCTGTGGATACGTATAGATAATGTTGCCTATCGCCCTTTTTGGCATGATTAGGATGATCAGTGGTTATTAAAGCTTGATCGGCGGTAGTACATATCATACATCATACATCATCTAATGTTTTGAGCTAATACTGCATTCATACGAGACATTGGAAACCTCTACTTCCAATTAACATTTCGGGCTTCAGTGGGTTCTGTAGATCGAGATTTTGACATCAAGATTACTACAAAAACATGATTTTGTTCACCAACATCCAAAATACTGGGTTGTCGCAATATTCTACGAAGACTTCCCTATTCGTCGAAGGGTTTGGGAGACCGTCCTACTGCCCACGTTTCTGATTTATCTGGTCACCCCCAAACAAACATACAGCTATACAACCGACATTCAGCGGTTTACACGAACACAGCACACTACAATCTTTTATACACACAGAAACAAAAATGATCCCAAAAATTAAAAAAGATCGTGGTTCACTTTTTCAGGATTTTTACATAAAACGTGATGTAGTTTATGAATACGTGATTAAGTTCACGGTGTATTTTTAGCTTGTTCTCGAATTCATGACTGTACTTCACGGTCTGGGCGCGGATGTTTTTTTCCGTGCATCATTCGGAATGGTTGACCACAAGCCTGGAATTGGACGAAAACCGGGAAGAACGCGCCAACAAATACTCATTTCAAGCAGAATCCGAACATTTTGATGCAGGACTTGCCCAAATAACTTGCAGGACTTGCCCAAGGTGCGTAACTTCCCAACTCAGGACGAACAACAGCAGAGTGTGGTGAACCTGTCGAAATTTGCTTCGAAGTACCTGATTGCAAAATTGTAAGTAGACATCAGCGCCTTTAGATGAGCTTCCAGTGCTTAACGATTCCGTAGGCAACATTTCGATGTTGTTTCCAAGTGATTATTTGTTCTTTTTAACGTTCCGCCCCTTTGACATTTTGACCATTTCGACGTTTAGTCTTGCGACGTTTTGGCATACAATAACGACAAAGTAGTTAATAGTTGTAATCGCCAACACTCCTGTTGAAAGGGTATAAAGATGAAGTTTACTAAGCCAATCCATACCTGTAATGATAGAAGAAATAAAAAGGAATTAGTGATGACTTATTGAATAACATTCATTCTAGACATGAACGATTGACTATTTCTAAAATTTTGACATGATCATTGCATTGCTCTTAAAACGTTTTGACCAATTCATTTCAATTTGCATTTTGCTGCCTTTTCCCCTACTATTTTTCGATATTTAAGATATTATTCCCGACTTTTCCCAAATAGATTTGCAATACAAAAACAAAACTTTTGAATGGAAGCGTTGAGAGCGATGATGACCACTTGTACATCTTTCGGTAAAGTGAGCCTTTCGAAAGAACCATCAATACATGGAAGATTGGTGAGATCATTCTATTGTTCATTTTGATTCTATAGTTGGTAGTGATCAATCAAATGAATTGGTATGTTTGTTCCAAGAGTAAATTTCGGTTCCGAGCGTAGTTTGCAATCTCGCGTGAGATTTGCCTTTAATTCTGACCAAATTACATCAATGTTTGATATTCGGTCAAATTCGCTGAATGTCATGATCAGGATGTGCTCACCAATATCATTGGCACGTTATTATGAGCATAATTCGTCAAATTCTAGTGTTCGATTAGTGATTAAATAATAATTTGTTCCAAATCCCAAACAGGTATTTATTTTAATTTTTGTTCTGTAGACGATAAATTAGTCTTGTAGAAGGCTTTAAAACCTTGAGAAAACTTGAAATGTTGCTTGGGCAGGAAAGATACGTTCTGAATATTGTGAATGTTTGTAACAAAAAGCTGCGCGATGATCGTTCAATATGATAATGATTCAATTATGAATAGAATTTGCGGATGTACTTAGTATTAAATGCTGAAAAATGATAGCATAATAAGAAAATTGATAGAATTAGCTCAGGATAAACAAATTGAAGAAAAATTAAGATAGATTTACTCACAAACATAAAAAGTAAATCCTGGAGTAAATTCACTGGACATATCACGGAGGTTTCTGATAATTCGTCGGTATATCAGCAATGATGTGCTGGGCAATTGATTTGATTATCAATCAATTTGTTATTGGATTCTAATGTGATTGAAGGAATGGTTTGGAAGCTTTTGGCCAAAGTAATAAACTTGCCACTACCCGGAATATGTCTTTTGCGCTTGATTGAATTTGTTTTCGCATTCTTGAGTGGTTTGGGGTATCGCATGCTGGGTTCTGATACAAGCACGAAACTGGCCACCTTCTCTAGATACCCGAAACACGACACATTCGAACATATCCGGATGTGTCCAACATTATCTTGAACACTGGATATAATAAGCTTTGTACTTCTATTCCAATTCTCAAGTGATTTTATGTATCACATGCTCAGTTTTGGCGCAAGTCCGAAACTGTCCACTATAGCCCTGTCCTTCGGTTCAGAAAGGGGTATGGGCGCGTTCTGTCGAGTTCAGGTCGAGGTCGCGGCAGATTTCATGTGTGAATCGGCTGCCCCATCAAGTGCTTGAACCAAATGGACTGCTTGTAATGATCACTTGAAGATGCGATGGGGGATCACTGCCCTGATATTCTCAAATGTAGCACGTTGTAAAATGTTTCTTGTCTTCTATAACCAAACATGATGGAATTGAGTAAAAGAGTGGATATGATCTTTCATATGCATCCGTCGAACCATTCTGAACGGCCGTTGTGAGAATATTACCATGAAAATCTCACATGCGGATAGCGTGCTACAAATCAATAATGCTTTTTCTTTTTTTTCACTTCTTTTCCTTATCCTATGACCGCGAACAATACCATATGACGTCCTAAATTCAACTCTTCAAAAGCATAAACAACACCAACAACATAGAGCAATAAGTAAATAACGGTATAAACCCTAACCAATTTTAGTTTCACCCAAATTTTCTAACACAAGGTAAGCAATCAAACGACCACTACGAAATATAATGAATATCCACGACCTTCTATATAAGAGAGGGACCATCAGGGCACCTAAGTGAAACGATTTGGATAGGGAGCGTGGGACTGCCTCCTCCCTATTGTTAGCATTAGGGCGGCATTAGATTTAGAACGAGGGCGAACTCTTCGACCCCATCGTTTGGGTTTATTGTGTCAATCGAAGGCTCGATTCTTATGCTGTGGGTTTGAACTTGCTTTTGGAAGGAGATTTTTTACCTATATTCGCGAGTTTCGCATAAGTGTATCTGCTTACGGGCCCACCCAAACGTTTTTGGCTCTTCATACAGGAGCTTGATGATCACAAACAACAATAGAATCCTGATCAAATCGTTTTTCAGGTTATTCCACTGCTATGGAAAGTTACCTTGCTACAATAGATGGTAATATCTAATCATCATCATCATCAGCAGCAAGTCCAAAACTGTCCACTAAAGCTTGCTTTTTTGATCAATTATTCAATCTTGTTATTGGAAGGAGATTCTTTATATCCCCGTGGAAACGTATCAGTGATATTGCTTATCAATAACCTCAACTCGAATTGACCCTTCATTCAATGGCATGATGAAGATAATAAGTGGTTAGTAAGGTTTTATGAAGTCAAACAGACAGGAGAACCTGTTTCTGTCGGACTTAGTTTCTGTACTACAATGAGTGGTAGTTACAGGCCCGGAAGTGCCCAGTGTGGTCTTGGATTTAACCACCATTCTACTTCTTTTATGTTCTTGAGTGATTTATGCGACACCATGCTAGGTTTTAGTACAAGTCCGCAACTGACCACTTCCCCTGGCATACTCAAAACCTAACCGGATGTGTCCAATGTTGGATACTTGATATAACCACAATTGTTCTTATTTTGGAATTCTTGATTGATTTAAGTCTTCGCTTGAAGGGTTTTAGCATACGTCCAAAGCTGGCAACTTCCCCAAGGCGAACAGGTAGTCAGTTATTGGCGGTTATCGCGGCTTACTTTAATTTCCATTAATAAAATTTGCCTAAATGTAGCCTGTAGGCATAAACAGTTTGGAAGAAACAGGCAGTTTTAGTTGAGCACCTTATTTTTACGGATTCAATTTGCTTACTTTCTGCTTCCACCGATCTTCTTCAATAGTATCCGTGTTTTTTTTTTATTACGTTTCTTTTCATCACCGCTTTCGAGATTTTTTCTTCTCTACCCTAACTTACCTTGTTCTGTTTATCTTCTCTCCAATTTCTTCTCTTGTTTCTCATTTTACGCTTCTTATTTGCTTAGAGTCCCAAAAAAAAGCTTCTTATTTGTTTTCAGTTTTCGCTTCTCTCTTTTCGTTTAATTGTTTAATTTCGTAACGTTTTACTTTCCTGTATTCGTCTATTTTTACCTTCTAATGCGTTTAAGTTGCTTTTCCTAGTATTTTTCTTCTTCTTCTTCTTATTCTCATATTAAATGTCTTCTGTACTTTATCTATCGCAAATTACTCTTTTTGTGTTTGATCCACTTTTCTACTGCATCTGCCCAGATTGACACTTCCACATTCGGCTTTACTTCTCACTTGGAATGGTGGATTTGGCATAAATTCAAGAGATTTGAAAGATTGCAAACAATCACGCATGCTTTGCAAACGTTGCATGCGCTAGCTTTGGTTTGCAACTGAATGAGAGGAGATTTTAGGCGTCAGTTAAAATTCATTATTTTTTATGTGTAAAACAATTGGACAAAACGCGTTAATTGACGTATATTAAGGTCAGACTATTCTGCAGCCAAAATCACAACTAAATTGAAGAAAAACTAGGATATTTTGCTTTTTGAAAATTAAACTTACAGAATTTTACAGAAAAAGGGTTCTCTAAATCTCACGATCCGCATTCATAGTTTTATGAAGTCCTAGTTATTGGTAAAATAAAAGCTGTGTTTTTAAAACCTCTAATTTGAAACGATTTTCTCTCCCATGTACGCACTTAGAGATTATGAATTTTACACGAGACGTAATTAATGTTTGTAAAAATTTTGAGAACGTAAAAATCTTTCGTTACGTTACGTAAACTCGTGACATAAACTCTCTTGAGAAACAAAAAATGTGGAACTCTTTTCATATTGTTATTGTTATTGTTCCGTATTTACATGACTTTCAGCCTGCGACTGGTTTGTCACACCAAGTGATTCCAAGATGTCTTCAACTAAATGAGATTTTCAAAATTGTCAACGCTAACTCGGAACAGCAATACAAATAATCGAAACACGAAAAAACGAAGCTCAGTAGGAACATTTGACGAGAGAAAATAAAATGTTGCGCTCCTGTTATCATTCTCCATTAAAAGTGTTTTTTCTCTAACCAATAGTAAATCTGGAATCATTAGTTAAGCACAGTATTTTCCAAGAGAAGACCTATTTTCAACGCGTTTTTCTCAAAACAGCATTTTCGGAGTTTATGCCGGTGATAACTCGAAAGCTGATTATTCGATTAAGCTGAAACTTAAAGGATTTCTTTATTAAAGTATTACCTTCTAGATGAATTAAAAACTATTGTAATATTTTTTTTATTAAATATGGAAAAATGTGATAAAATGGCGGAAAAAATGTGGATTTTTTCAAAAAGGCTACGCCAAAAGTGTAAATTTGTTGTTTAATTTATCTGCTAACTGTAAATGTATGTAATTTAACTTTTTTGGGTAAGCAGGTTTCAGATAAAAACTGCGACCAGGAGAGCTGTCACAAGCAAAATACAACGACTTTTTCAACGCACTCTAACGGCCGCCATTTTGTTGAAAAAAAATTGTAAAAAATATGTTTTTATATTACTTGGATACACTTATAATTGTAAAAAAGTTTCAATTGATTTGAGTAAAAACTTCTCCTTGAACTTTTTTTTCAAAAATGAGTTTTTTTTATCGGTGGTTGTTTAACTCGTTGAATATTTCATAATGAAACGCCCCTGATGTCCATTATTGATGTTTTGGATTCGCATGATAGGTTGAACGTGATTGAGGCTGATCAACCAACGACCCTGAATGCGTATTTTTTCGGAATCAATCAATCAAATGAGAAATAAGCCTAAATTTGAAACTTCACAGACACACACACACAAACTCCTTTTGAGTACCCGTCGATCTGACTTATACTTGACTCCACGGGACTCGGATCGAAAGAAGGATTCTCAGGCGATCGCAATATTCTTCTTTGTAAGGAGGATAAAAAAGATAAACTCATAATCCCTAAACACGTGCAAATTACATCATTCGTAATATTAATTATTTTTAGTCTAGCAGAGAGAAAAATTACCAACGAATGTGAAATAGTGCGTGATAGGAATGACTCCGAGAAAGTTTTCTGTAACTGGAATGGTCTCACCAAGTTCTACTGTTTCGTATTTACGTGACTTTCAGCCTGAGACTGGTTCGTCGCGCCAAGCGATTCCAAGCTATGTTTTTCAAAATTATCAATGCTTACTCGGAACGGCGATACAAATGATCAAAAGATGAAAAAGTTTGACCATTTGACGAGGAAAATAAAATGTAGTGCTCTTATTATCCTTTAAAAATATTACTTTTTCATAGCAAATCTTGAATTAGAGGTTTAGAACAATTGTTTCCAAGCTTTAACTCGTAGAGCAGCTCGAATATTTGATAACGAAACGCCCCCTGATGCCTGTTATTGATTTTTAGTGGATTTTCATATAAATCGAGGTGGTGCCGGATGGGATAAACGTGATTGAGACTAATCATACACCAACGACCCAGAACGCGTATTTCCAGAATCAATAAACCGACTTAAAAAAAATCAATAGCGTTCAATAAGATCATTTTACAATCCATTTGGCCTTTCATGTAAATCGATCCAGTGGAAGCTGAGAAATACGCCTTAATTTGAAGCGTCACAGAAACACGCAGATATTTTGAGCACTGACTCACACTTGACTTCCCGGGACTCGAATCACAAGAAGGATTCTCAAGCGATCGCAATATCCTTCTTTGATGGGTGGAGAAAAAAGATAAATTTATAAACCTAAACAAGATACGTTGGGAATGCTTGGTAGGATTCGCAAAAACATTAAAACACTGAAAAAAATCGGCTATTGAAATTGGAAAAAAAATCACTGACCGAGCATAGAAACAACCAATAGGTCAAAGGTTTTTTTTTATTTTCCGACTTTTTTCCGCATTTCCCGCCATTACCATCCTGCGCCATTTTTTCTCCACTTAATTCTAATACCAAGAACGAATCAGTACTTCCAGGGAGGCAGTCAATCTCGGAGTCACGCGAACCTTTTCGATGCTCATCAAGTACGAGAACGAAAAATTCAACAAAAACTCAAATCCCATCAGGGTTTCATTATCGTAATGAACTGGGTTGATTCCTACCAATCGAAATCATAATATTGTTCAACTTATCCCTCCACAACCGGCGAACACCATCGACATTCGAGTTGCAGAAAAAGAAAAAACCAATAGAATACGAAGGAGATGGGAAATGAAACCACGATTTTATTATCATCAAACACCCTGCTTCCTGCCCGGAGCAGCAATCTCAGCCTGACTGGATTCCAAATCCCCGAATCAACCAACCGATGAGCAAACGAGTTGCGTTCCGGATTAGGCCCGACCTGCCTTCTCGCCACAACAAGCACGTACTTATCCGCTTCCAGTTGATTTCGCTCTTCCAGCTCACGTCGGAATGTTTTCGACAAGCAACAAGGGCGAAGGGGCACTAAAGTGAATTTGAAAGACGATTTTCTCCTTTTCCGCGTAATTAGCTTTTGATTCGACGACGATGGCGACGACGACGACGACGCTTATCGGGGATGACAGTTTCCATTCGCTTGTGGTCCGACTGAATGAGCTTTTGAGTAGTTTGCCACTTCGCACACACACACAACTCACTCCCGTCTAGTCGATTTCGAGCTGGGTGGAGTGGCAGATCGATGAATGCATTCGGCAAATCAATCATCGGTGCATTTGGTTGAAAATAGTATTGTGAATGACGCATTTCCTTTGTGATTGACAATTGTGAACGACGGCGGTTTCGAGCATCATCATTGTCAGTGTGGGTTGGGAGGGATATAGAGTAATTCAACTTATTTTGAGCGTAAATATATCCATATTAACGGATTATTTTAACGATAGTTTAAGAGCTTCACCATAACCTTAATTTGTTGATTTCAGCTTATGGAAATCCGGAAGGGAATGATGTGATACACAGTTTTCACAAGTTTTGATAGTAAAATTGAAAATTACCGTTTCGATTGACGAACATTCTGATTCGATTAACAATTATACACGTGCATGCCATATATGCCATAAATACCATACGTAACAATGAGATCATTATCTGGATGGCGTCGGCCCCTGGGGAATGGAATTGGCGTTTTGGATGGGAATTTGATTTGCAACCACGATGATTATTGACCTAAATAACACATTGAGTGCAGATACGGCATTGTTGGAGTTATAACACATTCCTGTTTCCGCTCAACAAGGCATTGTGTCGACCACCAGAGTCATCAAAGAGACTGAGTGGGGAACCGTAACAAGACCGTTCTTTTCGCTTTGTAGTCTACCGCCGTCTTTTACAGACTCATTATTCATTTCAGGTCTCAGCGGACTTCTCCACAAGACTGCTTTGCATGTAAGCACTTGAAATTAATTAGTTTAGCCATCCTCTGTACCACAAGGTCACTTTGCATGTCCAGCTACCATTATCAGACTATTCATCCATTAGCCACCGTTTGCCAACTGCTTCAACGAATCTATTGTCCCAACCTTCCCAGTTAAATCCATTTCACTCTGAGTGTGCATTGATACAGTATTCTATTTCCATCACTTCCGGTCTAGCCGCGGTTGGTACACCCAACCGAGCTGACCCACTGCTCCCAGCAACGTCCATTGACAGACTGGTTCAAAACTTATGCTACATCCGTATTGACAATCAGATAAAAACATCCCTTGAATCAGTCTAGTTCCGAACACATAACGAACTTAACCAATGTAAACAAATCAGTCATAACGGTTAACGGCAGCCAGACAGACAAACAATACCGCCCCGAGGAGCAGAGTAACCCAGACCACCCAGGCCCCTTCGGCACCACATGTAGTAAAAGAAAGGCCATATAATGCAATTAGCAAATTGTTATGCTACCATCATGCACCTTGCATTCCAGGTGGTGGTGGCCCCACAGCTGATGAGCTTGAAATTAACTGGATTGTTTTATCTTTATGAGGCTCGATTGCTTTCGTTTGTGCGAATTTTCAGACCCAACGACGACGACAACGACAACGAAGACAATGCTTGATTGCTTGACACGCTTGCTCGTGTAAACATGATGGAAGTTTTCCAGTGCAAAATTCACAGACACTTCGTTGGTGACTCTGCTTGGGGAAATGTAAAACAAAGTGCATATTGTGATCGCTGGAAGGTGATAATCATGCGAGTTTGGTCTAGAAATAACACAAGGTGAAAGTTCACAGTTTGAAGAACTTAATTTACGATGACAATGGTAGTCGTGTTAATGTGGGATTGTTTGTCGCGTGTCGTGTTGGGTTGATTCAGAGACCGGCTCAGATGGTGATTACTTCAAAATTCGTGAGGGTTGGTCCGAATTGTCAAAGTGATTTTTGCCACTTGGTGAATCGTGAATAGTCACTTGCAGTGACGTGACTCTTCTGTGCAAATCAAACGGAGAGTCACGTCACTGTAAGTGACTTTTCTCATTTCACCAAGGACAAAAGTCACTTCGGCTCTCGGAATAACCCTCCATAGGCGTAGCCAGAATTTCAAATTTCAAATTTTAAACGGATTAGCATAGATTGTTCTTTAGAAACTTCAATTTGATTGATACAGATATTAGTTACAGTAATGCAATAGATTGTAGGATACAGCAGTAAAAATTGAATGTTATGAAAAAAAAATTTTTGGTTCGAGCATCGGCTGTGAAAGGTTGTGACGATGCTTTATTACGAACTATTTTCCTATCGGGCATGGCGCGTTTCGTATTGTTTCGGTTATCTTTAATTCGGTGATACGAGTAATCGAGTGAGCACAGTGAGAAAACAACAAAGCATCTCTCAAGCGTTAATAAAATTAACTTTGTTTTCGTAACGGAAAAACACCATTACACTTTGTGTGTTGCCCCAACAGCATCCTTACTGTTGGTATAAATCGATGCGCTTAACTCCGTCCATTAGGGTTTGTACATACTCTTCAGAAATCGTAAAAGCAGTCTTTGTCCAAATTTGCTGGAAGTGTTTGATGTCTTTGATTCCTTGCTTCTTTCCAGAAAGCTTCCGCTTCATCAGAGCCCAATATCTCTCGATTGGTCGTAGCTCTGGCCAATTTGGCGGGTTTGAGGTTTTTGGTACAATGTTCACTTGATTTGCTTGGTACCACTCCATCACAGCTTAAGCATAGTGGCATGGTGCCAAATCGGGCCAGAGCAAAGTTTCTTCTTTGTGACTTTTGATGAAGAGTAGCAATCGCTTCTGCAGACACTCTTTCTGATAGATCTCCTTGTTGATTGTGCCTGTAGTGACGAAAGATTTACTCTTTTTGCCACACGTGTAAATTGCTTACCATACAAGGTATTTTTTGGGAAATTTCGATCAGCTGTAGCATTTCTGGCCATATCAGACTAAAAAGCTAGCCCTGGAAGCTGCTTGAAATCCTCCAGGACATAAGTTTCAGCGTCCATAATAACGCATGGCAACTCCGTCAAATATTCGCAGTACAAACGTCGAGCCCGTGATTTTGCTGCGAAGTTCTGTTTGTCGTTACGATTTGAAACTGTTTTTACTTTACACGACTTAAGTCCCAAACGTTGTTTTGATTTTTGGACAAAACCAGGTGACATCTCTATTTTACGAGCCACCGTTCGAATAGAGAGATTTGGGTTTTTCGTTAATATCCTTTTCACCTTTCGGTCCATGACAGGATCAGCGCGTCCAATGTTTTTGTCAGTTCTCGGTTTCCTCTTCACCGTCAAACGTTCCGAAAATACACATCGTGAACAGTGGATTTAGGCAAATTCAATGTTTTTGCAAGGTCCCGTATTGACAAGTCAGGATTTGCCGTACGGCCGTACAAAATTCGCTCGGGCACTTGTTTTTCTTTCGTCGCCATATTGAATACTAAGCATGAAATGTAAACTTCAATCATAGTATTTTCATCATAGACTCTCAGCTATACCACAGTGAAATTTTTCATTCCTACGTGCAATATTTCAAAAGTTACAATGATTTGAAGGTATCCGGATTAATGTGGATACAGATTTAAATAACAGCTGATCTGGCAGTAATGGAATAAGAACCTCGGGCGGTCAATCATGCTCATAAAAAACGGATAAATTCAGTGAATAGGATAAGACAACTGCAACTTCTCGTTCTGACTAGCTTGCTGTCTTACTATCTCACACGCTGAATCAAACTATAGGATATGATCAACATATGTTCTCAATAATACTAAACTACTGTACCGTAAAATGGGGTAACATTGATCAGCGGGGTAACATTGGTCGGTTTGGCCCATATCATGAATAGGTCAAATAAACATTTTTCGTTGATACTCTTCCTAACTATCAACTATGTTTCTTAATTTAGTATCATGAACCCAAATGCACTGTAAATTTGCAGAAAAAGATGGAGAACTGTATGGAACAAATTTTACTTTGAACGGATGCCAGGAAGTGGTCCATTTTACCCGATTTTCCCTCTCACATGCATAAACTCATATACCATGTGGTTCGGAAGATTGGCGCCAGTAATATTGCTCTCACTTGCACTGTGCTTACGTTAAAATGTCCGGAGAATCGAATGGCGATAGTTTCGTTTAGGGCTGACCACAGTAAATTGTCCATTTTACCCGAATTCCCCTCATAATTTAGTAACCTCATATACCATGCGGTTTTGAAGATCGGCGTAAAATGGACCACTTCCTGGCATCTGATACAAGTAAAATTTGTTCTTCAGCTTTTTTTGTAAATTTACAGTGCATTTGGCTGCTATATAGTAGCACCAAGTTTAGGTTTTGGGTAATAATTCTAGTTTGCATCCAAAATCAGGGAAGAAATGGGCAAAATGGGACACTAACTGTGGTCAACCCTAAATGAATCCAACACCATTCGATTCCCCGCATTTTTTCCCGTAAGATAAGCTATTTTTCAGGACTCCTACCTTGCCCACTGTGCATGTGTTTGAAAATACAGTTTTTTGATGGCAGCATAATTAATCATCAATTAAAAGAGAGATTTGAGCAATAAAAATGAAAAAGTGCCATTAAATTATTACGTTCGTGCCAACAAATACGTGTGATCAGCATGAAAAATAGGAATGAGCATAAAGATGAGAAAAGATCTTCGATAATCTAATTGTGACCGGTAAATCTGTCAACAGCAACAGCTATTAGTATATGTGCAATTAATATGGCAGTATTCCGCCAAATTATGTAATTTGAGCACTAAACTATTCGCATATGTCTTTAATTTTGTTAGATTTTCCCATAAAAACAGTAAAATGAGCAATGGATATTTATTTATCCATTGCTCATTTTACTGTTTTTATGGGAAAATCCAACAAAATTAAAAGACATATGCGAATAGTTTAGTGCTCAAATTACATAATTTGGCGGAAATACTGCCATATTTAATTGCACATATACTAATAGCTGTTGCTTTATTTGATAGATTTACCGGTCACAATTAGATTATCCGAAGATCTTTTCTCATCTTTTATTGCTCATTCCTAATTTTTTAATGCTGATCACACATTATTTGTTGGCACAGGCCTTAATAATTTAGTGGCACTTTTTTCATTTTTTGGTGCTTTTTCTGAATTACTAAGTGCAGGTAAATATTTTAGCCGTTTTTTGATTAACCAAGAACTAAAACATATTGAGCATAGCTTCTTCAACTTTCAACTAGCGGGGGAAAAAGCAATCAATGCTTATCTAATAGCTAACATTACAGGTTAAGAGATATTTCCCTAGAAGCACATTTGTTTCAACTCAATGAAGTCACAATCGAGCTGCTGGAACCATTTTTGACGGGTGTGTGCTGCTTGCGGTTTTTGCATACTTTAGGCTAGATAGGTTGGATTCTTGGTTAAAGGGAAAAGATTGTAATAAAATTGTTAGTCTTTACTATTTAAAAAAAAAAAATGCTCATGGATGTCCACTTTTTACGCTTTTTTGGTACGACTTGTTACAAAATCGAGGCAATTTCGCGACATTTGGCTGTTTCATTTAGGCAAAGAAGCAATATGACAAACATCCCAAGAAACACAACACCGTCATATTTGGTAACTTGATAGTGTCTTAATTGAGTTGCATTGGAATAAACATCAACTGTATTGCAACAAGTTACCTTGCAACTCATGCTAGGGATAAAAAATAAACTATAAAAATTGAATCGAGGGTTTGAGCTGTTTAGTGGAATACCTGTAATCTAAACTTAGAAGAAGAATCAGTATCTTCCGTTTAATTCCACCTCTGGCTATAGTCGATACACCGGAAAATTCGTCTACAAATATGCGCATTGTCATCAAAGTGTCAATAAACGGGTCGATTATTAGTGCGAAATGCTTATCAGTAGTCACTCTTCAGGTAGTAAAGATGTACATAGAAAGAACCCTACTTGGAGACAACATCGTTTCCCCACTTTGAGTTCTGATCCTAAGCAACATTGCCAACACCCTCCAGCTCTTATTAAGTCTTATTAATGTTTTGTGAAACCCACTAGAAATCAATTTGGTTTCATTATGGCACCAATAGATGCCATAGGTTTCATATTTTTGGTTTATGAGAACCTACAAAGCTTGTTTACAACGGTCTTAAAACCATATTTTCTAAGATTCCTTTTAGTCCTATCAAAGATTTTATTTTAACTTTATGAACTTGTAAAATACTGTTTTGAAATGCCGTTTTAATACTTATTCATATAAGGTGATTATACATTGTCTTCCCATCAGTTGAGAAAACATTTTAAAAGCATTTTGCCTCCAGTGAATGCAATGAACGGCAAATTGAATTTAGGAAAGTCACTAAATGACCAAACAGTTTTATAGTAGTCTTTGCGAAGATAAATTGGCTATTTGGCAAAACTGAGATTTATTCCAATCGCCGTATTGAGATTTAAGAAAAAATTCAAATGTGGAAAAATAAATGCACCAAATTATGAATGTACTGCAAATAACTGTAGATCGGAGACCAATTTTGGCATTTTTTGTAGATAACCTTATTGCAATCCATCAATTTTAGGAAATTCTTTATTACTTTATGGCATACATTTGTTTTAGTTTTGTTTATGTTGTTGCATAATTTCCGGGCGCATTTATTTTCGGCTCTTATCGTGCCAGTATTCACCTTAAAAAAATACGCATACGATTTGAGAAGAAATACGTCTTAATTTGAAGCCTCACAGCCACACACAGACGATTTAAGTACCGTCGATCTGACTCACACTTCACTGCCCGGGACTCGGATCAAAAGTTTCTCGATCGATTTCAATATCCTTCTTTGTAAGGAGAATGGAAAAAGATAATCGCATAACCCTAAACAAGATACGTTCGGAATGCTTGGTAGGACTCCCAAACACAGTAACACTGAAAAAAAATGGCTACGAACAATATTGTAATTGGACAAAAATTCACTGATCGAGCATAGAAGCAACCAACGGCCTGAGTACAATAGGTCAAAGGTTTCTTTTTATTTCACGCATTTTTTTCGCAACTCCCGCACTGGCCCGCACTGGCGCATTTTCTTCTCCATCTAATTCTTATACCAAGAACTTCCAATTACAGTATTTCCAAGAACGCAGTCTATCTCGGAGCCACGCGAACCCTTTCGATGCTCATCAGTACGGGGCCAACAAAAACTGAGATCCCATCAGGGTTTCATTATCGTAATGAACTGGAGCATGATACGCTGTAAAAACTTAATTTGTTTTGAATATTTTGATAGAAAACAAAATTTCCCGCAATATTAGAACGTTTTTCTTGATATTATTTGCTGCTCAATAAATCAGAAAAGCGGAGAATCAAACAGAGCAGAATAACAAAAACAAACCACGATATCACAGTAAAGTTTGACAGCTGTGGCCAATGCTGGATTTCATGGCAGCCAATAGGTTTTCTGAAGGTTCTCAAGTGGTCATAACTCGAATATTTGCAAAATCTTTATGGCCTTATAAAGGTTTTTTTTAACATGTTTTCACAACCATCCATAGGTTGGTGACCTCCGGCAGAGAGATACAAAGACGGCCTAGATACTGTACTACTTGTTACTCCGGAAGACGTCACGATCGAATTTGCCACATAGTGGCGTCTCAGTCTGTTCATTAAACAGATAGTGAATTGTTTCATCGACTCTGACCAAACAGGAAAAACAACATCAGCAACACGGTACAACTTGTTCACTAGGAGGCCAGTGAAAATAACGCTTTTGAATTTCAAAAAACGTTATTGCTCACAAAATATGAGCCTATGCCAAATGTGAGCTTAATCGGACACGGTTTAAGGGTTGTTATTCGATGCCAAGTGACTATGATTTTGAAATGCATAAAACTTCAAGATCTGACGTTGTGATGAATTTATCTTTTTTTTTCTTAGAAAATGTTTGAGACTTCTGTGAAGAAACACGTAAAGAGATTTTTTCAGATGATGAAATGTTCAAGAACCGATAATGCGAAAACGTAGCCCAATATAAGAGTCTATGCCAAATTTGGGCTCAAGAGATCATGGTTTAGAGGTGTCTCTAATCGATCCAAATTTTAAATTTTCTTAAACTTTGAAAACTTTTAGTTCAGATTAATTAACGGAGTAATTGATTAAATTGCTAAGAAATTGTTATTTCTAAGTTCCACAACATTGTACTGCGAAACCAGGCTTAAGTTATGCTACACATTTTTATTCGATATTTACATAAAATTTTCGAAATTTGCTCTTAACGTCAACCATTATTTCTTTCCAGAAAGCTTTCACTTCATCAGAGCCTAATATTTTTCGATTGGACGCAACGCTGGACAATTCGGTGAATTGGTAGGTTTTAGTAAAGTAACTACTTGATATGCTTCGTATGTATCAGTCCATCACAGTTTAAGCATTCAGGCGTGATGCCAAAATCGGGCCAGAACAAAGGTTTTTCTGTGTGGTTTTTGAAAAACGGTAGCAATGGTTTTTGAAGAATTGTAGCCGACACTATTTTAGGTAAATCTCCTTGTTGATTGTGCCTGTAGTGACGAAAGATTTACTCTTTCTGCATGGCAAACAAGGTGGTATTTTTTTTGGAAATTTCGATCCCTTTTTCTTCCTGGCTATAAACTGCTAGAAATTCTCCGGGACATAAGTTTCATCTTCCATATACAAACGTACAAACGTCGAGTACGAACATTTACTGTCGAGTTCTATTTGTCATTGGGATTCGGAACTATTTTTACTCAATAGGACTTCACTTCCAAACGCTGTTTTGATTTCTGAACAAAACCAGCTAACATTCCTCTTTTACAACCCACCGTACGAACAGAGACATTTGGGTTTTCTTTCAGTATCCTCCCCCTTCACCTTTCAGTCCATGACAGGATCAGGTCCATTGTTTTTGTCACTTCTCGGGTTTCTCTCGACCGTCAAGCGTTCCGAAAATGATTTTAGCGATCCACCTTGCTCGTTGCGAGTCTCTTCTTCTTGTACCCGCCGTTTCGTTTTCGAGAACCATTTTAACAGGTCTGTCGTCTAACATTCTTATGACATGTCCAGCCCATCTTATGACATGTCCAACATTCTTATGACATGTCCAGCCCCGATTTCATCACCGTCGATCTGAACTCGTGGTAGGAGGCTAACATTGTCTTCTCGTGAGCCTCTTCCCTTCATGCATTTTGTTTTCAACGCATTAATCACAAGCCCAATCCTACCAGCCTTTTATCATCGTCTCTGCACATGTCGGCCTTCCAGGTCTCTGCACATATCGGCTTGTGGTGCGTAGCCTTTGCGCGAGATGTTCAAATTTCCGCAGAATTTGCGTGTATCGTCAGCACGTTACAGTGCTTCCATTGCTTTGCGGTCTCGATCTTCTATCTGGCGCTTTTTCCTTCGAAGAATAGAATGTCCGTGCCTGGCTGTACCGTTGAACATTCGCTCTCGTACGGTGTTGCAAGCATTCTCGCCCGTGCTGCATTCTTCTCCTCTACTACCGGCTTGCATTCGCCATCAAACCTGTCATTTTTTCGATTCGGTGCAGAAGTACCTAGTGTCACTATTGCTGTGCTAGCAATGGCGGTTCGAATATCTCTCCAGCCATCAAGAGTAGCTGCGTCAAGCTGCTTCTAGCTGTTGCGCGTATTCCTGGGCAGCTCCGGTTTCCCGTAGTAGCTCAATGTTAGGTCGTGGCGTCCGAATTCGACGCGTGTTGTAAATTTTGAGCGCATACATTCTGCAACTAGGTAGTGGTCCAAGTCTTATTCGCGCTGCGGTAAGTGTGAATGTTGATGATATCGGAGAAGAATTTCCGGTCGATTAGAGCATGGTCGATTGGATTCTCTGTTGGTGAATGTCTTTACGGGGGACGAAGGTATTTCGGACTACTAAACCACGGGAGGCCGCAAAGTTCACGTATCGTTGGCCTTTATCGTTCGATACGGTATACGGGCTGTTAGGGCCCTATTACCGGTCTGTACATAGCCTCCCGTTCTACCTGAGCGTAAATGTCACCAATCACGACTTTCACGTCCCACTGTGGGCAGCCATCATACACTTGCTCTAGCTACACGTAGAACGCTTTTTCTTCGCCATCGAGTCTCCCTTCGTGTGGGCAGCGCTCGTTGATGATGACGTAGTTAAAGAATCGACCCTTGATCCTCAGCTTCACATTCTCGCATTTATCGGAAACCATCCAATCACGCGTTGGGGCATTTTGTCCAGCACTACAAAGCCGGTGCCCAGCTCGTTTGTGGTACCACAGCTCTGGAAAAAAAAGTAGCCGCTCGATGCCCGCTTTTCTATACCTACTGTCCTGTTCAGCAGTGCTACGACTTCGAAGTTACGTGGTTGAAGTTCATCGTAGATTATCCTATCGCAGCCAGAGAAGCAGAGCAATTTGCAGTTCCATGTTCCGAGTTTCCAATTGTAATCCTTATTTCGTCGCCTAGGTCTTTGCCGGTTGCTCCGGTCCGTATTAACTTCTGTATCATTTGTTTTAAGGGCGGCTTATTGGGCGTTCACCAACCCCTTTGTCTCGCCAAAGGAACATCGTGCACAGCACTGTTTAGAGTTCTACGCTGGCAGACGCTGTTTTGAGCCATCCCTGACATAGAGAACAGACGCTCAGATAGACTACACCCTTCGAAGGGGGCAGCCCCCTTTCCCTGTCAGCATATGACCAAGGTTCCACCAGGATTGGCTACCCGATCTTTCCTATGGTTACGCATATACCAGTCGGCACCACGGGGAGGTAGGGATAGGAGTTACTGGACAAGAGGATACGGATCGTTTGAAAGTGAGAAATCGTAGTAGAATAATGAAGCTACGCCCAGTTCACAGAGGAATGGGGATTGAGGGTTTCCCATGGGGGATACTTTTAGTTGTTTATAAATTGAACCTCTGAAAGTGAAGTAGTTCTCTTCCATGCAAAATCGAGTCAACTTAAGGTACATCCGCACCTTTTCCTTGTTGTATTATCTCCTTGTTTCAAAAGCCAATCTTCTAGAAGGTTAATTGCGTCCTTGCAGCGTCCGCCACAGCAGCAACATCAACATGTTAGAGTACGAGAGAAGAGCAGCAGGCATTGGCTGGTCCGCACGGATTACACGAGTAAGGTGTAATGGAAGCATTTTGCTGAAGGCAGCAGTAGGAATGTTGCTTGCAATTTATAAGACATGATTTAAATGTACGAGAATTGACTGAACATTTTTTCAGTGTGAACTTTTTTGAAGTTCTCACATGTTCTCCTTGAATTTTTTTAAACTTTATAAAAAAACTCTTAAAATTTACTGGGAAATCAGTTTCAATGCAATTCATCAAACTGCACCGAAAGTTCAACAGGTTCCCAGAGATTATACAAAGTTCTTTGAAAACAAATTCGTTGGAGATAAAGCTATGCAATCTGGATAAAATGAGATTGTACAACAAGATTTTTAAAGCTTAAAAAGATGTACAGAAATTATAAAATAGGTTGAAAATATAATCGAGCTTCAAAAAATTACAATAATGGAAACGTGCAACGTTCCACGTTTAAGGGAAATCATTAACGAAATTGTAATTATAATGTTTTTGAAATAGACATATCCTTCTTATCAACAAGAAACTCTAGGAGTGGACAGCAATTTCTACTAGCACAAAAGATGTGATGAGAATTTATTGATAGATCGTACTTTAACGGCAGGCTGTGAAATTGAATAGAGGCAGCTTAAATTGGAGGGCATTTTGAAACATTTGTCTCAAGTATACTTTCTCTTCACACCTTTGGTTCTAGCAGAAATTGCTTTGCACTCATAGGATTTTATGTTGATAAGTTGCACATTTCCATTTCAAAAACATTATAAATGATTGCGTACATCACGCAATAAAACACGATTAGTCCAATGTATTCAATCCATGATAGGAATTCCATCAAAGCAAGCTGTTAGAAAAATCAGCAAACAACATGTTATCGGGTTTTTCTCTGAGAAGTAAAGTAAAATCTGAGTTGAGTAAATGACGACGAGAGAAACGTTAACGGTAAAATAAGAAGTTGTGTTTTCAGAACCTCTAATTAAAAACTAGAATTGAGAAGAAAAATTAGTATTTTCCATTTCATTTCAAGTGCCTTTGCTTATCTTGACAGATACGTGCATTTCGTCTACAATGTGCAGACTTCTTCAGTGTCTCGTACTAATAACTCGACTTAGTAGCAAAGGCAGTTGGAATTAAATGGAAAATACTAATTTTTCTTCTCATTTCTAGTTACAGGTATTCCACTAAACAGCTCAAACCCTCTAGGATTCTAATTAGGAAATTTATTTCTGTCACATGTAAATTTTCACATCGCTAGAACTGTTCTATGCCATTTGGTGGTGTCTGAGCACGCACTCTATTGCCAGTCTTTTGACAGCGCATGTGGTATTGAATATGAAGCCAGCTTCATAAATACTACAAATAAATTTCTTTGCAGAAAACAACAAATTGGTTGGTGAGTCAAACGATCGATTTCGCAGTATGAACTAAATTTTATTTTCAGTGTAGAGAGCTGCATTCAAGGACAAGTCTTTAAGAATATTCATTCAAAACAACATTTGTGAAAGAGTACTCAACGACCCCATATGACCAAATGACAAGAGCACCAGCAGTGACAGTAATGCTGTTTCTCAAAGCCGTTAAGAAATTTCTCACAGGGAAATTCATTTCGTAAATTGTAATATAGCGAATCACAAACGTCACGTGAAATGCTCTCGTGTAAGTTGTACGATGGAGATTGAATGTATCAACCAAAAGGAAACAGAAAAGTGATAAGAACTTTTCCCAACCCTTCGTACGTCCATTCCTAGTGTTGGACCTAGATAATGCCCGCAAAAGCATCAACGTACAACGACAATACAAATGACTCCATAAAAAGTAATTTTGTAACACTACTTGATCCCAACCAGTCCAACAGCAGCAATACTGGCTGCTACTACCAGAAAGCTAAAAAGAAGACACCCTGGCTTCTTCTCGCGCTGCTGCTCTGCTGCCATTAAGGTCATAAATTTGTCATTAAATGAAACGTAATAATTGCGATTGCGGGTTCAACGCTATCACCAACGTCCTCCAATAATGGCCATAGTTCAGCCGTATGTGCGGGAGGAATGTAAGTCCATGTTTGGGATTGAGCCGTTGGCTGTCCGACGAACTTACGACCTCGTTGAACAATAACCCACAGCCGGCAGTGCCCAGAGATGCAAGATGACTGACGGGACGAACGGAGTCAACGAGCGATTTATGATGCACATTTAGTGCGGTACTTTAGCGGGGTTGCATAACTTGGATTGAAAATTCCAAAAATCGTGTGTGGCGCAAAAAGGCTAACAGAGGGAACTGCGTTTCATTGATTTTTTGCGCGCACAATTTCAACGTTGTTATCGAACGTCTACCGCGGCTACGCGAAAGGCTATCTATCTTTCTTTTCGTTTTTTTATCAATTCTATGCGCAAGTTTAAGTGAGTTTGTGAGCGATATCTTTCTTTTCGTTCGCTTAAAAATTGGCAGGAAGAAAGTGAAGGTAAATTGCATTTTATATTTATAATCTAAAATATTCGATTGGTGTGATGTAACTATTTGTGTAAACAAGACTCGCTGGCACCTTCAAAAAGCACTCAGCGTTTATTGATTCTGCAGCATTCAATCAAAAATACTAGTTTCTATTTGAATGCCAAAACCGCACAACCGGAAAGTCCGGATCTCACAGTGCAGTTGCAAGCGAACATTGTTAGTAAATGCAAGTGCAGAAAACTGGAAAAGGCGAATGAAAGTCGCTGAAATTTAAGATGCAAAGCTTTCCACCTCTCCTCATCGGCCCTGGCTGTTCGGTTTTGTTGTTGTTCGTTGCGCCAGTGTCATAGCTGAGTAGCTACTCTAAACAACTGCTGCTCGTATTTTTCAATTCCCCAAGTGTATGCCGACCAGCGACAGACGCCGTTGCCCATATAGTTCCTCCCTATTTCCAAGATCGGAGAGTCTACGGAAGATGGTAGCACATAAATTTGTTTATCTTTCTTATTTCGGCCCGGATACTATTATTTATTTTCCTCTTTTTTAGCGCACGATGTCGCATTTGAATTTGCAATTTATTGGCAAAAGTCAAGCCAGGAGACTCATTTCTTTTTTGCCGTTGCTTGCGGCTTGTTTAGAGACATGGAGATGTTATCGATGCTATTTTGAGAACCAACAAATTGAGCAGCTCGACATAATCAAAAAAGCAGAACAGGAAGCTGACAGTTGTTTTCAAATTATGATTGAAATGGAACATTGAAATCACAAATTTTTATGCAATACAATGCCTCGCTCAAACACGTTCTCTTTCACGCATATATCTACAATCTCATTAATACAGAAGGAAAATTATACCAGAAAAACCAATAAATATTTATTTATGCTTCCGACTGTTGTTCCCAATCGACATTATTTTAAGCAAAAATTCCTGCGCCAACGGCAACAGACGTCCAAACCCACGGCTGCTGCTGCCATTCTAGTCTAGTCACTCGTAGCCATTCCAACCCTCATGCTAAGGTGGCACTATTTATTGCATAGACATTGTTCAACTCGGTCGCTGCTGGTGCTGATGCTGATGCTGACATTAGCATAAATATCTCCGAAACTGTGTCAGCACACCAGTCTGTTCGACATGCACCCAGCACTTTTGAGAAGCAAGCTGCTGAGAGGCGGATTTTCCCATTCAATAATCGATATGGCAAGAATTTCGTCTATGATCGAACAAATTTAACGCTCGTGCTTCACCAGCTCATAACTATCTACCCAAGTCACGAACTGAATAACAACTGCTCGTATGAAGCAATCGTTTATTTATTCAACAATTATGGGGACAGTATTGCAACAGCCTTGATCAGCTGGCTCAGAATCCGACCGTTGGACGATCTGACGTCTGACGAAGGAGACGGAGAAGCAAAAAAAGGCCGGAGCAGCGGCCAAGGTCGTCCGTGACATTGAGTTCACACCACACGCAACCGTCGACTGGTTGCTTTTCGCTTATTTTCCTCCATTTTTGGCAGGCGCCTTTGCCAACCGAACCATAAAGTCCATCAATGTGTGCCTCTCTTAAGATCGGAGATCACAGAGTAAGGAAGTTGTTTGGATTTCCTTTTGACAGTTCGGCGTGAGCTTGAAAGCGAGGCGGTTCCATACTGCACTGTATGGACTTCGGAAGGCGGAGTGTGTGATCTTGACTTTTCTAAACAGAGGTTTGATGGTTCTGTTTTTCGCCGTCAGTTGACAAGGCCGCCGGTTTTAAGTGTGTTTTGATGTGTTGTTGATTCGTTCAATTGAATGCTCCATGTGTACTATGATCGTGATTTATGAAGTGGAAATATGAGTAATTATTTACGCACCATTTGGGAGGCTAAATAATATCATACGATAAAACGTTATGGGATTTAGGAAATTTAATCGATGGTAGAGGAAAACAATAACTTTGATTTAGAACGGCAGATAAGTACGATAAAAAGTAAATATTTTTGGTTATTTTTTTAATTGATATTTGTTTGATCAGCTTCTGCGTCCTCATATAAAAAAACTTAGAATATCTTATCAATAAAGGGTGAGTCGATAATTATTGCGACACTTTCAAACTTGGGTAAGTTTTTCCATACTTGACCCGAATCAACCGAATTTGGCTCACTTTCTCTTAAAAGTGTATTATTTACATCATTCAGTTGTGCAATTGAGCGCTAACTGCTATAGTACGACAATGAAAAAACTGGCCAACTCATCACGAGAATAAACAAACTATCATCAGTATTAAAGTCGTTCATCAAGGAACGTGAATTCATGAGATTTTTTAATAGGATTTTGACGGATATATTTCTAAATAGTCGATTTGAAATTAACCAAGCAATCATATGTAATACGTAGTAATATGGAGTATGGAGTATTTCATTTTTTTTTGTGAAGGTTTGCTGACGGGACTCTGAATAAGGAGTGTATCGAATATAAGCTATCCACATACATTTGCGTTGTACGCATGTATTTGTGATGTTTTTTATGCTCTGAACACTGCATGCTGTGCGTTTGACTGTCAGCTTTCTTTTGTTTACTTGTTTGTGCGGTTCAAATTCTGCGTTTTCAAAATGTCGCGTATTGAAAAGGAAGTGAAAATTGAGGTTCTGGACACATGGCTAAGTGAGAAGGGTATTACTATGCGAAAATTGGCGAAGCGGTTTGGAATTCATCATGCGAGTGTTAAAACCATCATAAATAAGTTTAGGGAACACTATTCTTTGGATGAGCTACCAGGAAGAAGCAGAAAACCCGGTTCTTCCAACCCGAAACTGGAGCAGAAAGTGGTATCTCTAATCATGAAGAACAAATCAATGTCAATACGTGATTTGACCAAAAAAGCAGGAACGAGTGTCGGAATGATCTAGCGTATCAAGAGGCGAAACCACCTGAAGACCTACAAGAAGCAGAAAATCTCGAAACAAAGTGCAGAACAGAAGAAGCGAGCAGCAACAAGGGCCCGGAAATTGTATTCGCGTCTTTTGCAGCGTCCGGATGCATGCGTTTTGATGGACGATGAGACCTATGTAAAAGAGGACTCAAAAACTTTTCCAGGTCCACAATACTTTACTGCCGTCGTTGGGGAGGATGTGAGCAATGCGGACAGGTCGATTCAAGTAGAGAAATTCGGTCGAAAGGTACTGGTATGGCAAACAATATGTTCCTGTGGTTTGAAGTCAACCATTTTTTACACTACCGGAACAATAAATGCGGAAATCTATCGATCTGAGTGTCTCCAGAAGAGATTGTTGCCTTTATATAAGAAGCATAGTACACCTCCACTGTTTTGGCCGGATTTAGCGTCGGCTCACTATGCCAAAACCACTCTCAATTGGCTTGCGGAAAAGGGTATAGATTTCGTTGAGAAAAATATCAATCCACCAAATTGCCCTCAGCTTCGACCCATCGAACGTTACTGGGCAATCGTGAAGAGGGTCTTCAAGAAGACTGGTAAGGCAGCTGGGAACATGCAGGAGTTCAAAAAAATTTGGGCTCAAGCGTCCAAAAAATGCGATGCAACACCTGTCCTGAACTTGATGAAGAGCATTCGATCCAAAGTTCGAAAATTCGTGAAGGAATAACTTAAATTTCATCCGGTCTTCATTATGTTCAAGTTTAACCTCGTACAATAAAGGATCAATTTTTTGTATGAATAAAATATCGGTTTTCAACATAGTTTGAAAGAAAGTTTGTGGATAGCTTATTTTCGATACACTCCTTAGAGTAGAAACCTCTACGCCAGGCCTTTGATGATATCGTTGCGTAACTCCTTTTGATTCATTTTGCCAGCCGTACATGGAACATGTCGTCCAAGAAAACGCTGTTGCTAATGACACGGAAGAAGCCACGTTTGAGCATTTTGAGTCCTATCGTCTGTTTGTTCAATTGTCTTTCAGTTATTTTGTTAGTCAGTATAACGTTTGCAAGCCTAATACAGCGTTTCGTAATTTCATCAGTCTTTTGAAGTTCAGTCCGTGAAGTGTGTCATTTATGTGCTATGACAGTCTTCCGAACCATTTTTCCGAATTAAAAATAAGAAGCTATTGTATCGTTCCTTGTGCGTTAGAATGATATGACTTAACTCATTTTGAAGCATTTCACCAGCCGTGCAAGGATCACGTCTTCCATAGAGACGCTGGTAACACTGCCTCAAAAGGTGTTACATTTTCAAGTTTGCTTTCCCTTTTTCTCAGTCGTGTTCATGTCCACTGTTTTGTATGGTGTCATTTCGCCTTTTTGTTGTTTAGTTAGTCAGTTTTTTTTTCTTCAGTCTTTTGTAGTTAAGAATATCATTTATGTGCTGTGAATGCTTTGAATTCTACCAGTTTTAGTAATGTAAAATCGTTAAATAAATCAGTAGTCCCAACAGTATAATTTTTATGGTTTAATGATGGGACCCGTGAAAGAGAAATTTCTTATAAAAAGAGTTTGGGAGATCGTTGCGTCTCTTAATGAAATAGTCGGTCAGTGTTACATTTATAAGTTCAAGAGAGCATTTCGTAACTTCTTCAGTCGTTAATAGTTTAGTAAACTGATGTCTAGATCTTATGTGGTTTGAAAGTCATCGATGTATACCTCGTCTTACCACGTTCAATTCATCTATCACTTTGTCCGCCTTAGTCAGTTCTTGTCTATTGTTAAATTCTATAATTCTGTTGTAGAAAAGAGTAAGTTGTCTGATCATTATTTTATCATTCTTTTCATTTGTCTAATACTTATCTCTAAGGCGTTTAATCGCTTGAAAGCCTGAGATGCCTTTAGAATACTTATGAATGTACATAATTTACCCACCTCCATAAGCTGGAGGAAACCGATTAAAACTACTACCGTTAGTACCGGATACTACCGTTCATTGCCCTCTGCTCGTTTTCAAACTTGTATCTTTCAATTTTCAAAGCCTGCCGTTGCCCTATACGGAACTATCAATACACTTTCTCTTCATGTCTATTCGTTCTAGCAATAAATTACCGTCCACTCCTACCGCTTCGCATGGAGATGAGAAATTTTCTGCTGCTGAGAAGTACAGTGCCAAAACAAGAACCAAAAAGCTGCACAACCGTATTTTTGACAATTTTTTCAAGCGTGTTATAATGGTACGAAACGTACGTGAAAGAGGATTCCAGAACACTTCCGAGACCTTAATTCTACACCAAATCGGTTGGAAAGAGTGTCCCAATTGCAGATACTATTCCACATATGGCTTGCGTTCATCCATTTTCTACAATAAATGCTGAAATTTACCGAAACGAATGCTTGCAGAAGAAGTTGCTTCCACTATATCGGAAGCATGACATTCTTCCCCTCTTTCGGCCGGATCTGGCCTCTGCCCATTATGCAGTGGTTTTCTGATAACAACAATGATTTCGTTTAAAAACAAAATCCCACCAGTCTGTCCAACTGCGACCGATCGAACGCTACTGTGCAATCGTAAAGCGGATCCTCAAAAAAGGCAGGTGCAGTAACACACATCATTTAATATTTCAAGAAAAAGTAGCCAGCAGCGTCCAGGAAGTTTCACAAAAATATTAATAACATTAGCAATCTTATTAATTTGTTATGGTGTTAAGCCGAAAATAGACAAGAAGGAGAGAATGCCGCCACTATTTGTGAAGGAATTTCCAGAAAGCCTTCGGGAGAAAATGTACTTCAACATAAACAAGGGCCTGCGGTGCAAAATCTAGCACTGCTCGCAGGGTAACAAGCTGATGGTCTCGGCGCTATCCCATTACAACGCGGCCAAGGAAATCCTTAAACAGATGAAAGTGCAATATTTCACGTGCGACATCGAAGCGAACAACCCGTTCTAGGTGGTTTTGCGTGGCCTTCCGGGGAGGAAACAGAGGAACTGGTCGACGAAATAAGATCCAATGGACTCGAACCGAAGTAAATCAACAAAATGACGTCTCTCGAAGCAATCGGGATCAGTTGTACTAGATTCACTTCGAGAAGAACTCGACGTACATGAAGGACCTGCAAAACATCCGAACCTTGTTCCACATCTTCGTCAAGTGGGGCCGCTATCAAACCGATCCACCGCGATGTCACTCAGTGCCAGAACTGCTTGATGTTTGGGCATGGCACCAAAAATTGCCAAATGGAGAAGTGCTGCGTCGATTGCGGCAAACATCACGGACCCGATGCCTGTGAGCGGATGGAGTATGCTGAGCTAGTGTTTGCCAACTACGGTGCGGAACGAAGAAAGTCGTTGCAATTCTGACTCTGGTCACCATCATCAAGCGATCCTACAGAACTCGTCTGGAACAAGTTCAAGCCATGATTGTGTTTCTCAATGGACCGTGAAATCATCAGAATAACTAACTGAAACGCTTGCTCGCTGAAAGCAAAAATATCGAACTCATCGACTTTCTCAACGAACGAGCCATTGACAACGAACGAGACCTATTTCAAGCCTAAGGTCAATGTGTTCCTTCCAGATTTTCAACTGATGAGACTTAATCGAACCAGTGCTGCCGGAAGGTGAGTTGCCGTCGCCCTGCGCACCAACATCAACTGCCAGATGCTTCCGAGCTTTCAGCTAAAATTCATCGAATCCATCGTCGGCCTCATCACTATGATCGCGGCCTATTGTCCCGATAGGTACGACTTAACGAAACGATATCATCAAGCTTACTCGGAGGCATGGGTAGTTCATCATCGCCGGCGACCTTAATGCAAGACATGAAACCTGAGCATAGTCTTATTCCATCGTTGATCCCACTAGACAACAATAACTCTAAGGATCGTTTTATTACTCTCGTTGAGAAGGCTGGATGAGATAGGTCGACATTTTGTCAGGTCACATAATCTTGGTCAGAACATTACCAGTCCATCTATGTCCCAATGAATTTTCAGAAGAATTAGAAATCAAAGCCAACGAACTGTTGACCTATATCAAACGTTGAATAACATGAAGGCCCCTGGATTCTACAAAATCCTGAATTTGGAACTCAAACACTTGAGTTTTCAATTCTATGAACATCTAGCATTGATATTCAACAAATGCCTTCGACTTAGCTACTTCCCCTCGTGTTGGAAGTCAGCTAAAGTCATACCCATCCGGAAACCTGGAAGATCCGTCCTCTCCCAACAGCCCCCTATCGACCCAACAGCCTTCTCTCGGGAGTATACCAACTATTTGAGAAATCAAGCTACCGTCAAATCCTTGCATTTGCCGACGAACTCAACATCTTGCTTGATATACAGTTTGGTTTTAGACGTGGTCGATCAACAGTACATCAACTGAACCGAGTCACTAACATCCTCAGGCGAAACAAGTCTGTCTCAAAAACATCTGCCATGGCCCTTCTTGATGTGGAAAAGGCGATGGATAACGTCTGGCCTGATGGCCTGGCGTACAAGCTGCATTGGTACAATCTTCCAGTCTTTCTGGTGAAGATGGTGAAGAACTACTTTTCAAACAGAACATTCCGTGTTTCGCTGCATGCCACAGTGTCCGACGCGCAGTAGGTTTCTGCCGGTGATCCGCAGGGAAGCATATTAGGTCCACTTCTTTTTAAACTGTTCCCCTCGGACATACCCCCACTCCCTGAAAACGGATCTCTGTCGCTGTTCGAGGTTGGTAGCGCCACCGTCCACAATTGTACGGTAATAAGAGCGCTAACCGCGAAATTGCAGCGAAACCTGAATGTTCTGTTGAAGTATCTCACAGATTGGAATATCTGCATCAATGCAGCGAAGACCCAGGTTTTCCTTTTCCCTCACTCAAAATCTCCCAGACTTGTTCCGGCTGAGGTTAAACTTTGTCTAAACGGTACAACGGTGGAGTGGAGCAACTCAGCCATCTATCTTGGCGTGTCACTAGATAGCAAGATGAACTTCAGGGAACAGGTTGATAAGACTGTCACAAAGTGTAACGTTCTGTTGAAGCTAATGTAACCCTAGCTAAACAGATAGTCTACATTGTCCCAGACCAACAAGCTTGCGATCTACAAACAGATCATACTTCCGGTTATTTACAACTGCATGCCGATCAGGGAGAGTTGCGCAAAAATATACCACCTGAAGCTTCAGCGGGTTCAAAACAAGTTTCTCACTTGTTCAAGTACCTCCGCGGACGGAAACTATGAGATCCACCGTCTGGCCGAGATGGAAACCTGATACCCCTCCCCTAGATTTTTCAAATTGTAGTTATTGTAGTTAGGTAGGTTATTAAATTTATAAAATTAATACAACCAATCCCCATCAGGATTAGGATTTAGTTCATAGTGCATTATTTACATCCTGCAAGTTTTAAAGTCCTGTGATCAAAACTCGCGGAAATGGAGTCGAAAGAACAGCTCGTGCGTGATAAAATCTTGCGCATTCATCACGAGAACAAGGATCTTTCGCATCGTTCCATCGCTAAAACGTTGGGAATCGCGAATTCCACGGTGTCGCGAGTGATTAAGCGGTTCGAGGAACGGTTGACCACCGATCGGAAGCCCAGAAGTGAAGGAAAAAGTATTCCGTGCAACACCAAAAATCACAACCGCGTAGTTGGGGCCTTCAACCGAAATCCGAACGCCTCCGTTCGGGATGTGGCTAAGAAGCTGCACCTGAGCCGAAGTTTTGTCCAGAAGGCCAAACTAAGGCTGGGCTTCGAACGTTCAAGGTACAAAAGGCCCCTAATCGCGACGAGAAGCAGAACAAGTCCGCCAAAACCCGTGCCAGGAAGTTGTACCTCAACATGCTGACGAAAGTTGAATGCTGCATCATGGACGACGAAACATATGTGAAGGCCGACTTCAAACAGATCCCCGGCAACCTGTTTTTCACGGCCAAAGATAAGTTCAGCGTTCCGGAGCATGTCCGCACTCAGAAGATGTCCAATATTGCGAAGAAATTCCTGGTTTGGCAAGCTATCTGCACGTGCGGGAAGCGGAGTGCACCTTTCGTGACCCAGGACACGATGAACGGACAGGTGTACATAAAGAGTGCCTCCAGAAGCGGCTGCTTCCTCTCCTGAAGGCCCACAACGTCCCAACAATCTTCTGGCCGGATTTGGCCTCATGCCACTACTCCAAGGACGTGCTGAAGTGGTATGCGGACAATAAGGTCAATTTCGTGCCGAAAATGTTCAACCCTCCCAACACTCCGGAGCTCCGCCCCATCGAGAAGTACTGGGCGATTATGAAGCAGCACCTTCTTAAACGACCTAAGGTAGTGAAGACAGTCGAGGAACTGAAGAAAGTATGGGTTTACATGCAAAAACGGTTGATTCACAGGTTGTGCAGAATCTTATGGCCGGGGTTAAGGCCAAGGTGCGGGCATTTGCGTATGGACTGTAAATAAAATACGAGTAAAATGGTAAAATGAAGTTTAATAGTTATTTCTCAATCCCTGAAAATTTGATGGCAATCGGATGAAAACTCGAATTTTGCGAATCAATTTTGTGTGTGGCAATTTCATCGTGGACACCCTTTAGTAGTAGTAGCAGAACCGTTTATCACATATATTCAAAAACTTCTCACGAACGGTCGTTGCCATTCTTCTAAGGCATGTTGTTTTCACTAGCATTCAATAAATTGCTCTGTTATTGAGTAGCTAGTATAGTTTTATTTTCAATTTGCCATCCAATAACCATTCAAAACTTCTGAACTTCCGAACGTCAAAACACTAACCAGAATCCATTGCTGCACACAATTCTAGTTGAAAAGTTCAACTGCAAATTATACCAGCATGGGAGCCAACTCATAAAAAAAAACAACAACCAATCCAAGCACCCATGCACAGATTGGTCATAAAACGGTAAAAGTTGTACCATTGATCAAGCTCGCATTGTAATTTCAAACTTTACAGGAAAAAAAAAATGGAGTAGCCACGAGTAACCGTTTCCCTTTCGACCGTTTTTTTTTTCATCATCATCATTCGCCAACCTCATTGGGCAACACAGTAGAGCAACTATGAAAAGAGTATGCTAACTAGTGCCTTTGACTGACTGATACAATGTCGCCACAAAAAAAGAACACACAATCCATTGCTTCGTTTTCGTTTCATACATGGAGTATTAATTTCAATGTTCCAAGAGTGGCCCGTTTTTTGTTTGTTCGGGTTTAACGCAATGGATATAGGCACTGTTATGCAATCAATGATAGTCTGTAGCTAATAGGTCATTCACAAGTAAATTCATTTTCTACACCGGTTCGCTGCGCTACGACTAATCAATCCAATTGACAAAAATCAGTCGGTGGCGAGAACGAGGTGATCGCCGCTCTCCCACCAGAAATTGGGTGGAACCAATCCCAACCAAACGGTTCCTAAAATAGCACTCATGAATCAGTGCCAACAACCGCTCTCACTAATATAATCCGATTCATCTTCGGACTTGCACCCGGTGCGAGAGCTATAAATCTTGGATGAAGTTTGCCGAACTCAATCAGTACTGGGGGCTATGTAATGATTGGCAGCGGGTTTCCCTTCTCTTGTTATCAAATTAGACAGACGAAAGTCATCGGATCGGATGAAGAGTTCCGTTTCAAAGGTTGCACTTTATTTCGACAGTCTCGGGGACCCGATAAATTTAGAAGTTTGTTTCCCTTCGATGTCATTCGATGCTAGACAGCCGGCTTGTGACGAGGAAAACGAATCGGTAAATTGCTCTTTGTTGCAGTACCTGGGTGGGTGCTCGAGTGGGTTGGGGGACGAGTTTCAATGAATAAATCATTTAAGTTTACTACTTTTTATCGTGTGCCACTAGACGAAGGATAAAGTCTATCAGCAGACACTCACCTGCTTGTAGCAATCTTGAGATGAAGTTTTAGTTCTATTTCACGTGACTAGCGCCAGACAGCGAGTCCCACGAGAAGCCAGAAAACTGCACTGAATATAGGAGATATCATTTCCTATAGTGCTTCTCTTTGAGAAACACAGAGTATCTTCCGGAATACCAACTTCTGTTTACCGAAATGTTTTGTTTCTAATGTGGACAACCCAGCCCTGGTCGAACGACGACGACCGGTGTTAAATTTTTATGACTCTCCATTACGGATGCTGCCCGTAGTTCTCCGGTGTTGTTTATAGTCCCGAACGGTACACGGTGAGATATGTATGCTTCGGGTGCGAATGGTTGTGAATTTCAAGACGGTGCCGACGATTCTGGGATGAATAAAGTATGTAAATTAAGATGAGGGCGTATCGCGTTTACCAACTACTTTTGTTGTTCGTTGTTCAACCTTTTCGTTAATCAGGTAATTAGTTTAAACTGATCAGGTGAATGCATACTCGGTTAATTCAGTAAACACATAAATTTCCTCAAAAAATTTGGAAACAATATCTTTTATGTCCCACAACCAATATATGTTAAGTTTAACGAATGAACCTTTTCCACTTTTTAATTTGTCTGGAGGTAGCTTTTAAATTTTCATATCCGGTCTAATTAACCAACTCCCTAGGAAGTAGCAATGAAAGTGGATGTTAGTTTTGTAATTCGTTCCTATAATTTAAGATGGTTTATCTTTTTTGTTCTCAGATAGGAAACCAAACAAAATCGGCAGCGAAAGCAGAATGGTTGCTGACCATATTCAGCTGGAAAATGTTTTTTTTTTTTTATTTGGAATGGTCTCACCAAGTTCTACTATTTGATATAATATAACTTTTAAAAGATATATGGTCTCTTCGCACATCGTGGGTCCAAATTTCACGGAATACTTTTGAACTGTGCTCGCACCAGTTTTAGTTTTGCTTCGACGCACTAGTTCTGCGAAATTTTCAATGTGAAGCATTCGAAGCAGCAATATAAAAAAAATACCCAGAACACATAACAAGTTTGAGGGTAGCAAATATCTTCTTTTCCTCGTCGTTCTCGTTAACACATTCGGCCTCGCAGAACATAACTATAAATCGACTTAAATACTCTTAATAGTCGCAGTAAGTTATTTTTGAAAAATCACAAACAATCAACTATCGGCATTGATTAGTTAGTACACAGAAAAAAAAATCCGTGCCCTGCAGTCATGAATTTGAGAACAAGCAAAAAAACACCGTGAACTGAATCACGTTATCATGAAATAAATAACTTTGAAAGGGAAAATCCTGAAAACCTGAACTAGTTTACGGTCCGTTTACCGTCCCATATATAGTATATAGATATATTAGCCAACGGTGATAACTACTATTGTCATGCGATAACAGAGGATATCAAAACGGTATTTGGGATAACAGAACTTGTTACTTATATGCTACCAACTTGTTATTTTTCTTTGCTAGGGTTACCTCTCAGTTACTAATTTATTTATTTTTTTACTCCCAATTAACTAAATATTTATGTAATTGTTATTAGACTTCGGCATATTTACCTCTTATTACATGCTCATCAGTATCACCTCGAATGAAACACGCAAAGGACTTCAACAAAGCGATAGTTTTTCGTGACTTTTTTTTATGTTGCGCTAGAAGGTTTTAAGAAACGTGCGTACTGAGGAGGCTGGATACGATTCTCAATAAATCCAGCCATTTTATTTGGTTGCAGACCAGTACATCGAGCTGAAACGTGAAACCGTGAATGTTAATTAAAACTTGAATACCGGAAAACCGGAATCCGAGGTGACGTCGGATAACAACAGCAGCAGAGAAATTTGCGAAAGCCTTCTTGCCGAAAGTTGTGCTTTCTATGGACTCTACAAAACCCTGTGGTAAACTTATCCCCACACTAGGTTAACCAACGCTGAACAGACGCTAATAAGACCGGTAGTTCTCTATGGACATAAGATGTGGACAGTGCTCAAGGAGGACTTGCAAACACTTGGAGTTTTCGAACGAAGTGTGCATAGGACCACCCTTGGCGGTGTAAGTGAAAATGGCGTATAGAGGAGAAGAATAAATCACAAACTGACACAACACTATGGCGAACAAATCTGATAATCGGTTCAATGGGTGCGACATGTGGTAAGAAAACTGGGCAACAATTCTGCAAAAAATATGTTTGGCTCGAATTCGCAAGAAAGATGGTTAGATCCACCCAAGCAGCGAAAACTCCCATAATTTGTTGTAACAACTTATTTGAGCTTCATTAGAGTTATGTTGATGTGACATCAACTGCTTAGCAACAACTGTGCCACTAGAGAAGTGAAATAACATCTTAGAAAAATAGAATACTCGAGGAGACAAGCAGACTTCAACTGATTTGCGTGGTGAAACACTGTAGCACAGGTGCAGTTCCAATGGGACGTTGAACCAGCGTAAAGAAGCTAAATCGATAAATTTTCCTTTTTTGAATACAATCTAATTTATAGGCCGGCAATGGTGTTATTGAAAAAGTCCGATTCTAATAATATGCACGCAACCATTGGAAAGAGCTTTAATCCGGGAGCTAGAAAGTGATAGCTCTATTCATATACACTAAGCCCCGCAAATTAACATTACCGATACCATTTAGATAAGAGTTCTGCAATATAATGCCAGATTTGGAGGTTCTAAACATCCAAACCAGGCACGAAAATAGGTTTTTGTAATATATTTATAATCAGATAGATCTCACCAAAGCCCGCCACCGTTCCACTCTTGATAATATGATTAGAAATCTTATGGGACTTCGATGGTGATGTTTTCCAGAAGGGTAATATATGACCGAAGGAGTGATGCGATCAGAGAATGAAATATGCATTCGAAACAAGGCCTTGTTCATTCCGGACTTCACTTCTAGATCGAAAGGATACGGGTCCGAACACTTCCATTGCATCAATTCATTCAATTGTATACAATGAAAAATGCATAAAGCGAACCAAAACCTCCTTTTTGGGTGTGCTTAAAGTCATATGAGCAAACTGAATTAGTAGGGGTAGTGGAAATTCGCAATTTCACGAAATTTGATGTTTAACGCGAAATTCCGCGAAAAGCCTCAAGATTCCGTAAATTTGGCCTCACTGCTAAAAGCCGTGTGCTAGAAAGAACACCTTGTAGCTCTTCGCATTCATCGCATTGATACTAGCACGTGACATTATTCGCATTTTTCTGAAGTTAAATTTGCATCGTTGTTAAAATACGACTTCGCATTTGATCCTCTGATTTGCATAGCGAACGTTTTCAAAAGTGCGGAGACGGACAAGTTTGAGAAATAAAGCAAGCAGTGTACATATCGTGTGCAGACCGTGTAACACAGCATCCGATTGGAGTTTTGCACGCGGAGAAAACGTGGCAATCCATACAAAAAAAAAATTCATACAAAAAACGTGACAAGTTTGGAAGGGGGGGAGGGGTGTTGTTTGGTCTTAAAAGTTGCTTTTTTTTGCGTGACATAAATTATGGCTGCTCTCTTACAGCTGACATCATATACTTGGATTTTGTAAACAAAACAACTGTCTCCCAAAGCGTCATCAAAACGTTCTATAAATGCAATCTTGATTTCAACAAACATTGTAACTGCCTTCGTAACAGATAATGACCAAAGCATTTTGGATTCTCAAAGGGCTCCTACCGAATTGTATTCACATGACGTGCAATGCTCCCATTATGCGTTTGAACAGTGAAGTTTGGAGAGAAAAAATCCCCAGCGTTGATCATCTTGTGGCTTGTTTCAAGTCTGTTTTCTCTCATTCAACCTTGAGAAAATGTCGTTTTAAGGAAGTCATATCCGAACTAGCCGGGGTTGAGAAAGATAACACAGGTCGACAGACCTAGTGCTTCATGCCAGTTTCCGTAGGTTGGGCCCCAAATCGAAACCCGTATTTTGGCCTCATGCGAATTGCATTTTTCTTCACTTGCATAAACAATGTTCATTTGCATAAACAATGTTAATGTTGATACCTTTTCAGAACCACCTAAATAACTGCCTCCGCTTAAACGAAAATGCTCCAGAAGCATTTTTCAGGAATTGCTTAGACTTGAACGAACAACTCTAGACAAAATCGTCAAAAGGTCGAAAGGAACAATTGTAAACAATGACTTAAAACGTAAATTTTCGGAAATGCCAGGTTGTTTACGTCTACTACCGATGGAAGGTATAACTCCCTATCTGTTGCTGGTGCTATTTTGTCAGCAAGAGATCCCAGAAAAATACTCAAGAGGTCATTGTTTACAAATGTTACTTTCGACCTTTTGACTATTTTGTCTAGAACTTTTCAAAAGATGCTGATTGACCGCCCGAGGTTGCTACTCCGTTGACAGATGACGCTTGGGACTAAAATATATCTTCAATGTGTAAGAACTGGTGATCCCAAACTAAGGCAATACCGGCGCCGGCCCCACCCGAATACAGGGGCTTCATTGGAACTCACGGAGTTCACTGCACTTCCACGAGAAATCAATGGGATTTTGGATAAGACGATTAGCAGCAGGATTCGTTTTGGTTAACGATAAGCTGCCAAGATAAATATTTGAAAATTAGAACCGATTTCCGATTTGAACCGATTTAAACCAACAGTAAAAATGCTATTGGGAGGGGTGATTGCGGGTTTTCATTGGGAAAACAAAGTGATTTTAAATAATGCTGATAAACCGATTTCGATCGGATTAAACTAACAGTAAGGATGCCATAGTGGCCACTAACAAAATGTGATAGTGGTTTTTCACTGGAAAACTAGGAGATATTTTACAATGCTGGAAAGCTGATTTGGACCGATTTAAACCAACAGTAATGATGCTATAGGGGGCACTCACAGAGTGTGATACTGGTATTTCATTAGGAAATCATGGCAATTCATCTTAACGCCTGAGAGCAAGTTTGGATCGATCTACATCAACGGTACCGATACCGCTGGAGTCTTTTACAAAGTGGTTTATTTGTTCCAAGATACGGTGGCCCGACGAGCATGGCGAACCAATAATTTGGATCACCATTAATTATGTACCTCACCTGCGACCCATCTAACCGGGCGAACTACGACTTCTCATGCTCATTCGATCACTCGCGCAACGAACAATAGGCTACCGAAACAATAGACAAAACTCTACGCTCGATAACAAAATATTGCGGATCAAAGTATCCACACAACCGATTCAACCGATTCAACTGATGGTCGACGCAAACCTATGAAAAATAAATTTCATTAATATAGATACAATGGGTAACAATTAGCTGTCTTGCTCTATGTCCTTCAGAGCACCTACTACCTCACGAGTCACCAGTACCCAACTTCCCAGGCGTCCGTCCAGTTTCTAAATTTTTTTTTTAAAAAGACCGTGTAACTAGTGAACTAGTGTAATTGCACAGAAAACCACATAGATGGAGCATGGGAGTAGCTTTTACATCTTCAATGTACAAGTTCACTAATTCTATTTATAGATCAATACCGGCGCCGGCCACGTCCTCACGGTCTTTTGGGGAGGGGAGAAGAAGGACGATTAGTTTGACAATCGTTGTTATTAGAGACCGTGAGCACCACTGCATCTCTACAATTGCCAAGGGAAGGATAGTTGTGTTAGTGAGGCAGGTTTTTATTTTTTTTTATTTTTAGATCATGGATGCACTGTGGTAAGTGAAGCGATCAATGAAAGAGAGCGCAGTAGACTGCTTTTATTTTAAAAATCTAGTCGTGATAGAAAGAAGCAGTGGCAAATGGCGAGGAATGTGACGGGCCTGGGATTGAACTCCCGTCCATCTGCTCAGTAAGCAGAACAATTTAACCACTGAGCTACCCAGCCGCGTCACGCAGGCGTCCGTCCAGTTTCTGGTACATTAAGTCATCTTCATGCCTAACTGAAGTATTATTACTTAAAAAGTTTTGAAAAATAGAGAAATATGAGATATTGTCTTCAAAATTTGGTAGAAATAAATTATTTGTAGCCGGAAAAGAAAGACAATTAAGAACAAAGATGTAAGTAGAAATCTTGTAGTCCCCGGATGTTTGAAGAGCATAGCCATTTCTATGAAAAGATACTTAGAGTAAAAAATGTGTCGATCCGACTTCACCAGAAAAAGTTATTAGCATTGAAAAGCGGCATATTTTAGGGAAAATGGCGTCCCATTTCCCCCCGCTTAAGTCCTTATGAGAACATCATGAAAGTTATTAATAGAACTCCAGGGAAGTTCTGCAGAAAACTTCAAGGCAGTTCTAGAGAACTTCAGGGAAGTTCTGCAGAGAACTTCAGGGAAGTTTTGCAAATAACTTCAGGGAAGTACTGCAGATAATTTCAGAGAAGTTCTGCCGAAAACTTCAGGGAAGTTCTGCAGATAACTTCAGGGAAGTTCTGTAGGTAACTTCAGGGAAGTTCTGCTGAACACTTCAGGAAAGTTCTGCTGAGCACTTCAGGGAAGTTCTGTAGGTAACTTCAGGGAAGTTTTGCTGAGAACTTTAGGAAAGTTCTTGAGAGAACTTCAGAGAAGTTCTTCAGAGAACTTTAGAGAAATTCTGCAGAGAACTTAATAGGAGTTCTGCAGGTAACTTCAGGGAAGTTCTGCTGAGCACTTCAGGGAACTTCGGCTGAGCACTTCAGGGAAGTTCTACAGGTAACTTCAGGAAAGTTATGCTTAGTACTTAAGGGAATTTCTTCAGAGAACTTCAGAGAACTTCAGGAAAGTTCTGCACAGAACTTCAGGGAAATTCTACTGAGAACTCCAGGGAAGGTGCATAAATTCAGGTTTTTATTTAAAACGGTTTTCGCCCTGCTGTTATAAATTCCCATCGGAAATATTTTTTAAATAAATGTTAAGAATAATGTTAAGTATATATTCGTTACAAAATTACTGGTTGACTGTGCTTTGCTGTTTCTTGGACAAAAATGCCTTTAAACGGTAATAACTTTCCAGTGAAGTAGGATTGAATTTTTTTTTCGGCAAAGTTGCTCGTTTAAGGCTACGCAGCTTGGAGCATTTACATTTAAGTTGAGGTATTTATTTAGGTGGTTCTAAAAAAATATGCAAATTTCAATTTTGATACAAATTAGTGCAAAAAAAATCAAATTGCCGGAGGTAAAATATCGATTTTTGGTGGCTTTGGGACCCAAATTAAAGGAGATTGGCAAGGAGCTCTGGGTCTCAAGACTTTTTACGGGTTTTGTCGACCAGCCCCCTACACCGGCCGTTACAGTATGCACACTCAATTTACTTCGGCAAAATGTCCGGCAGCCGATAAACTCGTTAGTTACTTTTGCTGATATCCCAGTTTAGTGTTTGTTTGTTAGCTGAGTATAGGTGAAATTTTAATTTGTTAGCAAAATCTTGGTAATTTATCAACTGAATCTCTGTAAATTCAAATGCCGAAATAACCGGCTGTTGGATTCCAGGGGAAAAAAAGTGCAGTATTTTCAGACAAATCTCCGGACAAGGGACTACCTCGAGAAGTTTTCGCCGATGCGTCGAATAAGATGGAGTAATACTAAAGCCTGTCGACGTTAAACATCGGACACTTTTCTTACAGTGTAGATTTTGAATTATTTCACGGATCGCTGAAACGTTTCACTTGTATGACAGCTGAAACTTTCCGCTTTATTTCGTGGTACAACATGTTAACATTCTAGTAACATTCAGTAAAATGGAGTCGAATCAAGTGGAAGTGCGCAAACGCATTTTGAACGAACGGCAACAAAATCCGAATTCATCGGTACGCGACCTTGCCTAGAAACTAAAAACTACCAAAACGTACCGTGTTTTGTGTTTACAAATCATTTGACCTGCGCTTGACTGTGGATCAGAAGGTTAGAAGTGGAACAAATCGAAAATTATGCACCCGACACATGGACAAAACGGTTGTAGTTATGTTGAGAAAAATCCCAATCTTTCTGTGTGAAATATGGCACGCAAAGTTGGGAAGTCAAAATTATCCAAAAACTGAAGCAGAGGCATGGACTGAAAGCGTACAAACTGCAAAAGATGTCCAACCGTGTTGACAAGCAAAATTCACTACAAAAAGTCGTGCTAAGGAGCGCTCCACCAAATTTTGCAAACATTTTCTTGTGTCATAATGCAGGACGAAACATACGTACTCGAAGCCTTCAAACAGCTTCCGGGTCTGGCGTTTTACACCGCAATGCAAAGGAACGCCGTGTTCGAGCATTTCCGGATAAAGAAGGTGTCCAAATTCCCGAATAAGTATTTGATTTGGCAGACCATATATAGTTGTGATCGAAAAGCTAAAAGTTTCACCTCTACCGGCAGTATCAATAAGGATGTGTACGAAAAAAAATGACTGGCGAAGCGGTTCATCAGAATCCACGGCTCCCCAATTTTGTTTTGGCCTGATATAACCTCTTGTCACTATCTGAAATCCGTCCTGGAATAGTATAAGGAACACGAGGCCAAATACGTGCCTCAATCTACCATACTGTCCAGAACTTCACCCAATAGAAAAGTACTGGGCTCTAGTTAAGCGGAAACTCTTCGAAACTAAAAAGAAAGCAAAGGGTACCGATGATTTCATGAGACGAGGGAGAATCGTCACGGCGGGCGTATCTTAGGATATCGTACGGAACCTGATAGCGGGTGTACCACAGGAAGTTCGAGAATTTTACAGAAAAAAGAATTAACATCTTAATCAACTGTTTCTAATATAGATATAACCCTATTATTGTGAAATAAACAATCGGTTTTGTTGAAATATGTGAAATTTTTTTTTGATGTCCGAAATTTAACGTGGACAGGCTTTACCCGACACCTACTTCGCGATGTTACCAACCGGGTTGGAAGTTTCTTCTATAGGTGCAATTGATGAAAGTTTTCGTCTGTTGATGACCTGTTCGATGGGATTCCAGAATGTTTAGCCAACAAATCAACGATACAGGATGAACATCAGCCGACAAACATGCTCTTAAGGAAATGCCGGACAATGTTGGTTTATTCACGTTTTGGTTTGCAAAATGGGACCGCTTACTTTAAGTTTTCGTAATAGCGGTGAAATATCTATCCTAGAAACTCGGTCGAAGCTGAAGGCAGTGTGAGCGAGTACAATTTTATCCTAGCGCCAAAAGTTGACGGGACAAAATTTGGCCAACCAAATGCTCCCGACCAGTAATTCCAAGAAATCGTTAAATTTACAGTGAAATAACTGTATTTGTTTCGATAAGTTGTTCCATTTGATTAACAAATGGAATCTACGTTGTCTTTCTTATTGTTTATTTCGAAAAATAAGTCATCGCAAAATTGCCGCGAAACTTTAGGTTTCCTAAATAGGCTGGCAGCGGAATTTTGAAAATCAACAGGCTGAATCAACTGTTACCAACTCATTAAAAGTGTTCGGTGAACGTTTGTCGACAGCCAGGAAAGATGGATCGGGGGGGAAACGAAAGCCGGAAGCCACAGCGACGACAAAAAGAGTTGCCGGTGATTTGAGCGGAGCCCCAACCTCTCCGCCCGAGATGTCCGAGATAGAGCTAAAAAACGAACTGGACTGTCGACTTACAAGAAAGTGGTGACTCCAAATCGCGACGATAAACAAAACACGTCAGCCAAAGCACGCTCGCGAAAGATGTACACAACGATGCTGACGAAGTTGGATTGCGTGGTACAGGACGATGAAACTGACGTCAAGTCAGACTTTAAACAGCTTCCTGGACAGGATTTTTATACGACAACCGGACGGGGAAAGGTGGCAGACATTTTCAAGGAAATTAAACTGTCAAAGTTCGCGAAGAAATATCTGGTGTGACAGGCCATCTGTACCTGTGACTTGAAGAGCAACGTTTACATTGCGACCGGAACCGTCAACCAGGAAATTTGTCTGAGCGAGTGCCTACAAAAACGTCTACTGCCATTCCTGAAGCGACACAATCGTTCCGTTCTATTTTGACCGGGTTTTCATCTTCGGCCATGAAGTGGTATGCTACCAACAACGTTCAAGTGGTGCCCTAAAGGGTGTCCACGATGAAATTGCCACACTATGAAATTGCTCTAACTTTTTAACCGTTGGGTAGAATTTAATGAAAACTTGGGTGGATTTAGTTCATAGTGCATTATTTACATCCTGCAAGTTTTAAAGTCCTGTGATCAAAACTCGCGGAAATGGAGTCGAAAGAACAGCTCGTGCGTGATAAAATCTTGCGCATTCATCACGAGAATAAGGATCTCTCGCATCGTTCCATCGCTAAAACGTTGGGAATCGCCAATCTCCACGGTGTCGCGAGTGATTAAGCGGTTCGAGGAACGGTTGACCACCGATCGGAAGCCCAGAAGTGAAGGAAAAAGTATTCCGTACAGCACCAAAAATCACAACCGCGTAGTTGGGGCCTTCAACCGAAATCCGAACGCCTCCGTTCGGGATGTAGCTAAGACTGCACCTAAGCCGAAGTTTTGTCCAGAAGGCCAAAACTAAGGCTGGGCTTCGAACGTTCAAGGTACAAAAGGCCCCTAATCGCGACGAGAACAGAACAAGTCCGCCAAAACCCGTGCCAGGAAGTTGTACCTCAACATGCTGACGAAAGTTGAATGCTGCATCATGGACGACGAAACATATGTCAAGGCCGGCAACCTGTTTTTCACGGCCAAGGATAAGTTCCAGCGTTCGGAGCATGTCCGCACTCCAGAAGATGTCCAAAATTGCGAAGAAATTCCTGGTTTGGCAAGCCATCTGCATGTGCGGGAAGCGGAGTGCACCTTTCGTGACCCAGGACACGATGAACGGACAGGTGTACATAAAAGAGTGCCTCCAGAAGCGGCTGCTTTCTCTCCTGAAGGCTCACAACGTCCCAACAATCTTCTGGCCGGATTTGGCCTCATGCCACACATCCAAGGACGTGCTGAAGTGGTATGCGGACAATAAGGTCAATTTCGTGCCGAAAATGTTCAACCCTCCCAACACTCCGGAGCTCCGCTCCATCGAGAAGTACTGGGCGATTATGAAGCAGCACCTTCTTAAACGATCTAAGGTAGTGAAGACAGTCGAGGAACTGAAGAAAGTATGGGTTTACATGCAAAAAACGGTTGATTCACAGGTTGTGCAGAATCTTATGGTCGGGGTTAAGGCCAAGGTGCGGGCATTTGCGTATGGACTGTAAATGAAATACGAGTAAAATGGTAAAATGAAGTTTAATAGTTATTTCTCAATCCCTGAAAATTTGATGGCAATCGGATGAAAACTCGAATTTTGCGAATCAATTTTGTGTGTGGCAATTTCATCGTGGACACCCTTTATTATGTATTAACTGAACTTGAAACAGAAAAAGAATTCGACTTATTAATAAAAACTTTGATCGACTCACACACATAACGGTTTGACCAAATCTTGATTGGAACACCCTTTTATGAATATTGTTGTTTGAATTATATGCCATTCTGGAATGCACATCTTTATGCTTGAAAGGGAAATATAAAAATGCCAACATTTGTATTTTTTTCGGATAGTAAAGTAGCATAAAATACTTTAAAATTAATGACTATTACACTTCAAAACTAGTGATGAGTGCTAGAGCAATTGTCCTGTCACAACAAGGTGAATCTTTATTGGCTTCCTGAACATTGTGTAATTGAAGGAAATGAAAAAGCTGATCGACTAGGTTAGCTTGGCTCCTCTGAACAATTTAAAGGTTCGCAACCATTCTTCGACGTTTCAACTTCCACATTAAAACATGAGTTAAAATTATCGTTTTATTCATAACATCCCTATACAATTGTGTATCCTGAAAACCTAATTTATCCTGAAAGTTTGTGGTCGACTGTTTCAGAGACCACGGAAACAATTAAGCAACAGTAGCCTCCCATAGCTCTATAAATAACAAAAACCTACGCGGATTAAGTTTCAAATTACTGTCTCTGTCATGGCCATCGAAAATGCAGCAACAGTGCCAGAAGAAAAAAAACCAAAACCAGGGGGAATACCAACGAAACTTAATTAAAGCTCCACTTCGGAAAGCCATCTGTTTCGCCAACTTTCCCAACCCAACAGGTGCAGGCAAAGTTTCGTCACATGGGGAAAAATCATAGCATTCCATTTTCGCAGTCTGGGAAGTTCCCGACAGGAAGTCATTCACTGCAGGGAAGTTGTAAATTACATTTTAAACATTGTTGGGCGTCACTCTGTTGCTGGATGCAATGTTCCAAAACGGCGCGTCATTCCTTTGTGTCGTCTCGGGACGGTAAAGATGAAGAAACTCGATGCCGTTAGTGTGCATCGTAAAATGTAATCGAGAACTCTATAGGAGCAGTCACAGAAACGGAGATATTTGATGGAAAATTTTATGTTACATAAGTAGCAGTTGGGTGTCTGTATCAAATTTGTTCATTTTATTCGTTCCGACATGCCATTCCAGCAGATCAGGGAAACCTTCTTTGGCATCAAAATGCATTACCGTTCGATTCCGGTAACACATTTTCCATCGCACTAGGTAAGCTACCCGCTCGTTTAATTCACGACTCCAAACTCAACAAATTAGATTAATTTCGTTTCATTTGAATGGCTGGAGGAAATGATCCTCTTGTGTTTCCGACTCCCGGTGACACGAGGTGCACTGCGGGCCAAAAGAAATTCGCCTTTGTCATTAGTTCCAAGCCCGGATGCAAACCATCAGCCCTCACCCGCCCAGTTGACTCAGCAGACCGGTACCGTGTACTCGTGTTGGCAAATTTGTCTCTTCTTTTTGTTTTCACCGCTATCATTGCCATTGAGATGTCCTCGTTTCTGTTTGCTCCCTTGGATTGAATATGAATGAGTCAACTTTCGCCCGAGAGGTTGTCGTCGTCTGCCAAGCGTCGACGTACCTGAAAAGAAATGAAAAGGAACAATTGTTAGTCGGATTGTTGATGTTATTGAGAGCTTTAACAAGTTTAGAAAACTTCTGCATCGTTCGAAACAATGGACGGACAGGTGTCGATTTCAGCAGTGAGATAAAGTTGTCTGTTTTGTTTGTCGGACGATTAACGATGGATTTCCAGCTCAACGCTCGGAACTGTTTACAACCAGTAATTACAGTTCAATAAAACATAGCCACATCTCACGAAATACGAACGGCATTCTTATCAAGTCAGACGTTACTCAATAAAGAACGAACTCGGCTTCAAGTCGTTCTTTGTCTATCCCGGCCCAATATGGTCAACCAGTACCAAAACAAGCCAAACACGCCGAAACAGGTTGATGAAAGAATGAAGAACCAATTAAGTCGTTCAACAACGCCCAATCAAGTTGTGAAACCACCGTTTAGCTCACACACTGTACCGTTCGACTACATGGAGAAGTACGCAAAATCGATGGCAAAGCAGAGGTAAGGTAATTGATTATTGAAATTTTATGTACATACGATACAAACCAATCGAACAAGGTATGATAAAAAAATAAGTGAACGCGCAAACGCTTATCAACGAAAATTGACGTGCTTGCGTCGGTCGGTCAGGCCCCGGTTGTTCGGAGGCGCAAAGTGAACGGCACGAGTATGACGCACCGCATCGCAGGTGGATTTCTTGCATGCAGTCGACCTTGAAGTAAGGTATGTAGTAGCAGCGGCTTCTCTTTGAACATCGACGGCTGGCGGCACGGGGTAGACTTCCTTATTTATTTCATTCGAAGTGAACCTTCTGCTGGGCACCCGGCATTTTGCATAAAAGGTGGAAGATTGATAAGCCATAGCTGTTATTTCCTTAAAAGTCGCACAAAAAGACGGTCGGATGTTTCAATTTCCATAGTAAAAAGTTGATTTTCAATTCAAGTTGGAAAACGATTTCCACTCGGAAGTCTTCGTAGATCGTTATGGAAATCGTTGTATGGGATTAGGGTGAAATTTACAAAATTTCGGATTGCGGATTAAATAGTATGCAAGAAGTTTCGGCAAAGCATCTCCAGAATTTCTTTGCTGCTAACAATCATCCACTACCTCTAATCAATCTCTGTCGATTATTGCAGTTCACCTTATAAAAGCTCATTCACGCTTGCATCACCTGATAACCAGATACTTCGTGTCATACTTATCCACATTTACAGGGTGCGGCAGAAAATAATGCGAAAATGTTCAAACTTGAGTATTGGATTAATTCGTGTAGCTAGTGACTAGTTTCTGCCGAAAGTGTATTTTTTATGTTTATTTTCCAAGTGCTGCATCCAAACATTCTATTTGTTTTATTGCAAATTCGTCAAAATGTTCGCGAAAAGTGATCACCAGTTTGTTGAAGAAGCCGAAAGAGATTGCCAAGGTTGTAGAGTTGCCATTTGACAACGGTTTACCGCATAAAAAGTCTCATAACGGCAGTCAATGTCGGAGGACTACGTCCAAAGCATTCTCTGGCTTCCGGCGTCGGCTCGAGGATGTTATTACTAAAATGGAGGACACATTGAATAAATTTGTTTTAAAGGACTTTATAAAGATAACTGCACACGAAAATGTTGATATCATTGTTTGATTTAGTTGAAAATGGGATTTGAAAGAAATAGAACAAATTTTCGCATTATTTTCTGCCGCACCCTGTAATTAAGCTTTTCATGCTTCAAGTTTCTCGTTGGGGTACTGATCACCAACCACCTGAAACGATCGTCCAATAATGTCCAAGCCGTCAGTGAAACAGATGAACTGACTGGATATATTGAAATTCGTATCCATGCGAAAGTCCACGTTTTACTGCTCCTTCTAGCCGCAATCTTAAACAGAAGACAGGAACTGATTATCGCCATGTCGAATTGCTTTGCAGTGTTAATCGATACTTTTATCGGTCTGGTCATGCAAACTGGATTGATGACTGCCTAAAATTCTACCTTCACCCGTAAAGGGCGGCAGGAAGCTGATCTGAAACCGCTTTCCGGTTTAAATTCTGTATCAGTCGATGCAGACAAGTCGCCAAATTATCAGGTCCCATTTTTATAAGTTGCGCTTCAATGCTATTCTTTCAACAGCCTTGTTGGTCTTAAGCTGATTAATAGCATTCTTAACTTCACCTATCATAGAAGTCTATCTGGTTAGCAGTATCGATGAAGACACTGTGAGTTGCTATCCTGATATTCAGCCTCTCTACACAAGGATTTCTTCTTACTTTCTGGAGTCTATCTTGGTCATTGATTCTGAGCAATCTCTAGACAAAATTCAAAACGAGTTAATGAGATTATGACAAAGCATGTGTAGATCTCGATCAAATCCTGCTCAGTACTCTACGAAAATTTCGGTTCAGAGCTCTAATCAAATTTTGACTCAGTTTTTTGAGTGAATCCTACTCGCAGTCAACATAACAAACTAAGTATTAATATCATCGAAATCTGACTGCTATTCTGCTCGGGATGTGGCGAGATAAATTTGGAAAAATTCGCACACATAATCCAGGATTCTTCAGGATGATCTATTCCATTATTCGAAAACCCGTACTCTGGTCAGAATTTCGGTCCACATCCAGAAGATTCTGATTCTGAGTTCACGAATTCTGATTCAGATTTTACAGTTCTGAATTCTGATCTGAATTTTGATTCCTGAATTCAGTTCTGAATTCTGATTCTGAATTCTGATTCTACAATTCTGCAGTTCTAATTCTGATTCGGATTCTGATTCTAAATTCTGATTCAAGTTCTGATTCGCAATTCTGATTCTGAATTCTGATTCTGAATTCTGATTCTGAATTCTGATTCTGAATTCTGATTCTGGTCTGATTCACCAATTCTGATTCTGAATTCTGATTCTGAATTCTGATTCTGAATTCTGATTCAGAATTCTGATTCTGAATTCTGATTCTGATTCAGTTCTGAATTCCTGTTCTAATTCAGTTCCAATTCTGATTTGTTCTGATTCTGAATTCTGATTTCTGAATTCTGATTCTGAATTCTGATTCTGAATTCTGATTCTAAATTCTGATTCTGAATTCTGATTCTGAATTCTGATTCTGATTCTCGATTCTGCAATTCTGATTCTGGTCTGATTCTAATTCTAGATTCTGATTCTGAATTCTGATTCTAATCAGTGATCAATTCTGATTCTGGATTCTGAATTCTGATTCTGAATCTGATTCTGGAATTCTAGATTCATCAGAATTCTGATTCTGAATTCTGATTCTGAATTCTGATTCTGAATTCTGATTCTGAATTCTGATTCTGAATTCTGATTCTGGTTCTGATTCTGAATTCTGATTCTGAATTCGGTTCTGAATTCTGATTCTGAATTCTGATTCTGAATTCTGATTCTGAATTCTGATTCTGGATTCTGATTCTGAATTCTGATTCTACAATTCTCCGATTCTGAATTCTGATTCTGAATTCTGATTCTGAATTCTAGATTCTGAATTCTGATTCTGAATTCTGATTCTGAATTCTGATTCTGAATTCTGATTCTATGAATTCTGATTCTGAGATTCTGATTCTGAATTCTGAGTTCTGATTCCGATTCTGAATTCTGATTCTAATTCTGATTCTGAATTCCGATTCTGAATTCCGATTCTGAATTCTGATTCTGGTTCTGATTCTGATTCTGATTCTGATTTGAATTCTGATTCTGAATTCTGATTCTGAATTCTGATTCTGATTCTGATTCTGAATTCTGATTCTGAATTAGTCTGAGATTCTGAATTCTGATTCTGAATTCTGATTCTGAGATTCTGATTCTGGATTCTGATTCTGAATTCTGATTCTGAATTCTGAGTTCTGAATTCTGATTCTGAATTCTGATTCTGAATTCTGATTCTGAATTCTGAGATTCTGATTCTGAATTCTGATTCTAATTCTGATTCTGAATTCTGATTCTGAATTCTGATTCTGAATTCTGATTCTGAATTCTGATTCTGAATTCTGATTCTGAATTCTGATTCTGAATTCTGATTCTGAATTCTGATTCTGAATTCTGATTCTGAATTCTGATTCTGAATTCTGATTCTGAATTCTGATTCTGAATTCTGATTCTGAATGTTCTGATTCTAAATTCTGATTTCGATTTCTGATTCTGAATTCTGATTCTGAATTCTGATTCTGAATTCTGATTCTGAATTCTGATTCTGAATTCTGATTCTGAATTAATTCGTCTGATTCTGAATTCTGATTCTGAATTCCTGATTCTAGAATTCTGATTCTGAATTCTGATTCTGAATTCTGATTCTGAATTCTGATTCTGAGTTCTGATTCTGAATTTCTGATTCTGAATTCTGATTCTGAATTCTGATTCTGATTCCAGTTCTGATTCTGAATTTCTATTCTGGATTCTACCTGATTCTGAATTCACTGATTCTGAATTACAATTCTAAGTTCCTGATTACTGAGATTCTATTCTGAATTCAGTTCTGAATTTCTATCTGAATCCTATTCTGTAATCCTATTCTGAAATCCTATTCTGAATTCCTATTCTGAATTCCTATTCTGAATTCCTATTCTGAATTCAATTCTAAATTCCTATTCTGAATTCCTATTCTTGAATTCCTATTCTGAATTCTATCCTGAATTCCTATCCCAATCTATCCTGGAATTTCTATTCTGAATTCTATCTTGAATTCTATCCTGAATTCCTATATTGAATTCCTATTCTGAATTCCTATCCTGAATTCCTATTCTGAATTCCTATTCTGAATTCCTATTCTGAATTCCTATCCTGAATTCCTATTCTGAATTCCTATTCTGAATTCCTATTCTGAATTCTGATTTGTCGGGAGGCTATTTTGGTCAAAAGAGATCAAAACGCAAAATCTGCAAACCTTTCTCCTTTCCACATTGAGAGGTTTGAATTTCGCGAGTGATTAATTAAAAGTTGAACTAACGCTTACTAACTAACTAAGTTTCCTTTCAGATGATCCTCAGTGACGAGAAGAAATTCAATTTGAATGGCTTTTACTAATTTAACGGGTACTGGCGTGGTTTGAAGGAAGAATAACATACTATTCTTCACCATTCGGAAATTCAGTGGTGGATCGTACATGGCTTGTGAAAGATTCTGTGCAACTGGAAAGTTACTTATGCAACACTAAATCGTCAAAATTCATTGCCCAGTGAACAAGCGAACGGTACAGTTCGTTCGGTCCGCTTTCCGTTGCTTTGGAAGCTTTTCACGAGTTGATTCAATTCTTCAGTTCAATATTTTTTCGCGATCGCGAGTGAAATCGAGTCCTGGTTTTATTAAGAAGAAAAGGTTGTGTGATAAACAGTGTAGCAACGTAATTAATTGTAATTAGCAATATTACGACGATCGAAAAGCCATATTGCTCCGCATTCATACGGCACGCACACCAGCAGTCCATCGTGTATGCGTATTAGTTCATCTGATAACCACCACCGACCAGTATCACTAGTGTCATTATCATCATCGTTCATCCCCACGCCTAGCCGGTGCACGCGGCCACCATCGTAGCTCGGCAGCAGCAGCACATCTCGTCGCCCGGCTGCAGTAGATCCGTTATACATATAAGATAAGTTTTCTGTCTTCTCTGAGTACAAGAAGTATGCTTTATAGTGTATGCGGGAGTGATTGAGAGTGTTTGAGAGTGTTTGAGTGTGTGCTTAGCTTAATTTTTTTTCTGTGTTTAGTTATAGGTATATAGATTCAGTGGTTGAGCGTCATAAGCTCCCACGAACGAGCCATGGATGATTTATCGCAAGATGAATCATCTGATAGCGCAAAATGATGGGGTAGCTCATACAGTTACCCGATCACGTAGTATCCAGACAGTTCAACTGGTCCTTGGGTTGTCTATTTTCAGCCCAAATTGAAACCTCTGAATGTCTATCAAATTTCGAACGATCTGATCAAACGATTCTCGGCCGTGACCGAGATAATTAAAGTCAGGCCGAATAAACTTCGGGTCGTTGTGTCCAACCTCAAGCAAGCTAATGAGATTGCTGTCTCCCAGCTCTTTACTCAGAATATAGAGTGTATATCCCAGCTCGGGGTATTGAAATTGAAGGTGTGGTCACCGAAACGAGTCTAACCCCTGAGATCCTGCTTAAGCTGGGGTTAGTCGATTTAGAGAACTCCCTGCTTCCCCCAGTTCAGATACTGGATGCGCCAACTAGTGCTCAGTATCGACCAATATAGGGCGGAAAAAGTTCACACCATCAGACTCGTTTCGCGTGACCTTCTCTGGCTCAGCCCTCCTCAATACGTTGAGTTGGGAAAACTTCGGCTACCTGTGCGATTGTTTGTACCTCGGGTCATGATCTGCCAGAAATGCCAGCAGATGGGACATACGACCTCCCATTGCGGCAATAAAGCGCGCTGCTCCAACTGCGGGGAGAAGCATGAGGATGGCGCGTGCGCAGACAGCACACCTAAATGCGCTTTTGTAAAGGAACTCCTCCTCATGCTCTCTCATCGTGCCCGGCGTACAAACAACGCGGGGAAAAATTAGAACGCTCGCTGAAACAGCGTTCAAGGCAATCTTTTGCTGAAATGGTGAAAAAGCCTCACCATCACCCGATGCCAATACAAATCCCTTTGCTCCTCTGTCAGATGACGAGTCTGACTTTGATTCGGCTGAAGAGGGAACATCGTTCACCTTTCCGGAAGGTGCTTCAAGGAAGCGAAGACGCGTCCGCCCACGGAAAGTTGCTGAAAAGAAGCCCGAGACCAGCTTGCCCAATTCAAGGAAAGGTGGAAAAAAGGAAAATCCTAATCCACCTGGTTTTCGTAGTACCTAACTACACCCAGGACTTTCCATCTCTCCCGGGACATCCAAACCCCTGAAGCCCCAATTTTAAGAACAAAGCCTCCTCCTCTAGTGGGCTGTTCTCATTTGATGACATTGCCGAAGGTATCTTTAAGTACCTCGAAATTTCTGACCCTCTCAAAAGCATTGTTTTGGCAATGCTTCCCACTGTAGAAAACTTTTTGCAGAAATTAACATTAAAGTGGCCCATCCTTGCAGCTATCAGTTTCCTTCGATGGATAATTTTCCAAATGAGGTCGGGGATTTGATCACTGTTCTACAGTGGAATTGTCGAAGTTTGATTCCTAAATTGGAATCTTTAAATTTTTAGCTCACACTACCGGTTGTGATGCATTCGCTCTTTGTGAAACATGGCTCTTCTTCCGAAATCTATCTTCCGATTCATGATTTCAATATTATTCGTCTTGATCGTGAGGATTCTGCGTGAGGAGGAGTACTTTGGGGATCAAAAAGTGCTATCCTTCTATAGAGTGAATTTTCCTCCAATTCCAGGTATTGAAGTTGTCGTACGTCAGGCTGTTATTAAAAATAAAAGCCTTTGCATTGCTTCCGTTTATATTCCTCCAAGAGCCTCCATTAACCGAAAACAACTCTCAGATGTTTGTTCGGTTCTTCCTGCTCCGCGGTTGGTCATGGGAGATTTTAACTCTCACGGTACAGGCTGGGGAGAACTGTACGATGACAACCGGTCTTCCTTGATATATGACCTCTGTGACAACTTCAATATGACAGTTCTTAACAATGGAGAAGTAACACGTTTGGCTGGTACATCCTCAGTTGGCAGTAGATTAGACCTCACACTTTGTTCGAATACATTATCGTTGGATTGCACATGGAATGTGATTCAAGATCCCCACGGTAGTGATCACTTGCCCATAAAATTTCGGTTGCCACCGGGTTCAATCCGTCGAAATCTGATAACGTCACGTATGATCTTACCCGTCACATCGATTGGACAAAGTTTAGGACAGCAGTAGATGAAGCCGTAACGACGGTAGAAAGGCTTTCACCGCTGGAAGAGTATAACTTCCTCTCCAACCTGATCTTAGACAGCGCGCTTCAAGCTCAAACTCGACCAGTTCCAGGGACGTCATCTCGCAGGAAACCTCCTTCTCCATGGTGGGATCAGCAATGCACCGAGGTTTACCGTAAAAAGTCCGACGCGTTTAAAGTTTTCCGTAGACGTGGAACACCTGAGCACTTCGAAGCATACACGGCTCTCGAACGTGAACTTAAGAGCCTCATCAAGGCCAAGAAACGCGGTTACTGGCGAACATTCGTGAACGGGCTATCGCGCGAAACGTCGATGAGTACTTTTGGAACACGGCGCGAAGGTTGCGTAACCGAACTACGAACAACGAGAGCGAAGAGTACTTGGACCAATGGATCCTCAAATTCGCGCGAAAAGTTTGTCCAGATTCTGTGCCGGCACGGATGATTCCTCGCGAAAACACGTATTCGATAGATGAGATTAGCCAACCCTTTTCAATGGTAGAGTTCTCTCGCACTCCTTTCGTGTGGCAATACGGCTCCAGGCGCTGATAGGATCAAGTTCAACTTGCTCAAGAACCTCCCAGACGTCGCGAAGAGGCGCATGTTGAACTTGTTTAATCAGTTTCTAGAACTCAACATTGTACCGGATGATTGGAGACGGGTGAGAGTTATTGCCATTCAAAAACCTGGTAAGCCCGCGTCCGACCACAACTCCTATCGACCCATCGCGATGTTATCTTGTATTCGAAAGTTGTTGGAGAAAATGATCCTTTTCCGTCTGACAAATGGGTTGAGACGAACAACCTGCTTTCAGATACTCAATATGGTTTCCGTAGGGGTAAGGGAACGAACGACTGTCTCGCGTTGCTTTCCACAGATATTCAGTTAGCTTTTGCTAAAAAAGAGCAAATGGCTTCTGTATTCTTGGACATAAAGGGGCTTTGATTCAGTATCTGTTGAAGTTCTTTCAGATAAACTCCACGCTTGTGGCTTTTCACCATTAATGAATAATTTTTTGTACAATTTGCTGTCAGAGAAACATATGAGCTTTTCTCATGGAACCTCTACAGCTTCACGATTTAGCTACATGGGTCTCCCTAGGGATCATGTTTAAGCCCCTTTGTATAATTTTTATGTCAAAGACATTGACGGTTGTCTAGGTGACAACTGTACGTTGAGACAACTTGCAGATGACGGCGTAGTGTCTCGTCACGGGACCCAATGGGGTCGATCTGCAAGCGACCCTTACAGGATACCTTGGACAATTTGTCTCACTTGGGCTCTAGAGCTAGGTATCGAATTCTCTACGGAGAAAACTGAGTTGGTAGTTTTTTCTAGGAAGCATAACCCAGCACAACCGAAGCTTCAAATTTGGGGTAAGCCGATAGCTCATTCTATGTCATTTAAATATCTTGGGGTCTGGTTCGATTCAAAGTGCACCTGGAGATCCCATATTGAGTATGTGAAGCGAAAGTGCCAGCCAAGGATCAACTTTCTCTGCACAATTACCGGAACCTGGTGGGAGCTCATCCACAAGATCTTCTAACGCTGTACCGGACAACGATTTTGTCGATTATGGAATACGGTAGTTTTTGTTTTCAGTCAGCGGCTCGGTCGCACTTCATTAAACTGGAACGTATTCAGTATCGGTGTCTTCGTATCGCGTTAGGTTGCATGCACTCGACTCACACCATGAGTCTTGAAGTGCTGGCTGGCATGTTGCCACTCGGATCGGTTTACAGAATTATCTCTCCGGCTCTCACCAGGTGTGAAGTTATGAACCCCCAGGTGATCGAAAATTTTGAGAAGCTCCTTGAGTTGAACCTCAAACCCGCTTCATGACCTTGTACCATTTGTACATAACACAGGATGTCAGCCCTTCGCCGAACATTTCCAATCGTGTTTGCTTCTCCGATTTCGACAATTCGGTTCATTTTTGATTTATCCATGAAGCTGGAGCTTGTGGAATCCCAGAGCATCATCGTCCCATGATTGCTCCGGTGATATTTGCTGCAAAGTTTGGCCAAGTTGATTCCACTAAATCGTTCTTCACTGACGGATCTTTGATAGAGGAGTCAGCAGGCTTTGGTATATTTAATGAAATTTATAGCGCCAACCGTAAACTTCAAGCTCCTTGTTCCGTGTATGTCGCTGAATTAGCGGCAATACATTTTACGCTAGAAATTGTTGCCTCATTACCACCGGATCAGTACTTCATTTTCACGGATAGTCTCAGTTCTATAGAGGCTATTCGCTCCTTGAGGCCGGTAAAGCACCCTCGTATTTTCTCATGAAAATACAGGAGCTTCTAAGTGCTTTATCTTCGCGTTATTTTATCATCACCTTTGTATGGGTCCCATCTCATTGTTCAATTCCGGCAATGAGAAAGCGGACTCGCTTGCAAAGGTGGGCGCTATGGAAGGCGATATTTGTGATCGACAAATCGCCTTCAACGAATTTTTTCCTATTTTTCGTCAACAGTCACTCGTCAGCTGGCAGTATAAATGGAGTAAAGGAGATTTGGGGCGATGGCAACATTCTATCATCCCAAAGGTGTCGAAGAAATCTTGGTTTAGGGGATGGATGTGGGTCGAGACTTCATTCGTGTCATGTCTCGCCTCATGTCCAATCATTATTCTTTGAACGCTCATTTATACCGGGTTGGGCTGAGCGACAGCAATCTCTGTGAATGTGGACAAAGCTATCAGGACGCAGATCACGTTATTTGGTCTTGTTCTGAGCATCGTGAGGTCAGATCGGGGCTTTATGATTCCTTCGGGCTCTGAGGTAGACAACCCAATGTGCCAATTCGAGATATTTTGGCTGTACGTGATTTGGAGTACATGAAACTCATTTATGTGTTTTTGACTAACATTAGCATTAGATTGTAGTTAGTTTAACATGTATGTTTAGTATAAGTTTTTTTTTTTCTGTGTTCGTGTTTTTTTTCTCTTTCAAAAATGTTCGAATAAAAAGAAAACCAAAAGTTGTGTAGTTATAAGTGTTTTAATAATTTAGAATTTAAATTTAATGTGTTATGTAAACCATACTTTAAATTCCCACCCTCTTTCCCATCCGTAATTTGTAATTCCTATTAACCTCGAGACGGCCGCGAGTAATCGGCTCTATCCTCCTAACTTTAGTTTTAAGATAAATGATGTATAAAAGTATGAAAATTTGGCTCTGTAAAGTTTATTCGATTGAGCCTGTACAAATAAATGATTATTAAAAAAAAATAAATCGTCAAAATTGGTTACAGTAACTTAATTGTGACTCTTTTGTAACATTGAAGTTACTTAAACTGATTTGCAACAACCTAATAAACAGTTTTAGTTGATTAATAGTTGAATAAGCATTTCATGAGCTTATGAAGCTAATTTTCCATTGAACAAGTTGTTGTACAACATGTAACGTTTGTTGGGATGTGTGCTGCTAGGGCGTTCAAAACGAATACCTAGGTCAAGATTTAGGTGTTAGAAACACGTCGTCTAAGGATTGTATCGTAAATAAACTGGCAACGCTTATGATGCGCTCACACAAACACGCGTAAGACTATCGGTCGGAGCCCACCTACATTCGAAGCGTCACCTGTCAACAACTTGGTCGGCTCCGGAAATTTCGGTAAACAGTGACCGTTTTTGAAATGTCGCGAATCAAAAAGAGTTTGTAAAATTCAAGTGGTGTCTCGGTGAACAAAATAGCGAAACGTGTAGGAATTCATTATGACAGCATAAAATCTATCATCAGTAAGTTCAGGGAACACTACTTGTTCGAGGAGCTGCCAAGAAGGGGAAGAAAACCAACCAACTGACTCAAAATTTGATCGGTTGGTAGCTAACCTCATCCTTCGAAAAAGATCGATGCCCATTCGTGATTTGGCCAAAAAGACTGGTACCCCTGCCGGAATGGTACAAATAATCAAGAAGCACAACATCTTGATAATCTCAGAAGCAAAAAATCGCAAAACCAAGTGCTGAGCCGAAATCCAGGACGACAATCAGCCAGAATGTTATAGAGCTGACTTTTACAAGACCGCCTGCCTGCGTTTTGATTGATGACGAAACATATGTGCAAGAGGACTCGAGAATGCTTCCAGGACCGCAATTTTACAACAAGGACATCGGCGAAAATATGAGCATACCCGAAAAAGTCGTTCAAGGAGGAAACATTTGACCAGAAGGTTCTCGTGTGGCCGGCAATTTGTTCCTGCGGCTCCAAGTCATCGAGTTTCTACACAAAAGGTACAATCAATGCCGAAGTTAACCTACTGAGTGTTTACAGAAAAGGATGCATCCGTTAGCATAAGATTCCACCTTTGTTTTAGCCTGGTTTGGCGTCAGCCCATTACGCCAAAAACACAGTACAATGGATGCAGGTTGCAAGGCCATGGGAGAATTGAAAAAGAATCGGTCTGGGGTTTCCAGAAAATGCAACAGAACGACTGTTCAAAAACTCATCAGTGGAGACCAATTCAAAACAAAAATCTGGAGAAAAAAAATTGTTTGTAAGGTTCTGTCCAGTTAAAATCCGGGATCACCTCATTGTGTTGCAGCGGCACGGAAAGTGACTGCTGCAAGAATTATTTTACAGCGGTTTGTTTACCTAAGCGCTTACTTTCTATGGTATAAATTTCACGGTTTTTTTAGAACCGTCAGAGCAAACCCTGGACTATCAGATAATGAAATCGCGCAAAAATACGCTGCTGCTTGCAGTACCGTTCGAAGAATTCGTTTGCGAGCAGGATATCGTTCTTATCGAGCCAGCAAGCAACCAAACAGAACATTGAAGCAAAGTTTCGTCACCAAAACTCGAGCTCGGATATTGTACCAGCAGGTTTTGACGAAGTACCAAGCATGCCTGCTCATCGACGATGAAACCTGCGTTGAAAATGGATCTCGGACAGTTTCCTGCCCAAAAATTCCACATGGCGGCGGCACGAGGAATGTTCCTGCGAAGTTTAAGTTTTGCTTTTGCTGGACAAATCTGTCAAAAAACTGATGATTTGGCAAGGAATATGCAGCTGCGGAGCAAAGA